>CM060921.1:594125751-594725751 GCA_030737875.1 Allium sativum | reverse complement strand
TTTTGTTTATGAATAAATTCTACTATATGTTATTTTTAATTTGTTTTAATAAAGTTATATATGTATATGTATATGTGTAATGTTTTAAATTAGCTTACTATACTCCAATTATTTTATTGCATACAAATTTTATGTAAGATTTCATTTTATAATCATCTATTTTCCTAGTTAAATTAAATGATTGTAATTTTCTTCCTAAATAGAACTGTTCGGTTTAAACCATGATTTAGATGGAGTTTCGATATGAAGTTACATTCTATTGATTATTACTCGAGTGTAGAACGATTATAATAGTTCAATGGAAATTTAATTCTACTCGAATATAGATGGGCTCACCCCAAAATGATTGAAATGACTTGTAGTGAAAATATATATTCTGTTGGAATATGAATGAACTTCGTACATGAATCGATTTTGAGTTAAGTGTAATCGTTGACATGAAATATATTCTACTTTAATATAAATCGATTTTTGAATTACTGTACGATCATTATATAATCGATTTTGGGAATGATTGAAATGTATTAATATGAAATTTTATTCTAATTTGAATATAAATTTGGGCTCGAAACAAAATATGATATTTTGATATAAAGCGAAACTTTGTGAAATATAAAAGAACCAAACGATGTGAAAAGATGTAAGAGTTGGTTGTTAAAGAGACCGGAATCGACATAGGGCGTACTCTCTGTCAGTGTCGGTACCACTTTGACAACTATGAACGTTTTCACGTATCCAGAATGAGATATGATGACTTGGAGGCGATTCTTGAATCGAAGAAGATGAACGAGGACGAAATAGCCCTGACCTTCGAGTTAGAATTGAAATGACTAAAACAGGAGCTATACCGTGACTAATTGAGGTAGCACCTTTGATCGGACACACTTCTTCAATACTATTTCTATGACTATGATGATGATGACTTGGGCCCATTTTGATTTTTGGGAGTGTGATCCGATGTGGGCGGTAGTGGCTGCTATGCGTTACCACTGGTCCGGGAGTGCAATTGGTAGAATCATACCCTGGGCATTGCCTCGAGTGCCTTGTCATATTTATCCATATCGAGCCCCATACGATTTTGATTTAGCAGTGCCTTCTATGGAGTGCCCTCTGATAACACCAGTACGGCGAATATACGGTACTGTATAAACTGTTGATGCCTGTAAACGGTGTAAGGGAAATATGGTAATCCCGCTTACGCTATTTTTATGATATTGACTTTACTGGATAGACACTATCATAATAGCGTATTATACTATGTCTGTATTAGTTTAACGGATCCTCGAGAGATGGAAAAATCCCGTAACATCACTTGGGTTACTGCACCTATAACACTGATGTTATTTCGTATTTTAATTTGACTAATATGAGAATGATTTAGTGCTGATCCGAGTGTTTATTATATTTTACTTTTATGTAATATGCTCGGGTCAGCAGACGTTTGCAGTTAGCGAAGATGACTGTGCCTTGGAGATCGAAGACCAAGATTTGGTATATATATCTACTCTATATATATGTGTGTGTGTGTTTTTCCGCTGCATTTATTTCCGCTGTTATGTGATCGAAATCTGTACATGTATAACTCTGATAGTCATTGTTTATATTTCAATTGTTTTAACTATTACTTGATTTTTTTTATGTTATCCTTCCGCTGTGAGATCGCTGTGATTGATTTTCTCTTCTTTCTTCTTTTTCTTCTTTTTCTCAATAACTACCTGTATTGGCGATTTGTTTGGGTCGACATGTGTGGGTTATTGTCTATTTGAACGGTCAAAAATTTGGGTTATTACATTAAAAAGTCAGGATCGGGTCTGGGGCATGAGAAACCCACCCCAACCCGCCTCATTGCCAATCCTATCAATAACAGGTTTCTCTATAGATTGATCTTCCCGACTTTTTCACGTCGTTGTATACTTGTAGATTTTCTTCTTTAGGTCCTTCTACTTTTGTCGCAATGTGTCGTTTCTAGATCGATTCAATACCGCGTTGTCTCCAGTCACAAGATTCCTTTACACATTCGACCATACCATCACTTTGTCCCTTTATTGTTTCAAGCAGATATTGTGTATGTATTTCACAGATTACTCTTTTAAATGTTTTGATGAATTAATCTCTTTGTGCTTATTTGTTTTCACTTTGCTGCACACAGCTTCATCTTAATGTGTTCAATAGAGTGATTATATGAAAATCATGTATTGTTGTTTTGTGTCTTACCTTATAACCTTCAAAATTCTATTAAACTATTCGTAGGATATTTGGTTTGCTATCTCAATATGTTTAGCATATGTTCACGTAAAAAATTAGTGTATATCATTCATTCTTAGTTTCAATAATTTTATTACTATAATATACTTAGGTCGCAAAGTTATGAAGGGAGTCGTCGATGGTAGATGTTTTCAGACATACGCATGTGGCGGAGCATACTGACGAAGAAGGGAACATTACGTATGATTGGGCGGACGACAAAGCTGCATGTGGAATAGTAAATATGCTTATCCGTAATTAAAATGTTTCATATTCGTTTATATTACAAGTATATAAGTAAATTATATAGCATTTGTATTAAAATTATATTGGTATCGTAGGCGAGATATGATGCAGAGTCGGATAGAATGACACAAGCTACTGGACGAGAGGAGCTTACGGTTGCAGGGTCCAATCGTATATGGGATTCTATTATTGATCCACCTACTCATAATAGGTGATATGGCTTCGGCAAGTAGGATGTAAACCTTTTTTAGACTTATAAAATAACATCATAAATATAAATTGAATTATTAACTTTAATGTGAACTTGAATTATTTCGCAGGCTATTGCTTTTCAACAAGGTTACAAAAGTTCCACGGAGGAAGAGATTATTGCTCGGATGCATCAGTAGTTGGATGAAATGAATGATTGGCGAAGAAGCCGGCTGGCCCAGCAAATAGACGAGTGCATTGGAGCGTACTATCAGGAGCACGGGTCGATGCCTAGGGAGGGAGATGTTACTGCTAAAGGTGAAGACGAAGAAGACGATGACGACGATGACGAGGAGGAGAAAGATTAGTTTGGTTGTTCTTATACTTGGGTACATACATATACTTCGTTTTTTATATGCTAGATGCGCGTACGATGATATGTGACAATGGTATTGTGTGTTTGGATATATATGACAATGATATGTGATGATGGTATGATGATATATGACGATGGTATAGTGTTTTGGATGTATGACGATGGTATGTTATGATGGTGTTTTGAATTTAGTTTTTTTCATATATATATTATGATTTAGTGAAGTGATTATTGATGATAGTGGTGTGATAGTCAATATTGATTATACTGGACTAATATTAAAATTATATTGTTGTTATGTGGATTGAGAGAAAAGAATAGTTGTGTAGTGCAGAAAATATGTTCTAGATTTGCAACGACTAGCGATGGCTTACAGGTTTTAAATTTGCCACGGCTAGCGACGACTTACAGGTTTCAGATTTGCAACGGCTACCCCGAAAAACAAACTACTTGCCACGTATGATGTCACATGGATAAGTTGTTGTTGTTGCAAGCTGTTGCAAATTAAGCGACGGAGCTATCACTTTTTTTGTTGGCGACGACTTAAATTGCGACGGCTAGCGACATCCGCCGACGCTTTTTTCCGTCGCAAATCACTGTGTTCTTTGTAGTGATAAATGTTTTCCTTTAAGTTCAGACGTCTGAAGTCAATTGACCTTCAGTTCATACATTTGCCGAAAAAGCCTGATGCCTAGCTCAACGTCTTACATTTCTGCCATATGTCTGACACCCCCACCCCTTTATTTGAAACTTCCTCCATCCTTTCACTTGCAACTTCCAAACTTTGATTTGCGAACCATCTTCTAAGTTATGAAGCTACTTCCCAAACACTTCAATTATTCTACCATATATTGTCGTCAAATACAACATTTGTAATATCTAGTTTGTTTGTCAGTTTGGATAGAATTGTTTAAAGCATGAAGGCTCAAATACGAAAAAAAGTGGTTTATTTTTGTCCAAATTAATCAATGCACCAGTACATATTTAAGCCGACCTCGTTGTACTGATATTCACAATAATAGGCATAGATATGTACTGTAACTGTGGCATGTACATTTAATATATACTTGGAGCATTTTTCTATTTTGACCTCCTTTTTTCTTTTTGTTCAGGAATAACCCTTTTTTTTTTTGAAATTTTGCAGATTTAGCCCCCTTTTGGCCAACTCAGCGCAAAATTGGCCAGAAGAGGAGTTTTTGTACTGGCGCAATCAAGGACTGCGCCTGCCGACGTGGACATTGGCGCAATCATTGATTGCGCCTGTAATATAATTTTTGAAAATAGCTACATTACATGCGCGCAATCCATGATTGCACTTAAAAAGTTTTCCTTTTTTTTAAAAAAAAAAGCAGATAGCTTACTTTACCTTTCCTTCTCTCATTTACCACCATAACCCATTTCTCACTCAAAACCCCAAAAACCCTAAACTTTGAAACCTTAAAAAAATATCAAAATCCAAGTTGTTTAAAGATCAAAGTTAAGAGCGAGCTAGTTTGGCTATTTGGAGTATCAAAAGGTATGAATTTGGGTTTTTTATGGTAAGTTCTATTTTACCCATCTTAGTTAAAATTATTTTGTTTTTAGAATAGATCGGAATGGCGCCAAATTATATTGGAACTATATGCTATTACGATCGAGAATTGGTTGTTGATGAACATAAACGTAGAATATATAACGGTGGATCTAGCAAACCGGCAAAAGTTTTAAAAGGGTAAAATTTCATACAATTGAAACAGGCCATGTATAAATGTACTGAAATTAATCCGGATGAGTTTGACATTGAGTTAGTTTGCAATTGGCCGACCGATTCCGGATCTAAGGCAATAAAAATCAAAGACGACGACGACATTGAAATTATGTTATCCTCTATGTCAAAATCTATTGAATTATTTGTAATGAAAGAGCAGAGGTTGTTAAAAGAGCCAGCCGTTACACCAGTGGTATCGGCTCCCACAACTTGTTATCTGTATCCGACTATGAGCGTTCCCTCGTTTGAGCAACAACAAATGGGTTTTAGGTTTAGTCCGTACATGAATTTGCATCATCCCTCGCTACCGGGCTATCCATATCCGATGCAGGAAAGTGTCCAAAATGTAATGCACGGGTAACTCGAAATTTAGTATTCTCCTACTCCACAATATTACCATTGTCTTTTGTATGATTTTAAAAACTGTGTATATTTCAGTTTTGTACCGAATTACCTCACGACACAAAATTCCGCTGGACCATCTACAAGTTACCGTTGTTCACCCATGCAGCCAATGCTCATCGAAGTGTATCGGATGACACAACAGTAAGTTACTAGTGTTATCGCTATAGATTTATGTAGCATATCAAATGTATTTCAGAATTTTCCGCTTGCGTACTACAGGTATCCGACACAAGCCACCGAAGCAGAATCTAACGTTGAACCCAATATTCCTGATGTCGAAATGGAACTAGATGATCAAGATTTGAGAGAGGTAAATCCAGATCCTTCACTTGACAGCATGACCGTTGTTAGCATTCCTGATAATGATACATCATGGGTTGATGTAATGCGAGTAGACAATGCTCCCCTAAATTTTGATTTGGGAGGCAAAGACAACGCTGCCGAAGATAGTGATGAGGAGTTGCTGGAGTTTGAGATACCATTGGATGATTATTTATGCAATGCACAAATGATAGCTAGATCCATGGTTGCAAATATGCAATTCAACAACAAAGTTTTTTTGTCGTCTTGCGTTCAAAATGGTTTCAAAGAAGGTATGATGTTTAAGAGCAAAAGAAAACTCCTTCAACAGTTAAGTGAATGGTTGATTTTGCATGCAGTTTCGTTTAAGCCGATCAGGTCGAACAAAAAGAAATATACTGCTATTTGCAACATGGAACTCAGTTGCTCGTGGAGAATACATGCCATAGATTCAAAAAAAATCGCAGAAAGGTTTGTGGGTTATTAAAAATTACCCAGCTGCCGTTTGTGAAAGCTGATTTGAGTATTACGCCTGGAACAGTGCAAGTTTTAATATAGGAACAACTATTTATAAAAATTGGTTATACGAAGGAATGGAGGGCATTAAGCAGAGCAATCGAAAGCATTTACGGTGACTGGGCCGAGTCATACTCTACCCTCCGTCAATATTTTGATGAACCTATCAAAGCTAATCCGAGGAGTGTTGCCCATATAGTAGCCGAACCATGCGGAGTTTTTGTAAGGGCATTTTGGGCTTTTGGACCATGCATTGAAGGATTTGTGCATTGTCGACCTTTGCTTTCCATATACGGCACACATTTATATGGGAAATACAAAGGCACGTTACTGGCTGCGACTGCTGTCGATGCAAACGATTCACTTTACCCGTTGGCGTGTGGAATTGTGGAGGCCGAATCAAACGATACTTGGGGTTGGTCTTTTGCGTGTATACGAACATTCATCCGTGGTGCTCAAAATCAGCACATCACTTTCATTTCTGATAGGATGAAGGGTATACCGGTTGCTTTGGAGAATTCTTGGAGATCCCCGCACAAACACAAATGTTGCGCCAGACATTTAAAAGCCAATTTTCAAGCTGTTGGATTCAAAGATAAAAATTTGACAGGTTTGTTTTATGCAGCAGCATGTGCTTTCGAAGTGGTTGAATATCGAAAGATCTGTGATGAAATTAAACTAACTAATGTTGATGCACATAATTGGATTGAGAAAAGTTTAGGGGGGGGGGGGTTAACTGGGCTCTGGGTTTCGATGACGGTGGTAGATTTCATGTAATGACGACAAATGCTTCTAAAAGCTTTAATGGAACCAGAGAACTTGGTTCCTGTGGCGCAATCCGGGGACCATTATTGCTCCCCGGGGACCAATTTCTCCAAAACTTAACCATTGGGCGCATTCTTTGTTTGCGCCCAATGGAACCAGAGAAATTGGTTCCTGGGGCGCAATCCATTATTGTGCCCCGGGGACCAATTTCTCCAAAACTTAACCATTGGGTGAATTTTTTGTTTGTGTCCAATGGAACCAGAGAACTTGGTACCTGGGGCGCAATCCATTATTGCTCCCCGAGGACCAATTTCTCCAAAACTTAACCATTGGGTGCATTCTTTGTTTGCGCCCAATCGAACCAGAGAACATGGTTCCTTGGGCACAAACAATAATTGCGCCCAAGGCATAAATTTTTGCAAAACTGGTTCCTGGGGCGCAATAATTGTTTGCGCCCAAGGTAATCAGAGAACTTGCTCTCTTGGGCGCAATCAATTATCGCACCCCAGGGACCAAGTTTTGCAAAACTTCACTACTTCAAATGCAAAACTTCACTATTAAAAAATGCAATTACAATGCAACTTCAATAACAATTGATCCGCAATGTTTCAAACTATAAACATACAAATTAAACAATCTAATCAAAACAATATTGAATGCCAACATAGGACATTTTCACTACTACTTTCAAAATTACATTTTCACTACTACTACATTTCAAAAAGTACATCAGAGCAATCGTTCCAACAACTCGTCCACATCGACCATCAACTTAACAAAGGCACATTTTCAATACTACTATCACTACTACTTTCCAGTTCACGCAAATAAAAATAAAACAAGTCTAAATGCCAACTTAAAACAAATCCAGCTTCAACATCTAACGTTTATTTCTTTTCGGACCAGCCGCCACAACTTTTCCTTTTCTCCTGGGAGTCCGTTGAGTTGCCCCCGCGACGTGTCTGGCTGCGATGGACCGGGCACGAATTCAATTTAGGCCGGTTGAGAAGATGCCGCTTTTCTTTTCCCCTTGTCTTTTCTTGAGGACTTACGAACAGAAACAACTGGAGGCGGTGGTCGTGCAAGCCTGTTCTTCCTCAAAATTGACTGAAGAATGTGGGTAATGCTCATGCACTTAACCTTTGACAGCTCCGGCACCTCCGCCGATAACTCCTCAACAAACGCGACTATATGGTAAATTGCATCGGTCTGCAATACAATTATTGTAAGCTCGTATTTTAAAATATCATTTGTGTTAAAATACCATGTGCAAAAAAATGTACATACAAGACCACGCTCAAGCGGCACTTTTTGGATGTAAGGTTCATCGCCTTGCGGAACACTAAAGGTGGATCTATGGAAAGAATAATATAGCGCCGCATGATGTTCCAATACAATGTGTAGTACGCCAAATTGGATACCGGTGCCGCAATTTTCTCTTGGAAAAATTCGAAGCGATTGTTCCATGTATTGACTGCCGCTTGATAGGCCGCGTTGTCCTGGGCATCAATCAAGTAGTGTGGTGGTTTCTCGGGAATATGTTGTAGAAGACCAAACTGTCTCATCACTCTTTCCGGTAGGTGATACACGATGTCGTTAAAGCAAATGAGCGGAACGCAAGCTTGCCAAAGCTGGACTGAAGCAACGCACAATGCCGGTAAATTAGGAAGTGCCTCGGTGTATGGGGTCCATGAAATAGCGTCATAATCGAGTATGTCTAACTCGTTATGATAGAACGAAATGTTGTGTCTAGGCATGAACAACGAGCTCTTCGGCCCAACCCACCTAATGAAAACATTAAATTACAGACTTTCTACCGGAATTTTAATAAACCCTATGTTCAATATATACTTTTAGTAATATTACCTCGAAGCAAAAGGCAATGAAACATCAATTTGCGCTTTCTTCATAGTTACTCTCCCAACGGGGAGATACGACCAAGACCACGTCTGTAGACAAGTAAAAGTATTATAAAACATAGGACACAATGAGTAAAGAATACTAAAAAAATATCTGCACTAATGTAAGGCAACCTCCAATTGAATCGAGCCGCCCCAAAGCCATCCGTGTTAGCTTCGCATATGTGAAGCCAAGAACGGCACTACCCCAAGCATACTCACAATATAAATCAAAGTCCTCCAAGTAATGTAACAATCTAAGCCAAACACGACATTTCGAATGGTCGCAAACCAAATGGGAAGTGGTAATGTGAAGGATAATGGCCCGCGCACGCTGCTCCATTTGTTCTTGAGAAGCATCCTCAGGAATGTCTTCGACTAATTGCTGCCTAAACCAAGACATATTAATCATCTCGGGCGCGTACCACTCGACTCCTGGAGAATATAGTCCTAGCGAACTCTCGCACATTTCCGCATAATCATCGGATTCAGGAGTGGTGAATGGACGACCATCGATGGGTAAGCTAAGCAAAATCACGACGTCCACAAATGTAATCGTCATTTCACTGCATCTAAGGTGAAATGACGATTTCTCCGGTCTCCATCGATCTACTAAAGCTGTTATATGATGGGGTCGATTTGTATGGATCCAAGGCGATGTATCAAGAGAAAACCCACTCGATCAAGTAGCTCTAACACATCGACGCGTTTTGAAGTGAGCAACTTTAAGGACGATGAGTGCTCGTTGGTTTCAACTACAGTTTTGAGCTGGCGCACAACAACAAAAGTGAATTTTTGATTAGTTAATATGCATAAATATTCTCGAGCTCTATATTCTAACTAGTATTGAATAGTGAGTTTTGGTCATCGTCATCAACTCCGGTTTGTTTGAATGATGGTGTGCCTGTAAATATAAGACGCTATCATCTACAAGTCCGGGCGCCATCTCCGCATACTCTGAAATATTTCAATGCTAACAAATTTAGTACTAAGTTTCACCAAAACAAATATAAACCTACCAATTTTCAAATCCACAATATCAGGTATTTCAATTCGATTATCAAGACATTTATTTGAATCTGACTCTTTGTACTTTACTACTCCTATCTTTCTAATGAAGATATTTATTTCTATGCATATACGTATGCTAAAGTATCTACACCGACATACACCACCAAGTTTAAAAGCAATGAAGGCAAACAAAATTGCCACAATTAACCAGAATAAAGACAACAACAAACACCCAAATTACTAAATGTATTTATTAAGCTAGCTTTGCTAGGCAGAGACAATCGTTTTTAGTATATTCAAATCAAAATCTGATATACACACAGTACCAAAATTGTATTCCTGTAATATAAATTTTCTTCGTTTGATAATCTTCATGAGATACATATCAAAATCATGTCAACAATAGTTAAATTGTAATAAATGAACATTTGCTAAAAATTCAACATAATGCAGTCGATTACCAATCTTCAATTCTACGCAACAAACTTAACATGCCTTTTCATACCACAAGAAAAGGCTCCACAAATCAGATGACCACATTTTCCAATCTCAACAAAACTCTCAAGCAATCATTAATTTTGCATATATATGACCAACACATCAACTATATACATCTGTAAACCATCGGTGTACAAAATTACAACAAAACTCAAGAAAACCCTAAACCTAAATTCTGAGATAAGCACACACAAAAAATTGCGATAATTACCAACAGCTTGCTCCTGTGTTGAAGAACTTGCCATGTTTACTGTAGAAGCTGAACTTACTTGAATATAATTGGGGTTTTAATTTCGGATTTGGAGTTTTGATTTCGGTTTTGGGTTTTAGGGTTTTTTGGATTTTGATAGATGTTTTAACTTTTACCAAGTCACGAGGGCCCATCGTTTTTTTTTTAAAAAAAACCCTTACGGGGCGCAATCATTGATTGCGTCCGTAGGAAAAACTCCTTTTCTGGCCAACTCAGCGCTGAGTTGGCCAAAAGGAGGCCAAATGTGCAAATTTTCAAAAAACTTGTGCTAAACGTGGAATATAAAAAAAGTGGGCCAAAATAGAAAAATGCTCATATACTTGTCACTAATGTTATATACATATCGAAATCCAAGTACATATAACATATATCTGCCATTAATATTGTATACATATCAAAACTCAGTTTGTTGAGGAAGAAGAAAGAAAGCCAGAAATTATATAAACTGAAGATGTTATTAGAACTGGGAATGTTGGTCAAACCTTTCACATTCGTCCTTGTACCATTGAGGCGGTTGGTGATAGTAGTTTCAAGAATTCAAGAAGTTTATGCAGCCTTCGCTAGCAGTGAATACAACTATAGAGATTTATGGAGCACCCTTACAAGTATCAACTCCATGAGTTAACCAAGGTTCAAGTTGGACGACGACCATTGTTATATGATATGAACCACTTCTTGTTGTGAAGCTTTTTTTCTATTGTATTGAATTTCTTGGTACTTGAATTGCTTTATAAGTTATGGAGGTGCCTAGAAGGTCACCTATAGCTGTCTCCTCTCATTTTCTTTTCCTTCTATAGTACATGGTAAAAATGTATAGTATGTTTTTTCTTAGTTTTTTGGCAAACCATTAGTGTACGTTTAACATAGCGCATAATAGTTTTTATTATTTCAATTTAGAAGTAGAGGAAAATAAGAGTTCTATAGCTACTGCACTTTTTTTAGATGTAAATGGTCAGATATATTATTGTACAATATACACTATTTCCTAGTTGTAAGTAAATCGGGAAATACAAAGAGAAAGGAGTTCGACCAGTAATTCTTAGATAACCTTAAAGAGAATCTCTAGCAACTTTGCAAACTTTGCGAACCAGGATTATTTATCTGTTTACAGACCATTGCTAAAAAAAAAGAGGGGCACAACCCATTTTAGAGCATCTGGAGATGCTCTGAGGAAGCTAGTTATAAAGAGTACGAGCTGTAGTGGTTACTGTGATGTATAAATGAGTCTAGATATCATGTGTTTGTTGTACTAATAATGTTATATTCTCATGTGGACTTGTTTTTTTTCTTGGAAAAGAACAAATGATATATTTTCAAAGCTTCCAGAAATCAGATTTGTTACTTGTATGGGATGCCTAGTATTTCTGTGTTGCTAACATATTTTAAGCTCATATCATATGATTAGATGTAAAAGATATTACTAACTTATTAACATATTTTAAACTCATATCATATGATTATTAGATGTAAAAGATACTGCTAATTTCTATACTCATATCATATGATTAGATGTAAAAGATATTGCTAACTTATTAACATATTTTAAACTCATATTATGTGATTAGATGTAAAAGATATTGCTAACTTATTAACATATGTTCAAACTTCAAACCACAAACACCTTTCAACCAACACCACCCATCTCCATGCTTCTTAACAAAGAAGATGGTTCATCATATAAGAGTTTATTAGCATAAAGTTCTTCGAACCGTCTTTTTTGTTGCGAACATGTCTTCTTAGTTACACCGAAATAATTGAATTATCGTATCAACTTTGAATGATATAAGAGTTTATTAGCATAAATTTCAATAACCACTGATTAAACCGAGCTTCTTTTACTCCAAAAACTAAGAAAGTTACGTGTTTATGCTACAGAAAATGTTGTACAAGTATATTTTTATTAAATATTCAAAAACAAATTTTTATGCATTCTATTAACTAACAATTTGAATCAAGTGAATTAACTTCACATTTAAACTGAACAGTTAATCTAGAAGGCCCGAAAGTATACGTCATCTGTCCGAATCTAAATCTAATGGCTATTATTTAACTCTCATTCATTTCTAAAGTAATATAAAATATCTTTAGCAAAATTTATTAATATCTATAGATTATATATATAGGTAATTTTTATTCTAATCCACAATATTAGTAAGTTAAACCACCCTATTTTCTATGATCGTTGACTTTTACTAAAATTTAGATTTTAATCAGTGTATCCACAAAAAGACCGTATTTATTTTCTCTTCTTCTTAGTCTTCTTATGTTTTCGGTCATCTTCTTTTTTCTGGAATCTTAGCATCTAAATCCAAGCTTAAGCAGAGTAATTCAACGTAATAACAGTAAGTAGTTTGTTTAATTTTTTTAGTTGATTAATTTTATATAAAATTGTATTTTTTTAATATCACCATTATAACATATAATTGTAGATAGCTATTTTCTGAAATCTTGAAAAAATTGTACATTAGTAGAATATCATTTTGCAAATATTATATTAGGAGTATAGGCTGTTTGGATAACATTCACTGTCTAGAGCCCCTAAGTAGTTATACTCTCAAACAATTATAATATACAATTTTCTCTTTTATTGATTTGTTAGCATTGTTTAATTACTTGCTATTTTTCTAATATGTAGAGCTTGAATTTGATTTTAGTTCTTATATACTGTTGTTGCCCGATGCAATTGGTGATGTATCTTTAAAATATTAAGCTATTTGAAAACATTTGATGCGAACTCCTCTACTGGAATCTTGTTCTTAGTTTTTATTTTCATAATCATCTACTACCATCTCATGTCTGATCATGTATAGAGATAACAAGTGAAATAATTGTATCTAATTGATTGCTTCTTTGCTGAATTCAAGTGCTATCAACTCTACTTTTAACACATTTATTTGTTACCACTTTATCAAACGGGAGGGACAATTCAGCACAAATAATTGTGAAATAACGCAGAATTATGAAAGAAGAAGCACAAAATCAATTGTTAATAGGGTGAATTCTTTAAGTTAATCCACTCGTGGATTAACTTACAAAATAGTTGTGGATTAACTTATTAAAGTAAAATGGTGGATTAACTTATTAAAACTGTGGATTAGAATAAAAATTACCATATATATATATATATATATATATATATATATATCATGATCTGTAGCCAAAAAGAAAAACAATAGTTGGGTGGACTTACCAAACCCCATATTTGGAGGGCTACTCTACCTGCCGACCTGAGCATAGTAACATCGGTATTCATTGACCATGCGTGATTATTGTAAAACAACTAGTTTGACTGAATAACCATAGGTCTTCTGCTTACTCTAATTAAATATACATACTAAGTGAGCAAAAATAACTAAACAAAATATAAAAAAAGGGGCCGGCTATTTGGACACAAAATTACACACAAAGAAAGTGACACAAAGCCTCGACTATCTTTTTGTCCTTATATGGGAATGTGGAATTCAGGGGGACAATCCAATGGTGCAAATCAATTGCCACCAATTGTGTTTAAAATTTGTGTCTAAATAGACTTTTCCAAAAAAAATAAGAAAAGTTACGTATGCATGTATTGTAGCTGTTGGTGTGACCTATATCAATTAATTGTGTAAAATAACAGTTGGAAAACAAAATATCTACCATTAATATTAGAGATATCAAACCACAATCCGTAGGAGGAAGAAAGTAAAAATAAAAAGGTTCAAACAAATTGCTGAAGATGTTACTGCTGGAATTGGGTGTATGGTTCATACCTTTCACGTTTATTCTTGCACCGATAAGGCGGTTGGTGATTCTAGTGTCCAAAGTTCAAGAATTTTATGCAACAGCTATTGGCGGTGGATATAACTATAGAGACTTGTGGAGCAACATTGCAAGTCTTCACTCCATGAATTATTCTAGTTTCAGCATGGCATGACTGTATTTTGTATGAAGAGCTGCTTCTTGTAAAATTTCTCTTATGGCTTTCTTGATCATATATATAAACTTCAATGGATCCACCGCTGATGGTTAAGAAGACCGAAACTAGAGACTTCTGGTGGCCTTCGTTCCTTATTTTCCCCTACTGCAAGTCTGCAATACAGAGCAAAAATGCATAGCAATCGTTTTCAGATTTTATTGAATTGTTTTTTCTTTTCTTTTCTTTACTTTTCTTTTTTCTGAAAAAAGAAAAGTGTAATTGTGAGATGTAAATATTATGTAGAGATGAAAAGGTATTAATGTCATTTTATTCTCCTGTTCTATGTTTGATTGTTATTGGTTTGGACAAGCTCATTTATTTTGGTGCTTTTGTTACATAAGTTATATACTCCTATGATTCTGTAGCTTTTATGACTTCAGTCTGAATGCATTGGAAGATCGGTTCTACCTTTGGACTTGGGCAGGAAAACAGCGGTCTATGCAGCTTGTAAGCATTTACTAACATTAAGTTACAGAATTTCTGTCATTCTATAAATGACACAACAAATAGTGAGCACCCAAATAGCCCTTTTATAGAAACCAAACATTTACATTAGTTTAAGTTAGTGAAAGGTGAGAGAATTAGTGGAAAGAGAGAGAAACGATATATGTAGTGGAAATCAGAGGGCATTTCGAAGTGCTGCACTATTTCGGGTGCAATTGAACGCTCATCTTCTATAATATAACATTAATACATTGTGACACAATGGAAATATGCAGTGTATGCAAAAAAAAGAACATTAATACATATAAGGGTTGTCCCGCATTGCTAAAGAAATTGGAAAAATGGTGTATAAATTTAAGTAGACATGTAATATTAGAAACTTATTTTGTTACAACAAACTAACATGTCTACTGGTATGCAAATATCTTGGTCCGGCTGTTATTACATAACATCTTTATCCATGTTGTCCTTCCGTACCATAAAAAAATTATGGATATTTGTTTTGGAGGACAAAATTGTTTTTTTGGTTATTTCAAAAGACAATCAAATTTTGTTATCTATATCAAGAACAACTTTTAAGTTTTAATTGGACAAAATCCAAACATAAAGACATATGTTAACATTATGCAAATAATAAAATTTAATTACAAAATCGGTTTTCTGTGACTATAAGATCAAAATAAAATAAAAATTAATAAGGGAATATTTTTTTTGTGAGTGTGGAGAAAAAGAATATAAGAAAGCATTATTTTTGTAAAGGTTTTTCCATATGTTTAATGAGACTACCCTACAAATGACATAGTTTTATGTTTTAGATATCTAATATAAAGCTATTTTCAATTCTTAGAAATAATAAAGTAATACATTATACATTTCTATCTATTACTTAGGGCATCTTCAATTCTTCACAATGTGAAACCTATGTGCCACCAAGAACTAGACAATGTGAAATGAATTTATTTGCATATTACAATAAAAATAATTTAGTTGCTCCAATGCAAATGGGCTTAAATGTTGAAATTTGCATATGTGTCAAAAAATAAATGGTGCATAGCCTTTAACATTGTGAAATACAATGTCTAGAACTAGACATTTTATTTCATAATGTCTAACAATAAGATTGCCACATCATATTACATAAGACATTAACATTAGCATTGAAGACTAAAAACAACATGAAAATGTTAATAATCTATGTGGCATGCACTTTACATTAAAATGACACATGCATTGGAGATGCTCTTAAACATAATAATAGAAAGAAAATCCCCTATACCCAAAATCTTTATCCTCCTATATCCAACTAATCAGGACCTCCTAAATTCCACATTTTTGCAATTAAGCCCTTTTTTTCTTTCTGACTTAATTGCAAAAAGGTGAAAATCACAGGCGTTATGTTAATCTCCTGCTGATGTGGACACTCTCCGCATTTCTCAACCTCGTAATACTGAACGGTAGCACGTTCCTTAAATTTTTAACTTTAAAATTAAATCTCCTCATTCTGCATGTGACCGGGAAATTACCTTTCCCTTGCCTTTTTGGTCCACTCTTCTTTCTCCACTATTATTTTCATCCTCATTTCCTTAACTGCTCCATCCACCAAATAAACAAATAAATAACATCAGCTTCATGTACCACTCGATCACCCAAATTCCTTTGACTTTGTCATCATCTACAATCCTTAATTTCTTCACTCCACGTTCTCTTCAATCGATTCCCATTGCTGTTGTTTAAGGTAACGATATAATTTTTCAATAAGGTTGAAATTCCTCCACCAATGTTTTTGTTTTTCATGCGATTTTCAGGTTTCTTCTACCTTTATGAAATTACTCGGAATTCATCGCTATGTTGAACTGTACCACTGACCCGTCATCCTTGTCTCCATTACCTACGTCACGTTTTGGTTACTATGCGTAGGGGTGTATACGGTGCGACAACCGTTGATATTAACCCCAACCGCTGTCATACCAGTCTTTGACGGTTGGTTCATTTTTTCAACCGCAACCGTCAACCGTTGGTAACGATTAACCGTTAAATAATACGGTTACCATTTGATTGAATGCGGTATGGTTGAGTTTTAACCGCTGTAATGAATGCACACATATTAAGTAACTAAGTATGCAGCACTGCTTGGTGCTTGCACAATCATTAACAGCAGGAGCATCAAGCAAAGAGATAGCATTCAAACAATGTAACAAAACTCATAGTTTTTTTTTTTGAAAATGGGTAAATCGCCTCGTTAAAAACCTGAACTAGAATTCATCGTGAGAACTAGACAGGAAAAAAGAGTGCGGTGTTTTATTGATAGCGAATCAATAAAAGGTATAAAATAGTACAAACCAGCCTTCATCACAAAAAACCACGGCTGTCTACCCTTAACAAGAAAAAACCAAAGAGACCCTTACATACTACATACGCACTGACACGTGTCTCTGTACAAGGACCCACATCGCACAAACTTAAAAACGATTAAAACTAGGTCTTTCCTAAAATCAAACAGCTCTTGCATCCCCTCAAGTGACGAACCGTAAAGCTTCTCAACGCTACTCTCAATCATCCCACATCCAGGAGATTCACTCCCCAGCGATCCGCAATAATCAGATCAGAACTTCTTCGAGACCGCCTCCACTTTGATTTCTGCAAAAGGTATTTAATTTCCATCTCCATGTAATTCCATCGTCTAAAATTATCCCAACTTTGATTGCTATGTAATCTGAGGTTTCTTTCCTTCCATGAATGGTAGATAGTACTCACCAGACAGCAGAAGGCCACATCTTGGCTAAAGGAAGCTGTGCTGAACATTGATTTAATCATCTCCATTTCCTCTTCTAGACTCAGCGGCAAATTGTTGGACGGAGGAAGTCCAAGTTTGACTCTGCACCGTACCCAAAGGTAAGCAGTATAGGGGCAATTGAAAAACAAATGATTTGTTGTCTCATTTACTTCATTGCACAACACACAAACTAGGTCTATGTTATAACCCCAAGCTGTTATCTTGTCTTTCGTACTTAGTCGGTTTTGAACAGCTTTGTAGGCGCACAAAGACATCTTAGGACTATTAATATTATGCCACACTATCTTACAACATACAAGTTCACTGTCATGAATTCTAGAGTTATCCCATGCCGAGAAAAAAGAGAAACCGTCCATAATGTTATTCCAACTCCAGTAGTCCGAGTCCCCTCTTGTTTGAATATTAATTTCTTTAATACGAGAAGAAATTTGCCTTGTCGCCGGTAAACAACTAGGGTTGAATTCCCCATTTTGTATGATGTTACTCACCGTTGAATCTTCTCCTCCAAAAATACTAAGATGGTCCCATCCCAAGATTTTTACCATTATTTTGCTATTAAGCCACGGATCAAACCACAACTTCGTGTCACAACCATTGACAATACAATGGTTTATGCATTGCAACCCTTTTTGTCTGTGTTTGAGAATAGATTTCCAAGTTCCCGAGCTGTTGTTATCAAAGTCCATTACCCAAAAAAGCTTTCCTGAACAATATCTATTCATCATCCACTCTTTCCATAGACTCCTTCCATTTATTAAATGCCAAAGAAGTTTTAACGCAGCTGCTGTTTTTATATCTTTGAAATTACGCAAACCAACTCCACCTTCTAATTTTGGTTTACATAAAGTCTCCCATGCTATCTTGTGAGCCTTCCCTGCCCAAATAAAGTTGGCACAAATTTTGTTAATCTTTCCAATCGTCGCCTCAGGTAATTGATAAATCAGCAACTAATACATGACCATTGGTGTAATAACCGATTTTATCAGTTCAATTTTCCCGGCCATCGATAAAAGTCTACAGTCCCAGCTGTCCATTTTACCTCTAATTTTGTCAAATAAATCACCACAGTCAGAGAAATGCAGATAATTATTTGAAAGAGGCATGCCCAGATATTTTACAGGCAGCCTGCCTTCATTCATATTGAGTTCCTGCAGTACCTGCATCTTATTAGTCACCCCTTTACTGAAAAAAACTTTAGATTTCAAGTTATTTATTTTCAAACCAGCCGCCACTTTTAATAGGTCCAAAATAGAATTGATCGTCTTTATACCAAGGATCTTACCAGTAGAAAAAATCATTAGATCATCAGCATAAATCAAGTGAGTAATAACCGGATCCTGCTTATAAATAGGCTGGAGTAACTTAGCGTCCACTGCTTTAAACATGAGAATAGAGAAGTATTCCATAGCCACGCAAAATAAGCAAGGGGAAAGAGGATCCCCCTGTCTGAGACCCCGATTACTATGAATAAACCCTTTGGAGCTGCCTTGGACCAAAATTGAGAAAGTAGGAGTTGAAATGCAGGTTTTAATAATGCGTACAATCTTCAAAGGAAAACCCATATTTCTCAGCATATGGCAAATGAACTTCATGTTGACCATATCATATGCTTTCTGGAGATCTATTTTGATGCATACTTTGCCGCTACCCTTATTATTAAAATGCCTTATTTGTTCATGTGCTAACAGGATATTCTCGGCTATGTATCTTCCTGGAATAAAGGCTGACTGATTGGGAGAAATAAGATGCTTGAGGTAAGGCTTTATTCTATTACAAATCACTTTGGAGATGATTTTATATAATACATTACAACATGCTATAGGTCTGTAGTCTGATATCGCACTGGGGTTATTAACTTTGGGTATGAGAGTTAAGAAAGTATGATTTGTGCCTTTGGCGAGCTTACCAGTACAAAATACCTCGTTTATCATCTCGTACATGCTCATTTTAAGCTCCTCCCAATGATTTTTAAAAAAATTGGCAGAGATACCATCCGGTCCTGGACTTTTATCATCTGGAATAGAATAAGTGGCAATGCGAATTTCATCTATACTTATCTCTTCATTCAACTGCTTTCTACCCATGTCATTTATAATATACATACAGTTAATTAGAGGAAAAGTCTTAGATATAGAATTTTCTGAATTGTACATATTTGAATAAAACTGTATAGCCTCCCTTTCTATTATTAGAGAGTCATGAACCAGGTCCCCATTCGCCATAAAAACATTACTCCAATTGTTGATGTGCCGTCTGAACGACATTTTTGCATGAAAGAATTTTGAGCATGAATCTCCTTCAGTAAGCCAAGATATCTTTGCTTTTTGATTTGCATTTGACTCCTCAATATTACATTGATTCTTCCATTTATCATAAGCCTCTATTAGCTTATCATACATGGTATAATTAGTGGGGTCCGCATCTATCTCCTCTAGCGTCTTCTTATAGTTTTCCTCCAAGTACTTAAGATTATCAGAATCCTTAATGCTATTATAATTCCAACCTTTCAAATAGTATTTGCACATCTTCAAGAACATCTGGAATTTATAAAGCTTAGATCCATGAAGAGTAGAAATCATCATTGTGTAAGCAGCCTAGTTAATAACGTCTCTATACCCCGGTTTAGAGCACCAAGAGTTAATAAATCTGAACGACACATTTTTACACACATTACTCTTTACCTTGAAACTAACATAAATAGAAATGTGATCACTAATTGGATTAGCAACCCCAAATGCGTTAAGATCAGGAAAGACGTCAAGAAAAATATGATTGCAAAAAATATTATCAATTTTAGTTGCTACCCACTTTTTTCTCCATGTATATTTAAACCCAGCAATTGGGATATCCATTAACCCAGCGTTAGAGATGCATTCAACCAGACCTGCTATATGACGGAACGGTACAGTAGTTCCCCTTTTTTTTATTGTTTGGCGAGGTAATATTATTAAAGTCCCCTAGCACCATCCACGGACTATCTACATTTCGAGATTCAATCACCAAATCTGCCCATAACTTTTCTCTGTCATTAAGGAAATTGCTAGCATAAATAAAGAATCTGCAAATCAATCCACCATTATTTTCAGCCTTAACAGACATGTGCTGGTATGACATTGCTTCTATATTTACATTCCAGATATCTGAGTCCAAGATTAATAAGATTCTCCCCTTACACCCAGTACAGTTGTTGTCCAGTGTATGCCATTTTCTATTCAATTTAATTTTTAACAAGCTAACCACCTCACTATTCAATTTATGTTCTAGAAGGCCAACAAAAGATGGCCGATATTTGTTAAGGAATTTAAATACCTCAAATTGTTTATTTGTAGCATTTAATCCCCTAACGTTCCATGCAACTATGTTCATTTTATCTTGGATTGGCTCCTTGTCGAAACTTTAGGAGGCGCAATAGGAGCAATCTTACTAGATTTCTTTTTATTATTCCTGTTAGCATTTTCCAATTCATCCAAAAACTTTTGATTCTTCTCAATATGATCAGAGACATCTTTTTCTTTTTCAGGTTGGCTAGCAGCTTCATCCTCGGTGGCCATTTGCTCAATAATGTTATCTTCCTCAGAATCGTCTAAGTCCTCGACAAGTCCATCTGCCGTTGATTGAGTATCATCAGCGTTTTTCAGGGCATCTGCCTCAGTCCTATTCGCATTTTCCATATTTGTACAATTTTCCACAATATTAGATGTAAATAATTTGTCATTCATATTGTTCAATTGTAATAACTTATTGTCAGTTCCCAAGATTTGAGTAGCATCTCCATTTATTCTATTAATATTACATTCATTATTGGTATCAGAATAGCCAATGCCTGTATTGTATACTGTTCCACTGGGATTTGCTACTACTGTTATTCTCCCTGAACTAGTAGCTATACTTGTATTTGTCTCGTCTCCTGTATTGTCAGAATTGCTAACAATGGGATTATCTTCCACATCACCTGTGTCTAGCCGTTCTTTAATGTTACCATCATCAGTGCTGTGACTGTTTAAGTTTATATCAATACTTGGTATCACATGTTCTGGGTCAAGGATGGTTTCATTATTCTTTGGCAACGACGTATTGTCTACATTAACATTTAAGTCATTTGATCTATCATCCATTTCTTCTTCCCTGGTGTTCCCCTGATTACTTGTGTTACAATCACTCGTGCCTGTATTCTTTGGGATCCATGTATCCGTTATTTTTGCTTTACACTGTGCGTGAGAATGCCCGAAAATGCCACACACATTGCATCTCAAAGGCTTGTATAGATACTCTACTTTCACTTTCAACTCTTCTCCCGTGTGCATAACCACGTCCACTTCAGTGGGAAAATAAGATCTCGCTTCCATTTCTATCAAAATCTTCGCAAAAGTCACTCTAGATTCATCTGGAGTAACTTTATCCATTTTAATGGGTCTACCGATCACGCTAGCTATGGCACTTAGTGCTTCTCTGTCCCATAGCTCCAGCTCTAGATTCGAAAATTTCACCCATAGCGGCATTGTTGAAAGAAGATCTTTCCTAAATCTCATTCCCATACTCCACTTTTTGAGAATAATAATTTTATTGTCAAAAAGGTACGGACCCCCCCTTTAAGATTTTATCACAGTCCATATTATTGTCAAATCGAATTATAAAGAAACCATTTTCTCTTGATAATAACTGGAAATTTCCTGATGGCTTCCATGTCCGTTCAATATATTTTTTTAAATGGAGATGGTATGGTCTAGTACTGTACACATAAAAGATGAGCGAATTTCTCCATTTATCTATGGATCTTGAAGCTGCTATATGTGATACTACAGCCTTCCTTTTTGAATTAACTATCATCGGTGGAATATAAGAAAGATCCACGTATTCGGATTCTTGTTGCCCCGTTCCTCCTCCTCCCGCCTGAATCCACGATTTGGCCATCCCAGCAGCAAGATCTGCTCTAACTCCTTGCCAATCAAATCCATTCGTAACTGACCTCTGAACCTGTCGATCTCCAGATCTGGATCGAGCATTCGCTTCCCCCAAGATCTGAGATCGAGGAGGACACACCACCATGCCGGCGGTATTTTGAGGCGCCGAAGGGCCTCCGTCACTCCGCAGATCTCGTCCGGTGTGACTTTGCTGATTGAAAGAAACCCTGATTTACCGTTCTTTCTCACCGTGATCCATCCTTCGTTATCCACACCATCCCCTGTTCCGTCGTTAATCACCACTTCCTTTCCAGGCCTCCGATCTGGAGGTCGGCCCAAATCGCTCTCTGCTGAAGAATTTGAGGCTTCGGTTGTGGTCGCCATTATAATTATTACAATAAAACATTCAAACAATGTAACAACATTCATATTACAATACAACATTCAAACAATGTAACAACATTCATATTACAATACAACATTCAAACAAATTAACAACATTCATTCAAGAAAAGAGACAAGTAAGTCCATATTAAATAAAAGACTAATTTGTACTAGAGGGAGTTTATGCTTCAACTTTTACGACTAAAAATCTTACTCACATTTCATTATAGATCGCACTCTCCACACAATGAGGCAGATTATATCGTAACGAAGCCCGACTCCATACGACGATGTATAGCAGCAAAATGCAGTTACTATGAGCTGACTTTATAAGTCTCCATGTTGCGCCAAAAGTCCAAAAATCTGCCAAAAAAAGACTTTTAATAGAAAGCCAGGAAAGTTTGAACATTTACCATATTATAAGTAAGAACATTTACTGTGAAGTTCAAGGTACAGGCCACTATTACTTCAAATAAAGGGTAAATTTTACTATTAGACTTAAAAAATGCTATTGCAAACTTTAAACCTTTTCCAAACACAAAACATGAAAACTAGGTCCTAATTAACGTTTAAAGTTTGGAATAAGTTTTTTCTTTTTTCCTGAAGTCCAGTAATAGAATATATGACCATGACAACACAATTTTTTCACGTTGTGCCAGTCCTAAATCTGCCAAAACGATCTCATCCACTCTATTATAAGTAAGAATATTTACTGTGAAGTCCAAAAATCTGCCAAAAATTTGAAGTGATAAGTCTCCATGCACATATAATTGCCAGAAAATCAAAAAAGAATACGCCAAACAATTCCGGGAACTCAGAAAGTTGTGTTTGATATAATATGGAACAAAACAAAAGGATCGAAGTGTAAATTGAGGTGTAACAGCTACATTTGCTTGAATTAGTGTAATTCTATAACTCCAAATTGAAGTGTAAATTGAGATGTAATGTCATATATTCATGCATATTTTTTAAACTGCATTGGCTAACAGGTAACAGCTACATTTGCTAAGTTATGAAAATGATTCAAAAGAGGAGGGATGGCATGAATCCAAGTGTGACGTAAACTTTACTGTTAATTTAAGCAACTCATATCAGATCCAACTCCAAAATAAGATGAAGTAATCTGTTAATTCATACTCATAAAATATTTACTGCACTGTTAATTTGAATGGTACTCACAGTACCTGTAATAATGCACTAACTTGCATTTGGCTCGGCACTTATAGGAGCTGCCGCTTGTAGAGTACCTAGTGCAAGATCAAATAAACAATGATCATGCTGCATAACATATGTATAAGATAATTATTTATATTTTATATGAATTGAAGTTTCTTACTTATTTCAAGAGCTTCAAGCTCCTTGTACAACTGAATATCATCTTCCACTGGCTCCATGTAAGACATCTCCCATAGAAGAGCAACAATTTTTTGTCTATTTGGTATTTTTAATTTAGGGCATAATTCCAGCAACAACTGTCTAAAACCTTCCCCTTCTACCATTCTAAAAGACATTTTATCTTGAATAATAAACCGAACTAATTTTTCTTCACATCTTTTCTGGCTAAAAGAATAAGGTATTAGCGGACCACGCTTTCTACTATGTTTCTGTTTAGGAGTTACCTGCAGCGATGAATTCTGTTCTTGAACTATATCCATTTCAGGAGAAAAAATTATAAGGAGAAAAATTAGTGTTCATATTTACATGCTCGTAGATGTTTCATTTATGAATGACAACATAATAACTAAGCTAAATATATGTGGAGACATGTATGACCAATTCTCTTCCAACTAGGAACTTAGCTTAATTTCTCTATAGAAATAAAACTGGAAGCAAGTGAAAATAAACTTCTACTGTTGTTTCCAGACTTCAAGTTATGTAGAATTCGTGATAAATATGGTTTCTTATGAACTTCATATGATACTACCAATTAGATTTGGCACCATTTTACAAAGATTAACACTATAAACCTACTGATTACTTCAGATCTGCATTACTTATATGCACTGCAGTTAATACTCTCATTAGCATGTTAATGCTCTATACTAGGTCTACTGAAAAACATGCATAATAATCCCACGACATAGGTAATGTCGGGTCTAGTACAATCAATGGCATCCAAAGGCTGCCAATGATGCTCGCTTAAACAGACTATCTTATACATTCACCAGTGTTCTTAAATAACTTTACAATGGGATCATATGGTGTACATGCAAGTTTACAGTCAAAGTAGTTGTATTTCTTTAGAGTCTTCTCAATTTAATGAGATTGATCCAAAGAAAATCCCACCTTTTACCTAGTAATCTTAATATCAGGGATTACACTCGCCTTACCTAGACCTTTCATATCAAAATTGGCACTTAATAAGAGTTTGACTGAGTTTATGGAATGAATATTTGACCCAACGATGAGAAGATCATCTACATAAAGACATATAATAGTGCAAATGTCATTCTCGGATTTGTAATAAATGCATTTGTCACTTTCATTAACTTTTAAACCATAAGAAATGATTAAGTTATCAATTTTTTTTCATGCCATTGTTTAGGTGCTTGTTTTAAACCATATAATGATTTATCTTATTTGCATACTTTATGTTCTTGACCATGTACTACAAATCATTCAGGCTGGTCCATATAAATTTCTTCTTCTAATTCACCGTTTAAAGAACGTGGTTTTAACATCCATTTGGTGTATTAATAAATAACAAATAGAAGCAAGTGAGATTAATACCCGAATGAATGTAATTCTAGTTACAGGTAAAAAAATGTCGAAGAAATCTATATTTTCTCTTTTCTTAAAACCTTTAGCTACTAATTGTGCTTTATATTTATCAATAGTGCCATCAGGTTTTAATTTCTTTTTAATTACCCATTTACAGCCTATAGATTTACAACCGGAGGTAAATCTACCAAATGCCAAGTCTTATTGGATTCCAGAGAATCTATCTCATCATTTATAGCCTCTTGCCAAAAATTGTCATCTAAAGAAGATAGGCCTCTTGGAGGTTTAAGGGATACTCCTCTATAGTAAAAACACAAAAATCCGAACAAAAGACTTTTACGGTTCTTGCTCTTTTACTTCTTTTAGGTTCAGCTTTAGAATTTTCATTAAATTCTGTTCTAGTAGGCATACTTGAAGTGCCCCCACTATTTCTTAATTTAAAAGGAAATTTTGTTTCATAAAAATCGGCATCATTTGATTCAATTATATTATGTGCATTTAGGTCATAAAATCGGTATTCTTTGCTATTAATAGCATAGCTCATAAATACAAATTCATATGCTCTACTTGCCGATTTTATTCTCTTCGGGCCTGGAATGCGAACATATGCTAAACAACCCCAAGTTCTAAAATATGACACATTGAATTTATAATTCTTTAAAATTTCATAAGGTAAAATTTTATTCTTAGATTTGGGGATTCTATTCAGAACATAGCATACGGTTAATAATATATCCCCCCACCAATGTTTTTGCTGCACCAGAATTTAATAAAATGGCAATTACTAATTCGGTAAAGGTCTTATTTTTTTTCCAGCTTTAACGTTCATTTCGAGTGAATATGGTGCAGTTCTCTCATGTACTATACCATGTAATTTAAAAAAAAATCAGAATAAACTAGATTCATATTCTGTTTCTTTATCACTATAAATTCTTTTAATTTTCTTATTTCTCAATTTCAGTTTTTTAATGTTTCAAACATGTCAAATGCATCACAACTTTAAGAAACACTGTCTTTCTAATTGTAAGCTTTATTTTCACATTACCAATCTCTACAGTTTTAGTGGTGTGAGGATCTCCCAACAACACTTTCTGATCATCAGTAGCCGTGTATATTGTGAATATATCACGATCATAGCAGACATGGCGAGAAACACCAGTGTCTACCCACCAACCCTCTATTCCACCATCAAAGTGAATCTCAGTAAATCTCAGTAGTCGTAGCTGTTAAAGGCTTCTCGGTCAGGATCACGATCATAGCAGACATGGTGAGAAACACCAGTGTCTACCCACCAATCCTCTATTCCACCATCAAAGTGAATCTCAGTAAATCTCAGTAGTCGTAGCTGCTAAAGAGAAGACATGGCGAGAAACACCAGTGTCTACCCACCAAACCTCTATTCCACCATCAAAGTGAATCTCAGTAGTCGTAGCTGTTAAAGGCTTCTCAGTCAGGATCACGATCATAGCAGACATGGCGAGAAACACCAGTGTCTACCCACCAACCCTCTGTTCCACCATCAAAGTGAATCTCAGTAAATCTCAGTAGTCGTAGCCGTTAAAGGCTTCTCAGTCAGGTTTGCTTGCGGTGTAGGGCTTAGCCTGTTCCGACATTGTCGTGCCATATGACCTGGTTTCCCATAATTGTAATATAGAAGCAACTGTCCAGAATCATTCTTTTTGGTTGGTTGCTGCTGTCCTTTATGGTTTCCTTGTGGATTCCCATTATATTCTCAACTGACCGACTATGGAGGCTTACTATTGCTTGAGATGCTAATATGTTTGGAAAATTATATTTTTTTTATAGAAAAATATACGTAAACTCATAGACTAACATAAGTTATTCACATAAAATATTATTTTCTGCATTTGTACCATTCCACCACACTTGTAGACTATATTAATGGTAAACAACTTACATGGTAAATTTAATCATCACATATAGAGACTACACAAACCAATGTATCTAAAACACTTGGGTTCAGAAATACTTGGATCCAGCCAGTTAATATTGTTCCAATCAAATAATGCACACTCTCAGGACTCAAGCAAAGTGATTAGTGTGACCCAAAACTATGGTGCAAAATAATGAGCTGGGTTCATGATTAATTCATCGTTGTAACATTCTTTGTCACTACAATAATATTAACAGGTATGTAGCGATATTATCTATACTGTTTAAACCCATCTCAACCTAAGTCAGAGAATCAAAGTCTGCATAAGCATACTCCAGCCAATTACCAACAATTCTATATTACACTTAGATAATGCAGTACATTGATACTTGGAAATTTCTCCTTTGTTTATGCATTGCAAAAATGTTGTGAAGATTCGTACTCAACTTTTACTGTTAAGTATCAATCAAATTTGGGGTACCTCATATGGAGCTTCATGAGTACTGATTACATCATTTTCATTAAAATTAGAAATAACCTTCAGCTTCACAGTGTTGGGCAAATTTTGCACTCTCGGACAAAAATCCATAGCCCGGGTGGATAGGCTCAGCTTCAATTTTGATCGCAACCTCCAAAATAGCGTTAGCATTCAAATAACTCTCCATGGCAGCTGCTGGTCCAATCCTTGAGTTCTCCTTTAACCCCTGCTTTTTCCATGGCTTCATGTGGAGCAGCCTCTTCATTTCCTCTTTTGATGTTGCAAAAAATCTAGGTATAATTTTCCAGGGTCCAATAGTTCACTTCTTACCAAAAAATCTTGAAAGGATATTTATTATCTTCATATTTGTTGTCTTCCAGCCATATAAATAGATGCAGATCAAATTGATTTATAGCGTTCCATATAAGCTGTGGGGCAGATTGTTTGGCGCAAGAGCCAGAGGCGATTCGAGAAAAAAATTTAGAGGATTCTGATCGTAGTATAGCTCGAATTTGATTTTTATTACAACTGCGAAATCTTCAAGCAAGTTAGGGTTGCAGCCATTGTTTCGAGATCGTCTTCAAATTGTTGGGAAACAATGGCTGAGTAGTGGACTAGGTCGCTTTCTTGAAGACGATTCGGCGATCTGGTCGGTGGTGCAAACCAGTACGTACTTGTCGCCGCCGCCTCTGGGATAAAACAGCATTCTGAAAAAAAAAAAAAAATGATTTGTTTGCACAACAGACCAATTCAGATTTGCACTTTCGATTTAAATTTAATTGCTCGGTCTGATTTTGTTTTTAAAGAACTTTTAATGGTGGGGGAAGGAGAAGTGAGAGATAAGTATAAAAAGTTGTTTTTTTTTTTAAGTAGTTCGGCAATAAATAAACATAGTAATACATGGACTATTCATATATGAGTCACCTCACACTTATCTATTTGTTTTTAAATAATTCATCTTTATAAAAATGAATCACTTTTCCAACATGCGGTGTAAAATTGAACCAATACTACACCCCTAACTATGCGAACTGGTCTGGTCATCTAACCTCTTTCCTACTATATAGCTTTCCGCCTCAATTTAACTATTTCCAGATTTTTTTGTTACCCACCACAACTTATATTAAACTGTCATTAACACTTATGTCCCTCCAAAATTCATTCAAGTTTACATGCATCAGTGTAATTCCGTTGAAGTGTGCTATTGGTTAAAGGCCATGACAGTCTTCAAATGATTTTTGATTCCGTACCAAAACTGGACAACTACAATTGTTGCCCTATCAAACTCTATATCTCATTTGAAGCTTAATGAAATGACTAATTGTAGAGGCTCTGGACTTACGGTTGCATGAGGTATACAATTTGTTTTCATATTACTTTCATATCTTAGTTTTTATTCTAACTATTACTGTTTAAATTCAAATAAGTAAACTTATTCATTATGTGTACGTTTAATAATGTGTTGCAGTATTGCTACGTTTTAGTTTCTAAAAATGCTCCATGTCTTTTGTGTCTATAAAATGCCGTAAACAGGACACGCATAATTCCCGAAAATATTTGACATGCAGACTGTTAATAGATTAAAATGACATACTTGATTGTACGGACATTACAGACTGTTAATAGTATTATTATTTAAATGAATTGTATATTCTTCGCTACACAGGCATGCATACGGAAGAATAAGGACGATTATCCTCTTTTTTTTTGTTAAATTTTATTTTTGGACCTATGAGTATACTGGTGGTGTGTGACTAATTTGATTACCAGTGAAAAGTATTCTTTTTTTTAGTTCAATATTTGGGGATACGTTAAACCATATGCCAAGTAATAGATTTTCAAATAGGAAAATTTTCCAACTACTTGGATTCCTTTTCTTTTCACTTACTTGGTGCGTTTTATTTGGCCAAGTTTCGAGTATTTTGTATCAAATTTGTAGTAAACCAGCTTTTCAACCCTTCGTGGTACAAGATAGTCATCATATATTCATACTTCTCTACATACATGATTTTATTCAATTATAAACTTCGTATACTCTAGCTAACTATGTATTTTTCCATCACATTCATTCAGCCTTTATCTTACTTTCGATTATTTGGGATTGAGTGCTGATATAGAGCTATGATGGATCGTCATGGCCGTGTTATGCAAACTGCCAGATAACGTAAAACTTTATCTAATTAAACCCCTATTGATGTTTCTATTACGACACGGTTTTTTTTAATCATCATTTACCATTCCGCATTGTGGACTTAGGTTGCTACTTCCATCATACTTTTCATGCTAACTTAGAACCAGTTGCTTCTGCTTGATTCACTATTTCATTTTTTTGTTTACTTACTTTCCGTGTGGCGTGTTGATGAAAATGCTAGCGGAATTGTTTTTCCAGTTTATTTGTGTAACATTACATGTTGAAATAAAAAATGATCACAACACTCTAACGTGTCTGAACAACACTTCACAAAGGTAAGATTTGAAAATAAGGAGCCACGAAATATAAAAGCAAGTAAAAACACGGGATTTTAGAGTGGTCCAGCTCATAAATGATCTACATCCATTATGGTAGCAATTTTCATTATCACTTTGAAATTTACAAAGTATATGATTTGATTAATTTCACACCATTCACTCATTTATAAGGATCACTACAACAGAATTGGTATTTTATAGCGGCCCTCAGCCGCTAACAATAAGAACTATAGCGGTTTGATAACTGTTGTATATCAACATGTTATTAAAAACTGCTGAATATTTATAACGCTTAATTTGCCGTTATTAAAGACATGGTTTTATAGCGACTGCTGACCACTATGTTATTGTTTACAATAGCTCATGCTCACCGCTATAATACATCTAAATCACACTGAAATGGAGTATATTTATAACACATGAATGCCGCTATAACAGAAGTATGCAATAGCAAATATATGCTGCTATATTTATAACATGTTATAGATTATTAATAACACAGTTTTACTGCTATAACTTATATCTTCGATAACTTCTATATGACGCTATTAAATTAACATATTATAGTACTGCAAAATCCTTTTCCAGCTCATACATTTTAATAATAGCAATCAAAATGAATCTTCTTAACAAGTTAAAGATGAACATACAAAATATAATAATAGCAAATAACGTATCAACTAACAAAAAAAATTCAATCCATGAGTTAACAAATTCAATACATATGTTTTCAATTCTCATTGATGTCAACTTGAGTACACAAAATACAAAACATAGTTCATATTTGTTCATTTAACACACAAAAGATAAGACAAGACATAGTACACAAAAGACAAGAAAAGACATTGTACACAAAAGACAAAACACCCCAAACCTCCTAGACAAAACACCCCAAACAACTTAGCACCTCCGTCTTACTTTCATTTTCCTCATCACCCTTTGTTGGCCTGTAAAATATAAGAACTTTGTGAATCACGTGACGATGCTTTCATAATGCATAATTGTAATCTCACATTACAACAAAAAATTGCCAAATTAATAAAGATAACAATAATTAAAATTGTAAGAACAAAATAAAATAAACTAGGTATATCTTAATTTTCCAAGCTACTAATTATTTCACGCAAGAGAAATTTAAGTGAACAGTCTACTCGGTTGCCAACCGACTGCTTGCTCAGTTGTCTTGCCAAAAGATACCAACAATTATCGGCACTGAAGAACGCTTGCAGTCCGTACTGAAAAGTTAAGAAACCGACTTTTGTAATCCGACGATCTTTTATTAGACCTGTTCTTACAAAAGTTTCAGCTAGTTGATTATCTGTAAATGAAAGTTTCAGCTAGTCATGAACACAGGCATAAGCAGTCATTAGTTCTAAAACGACATGCAGATAGTTAATAGGCCTGCAATTTAAGTTCATTTAAATTGCTAAACTGGTAGGAAAGCTATAATCATGTAATCATTTACGACAACTTGGTTTGTAAATTAGACAATAACTTGTTTATAAAAACATTATAATATTATTTTGTGAAGTAGGAGTTCAGTTGAAAATAGTTCTGTATTATTGAAAACTTTAACTTAGTCATAGATGTGGGATTCAATAAAAAAAACAATAAGAGAGCCAAAAAGAAAATATGGTTGCAGCATATAAGATTTTGTTAGAAAGAATTGGAAAAAAAAACGCCATTGAAGCTAATCTCTTTCAAACTGAGCTTCATGCAAAACAAACTCTTGTTGCATAAGTAAAATTTCAGTGGTAAATGTAATTTGGAAGAACAAAAACTCTTGTTACTTCTCATTCTAGGCCACTATGGTTGGCTTTTTCAGCAAGAGTCGACACTTCGTGCAGTTGTAGTTGAATTATGTGATTGTTAAGTAATATGTTCACGTGATTGCCTAAAACTGGCTTAGAATTCATAACATGAGTTATAGAAGTTTAATTAGCTGATCACTCCACAAAAACAAAAAAACAAAAAAACATAAAAATTATCAATATAAAAATGAACCTTTTTGTTAGTTTTATTCATATGTACCTGGTGTTAATTAACAAATATTTGTCTTTAATGAAGAAAAATTACAGGCACAATATCATATAAGCTAAATGTCAGATTGTTACACTATATTTTTTTTTTATAAAGGAGTTAATGTATCAATCTTTGTTCTCTTTTTTCGGTAGGTGTAGGATTACAGTATATTAAGGATGTGGCAAAATAGTTTTCTTACCAGTAATTATTATAAATATGGTTTGCAGGCATAAATGTACCATACAATAGTCAAAGAGAACAGTAATAGCAACAAAAATAGAACCATTTTTTATCATACCAGTATAAGCTCCAGCAAAACATCCTATAGTAATTTTTTTGATATGCTTGTCTTGTAGATAATGGATTCAATAATTTATAGAGGTTTCCCTTTGTTTGACTATATATTGGCCCCTGCAAAATTTCAAGAACGTAGCTTTCAAAATCTATGTCATTTCTAACTTCAAAAAACAGTAAATGAAAGCAATGCAAAAATGTGGAGGTGAAACAAAGAAATAGTTAATGAGATAAATGTTAGTTTTATCTTTGTGGAGGTTGAAAAATTAATTTAGGTAGCTTGAAAATAAGATAAAAATGCTAATGAATTTCGCATTAAAACTATAATTCCATTTACAATTAACCTTTTTGCAGCCCCTTTCACAGTTTATCCATTGAATGCACTTCGAATCCAAGGCATTTACTCTGAAACCACCTGCAGCGAATAGCCACTTTTGATGATCGTGGATCTGAAGAGCCGCTCTTAAGAAGAGAGGGGCTTCATTCTGAAAATTGTTGCAAATGCCACATCATGTAATATGCAAACTATTTTTTCAGCAAAAATGCTGGTATGACAAAAAAGTATTTTGTCAAAAAGTACACCAGAGACAAAAAAATAGGAGGTCCACCATTTGAATTACACAAAAACCCCCCTGAATTCAATGCTTACCACCCCTAAATTCCGGAATTACCCCTGTTTCTTACTTTTTGACAAAAAAAAATTCGGGTATTCTAGCATATCTCTTTTTTCAGTTCGGTTTTAAATAAATGGATAAGCAGTAGTTAGCAAATATTTGATTGAATACCAACAATATTCACAAAGATAAAAATGCTTTTTTGTTCCAGATTTTATGTAGTTCACTAATTTTTGTTATTATTGTGAACGTTTCTTTGCTTTACGTGCGGTCTTCCCATGTCATGACTTAATCATGGTTTACGATACTACTGCTGTCACCAATGCAACATGGTCTGAACTTAATCAGTCGATGATATACTAGATTTTATGTACAAAAGTTGATGCATAGTCCTAATTTGAATCTAATTTTAATCAGTCGATCCTATTTTCATGTCGAGATTTTACTCTTCCTGCTTAGCTTACTGTTACAAGATTGAACGTTTAATGATTGGATTGTGATTTTAGAGTTAAACATGGGATTTGTTGGTTTTTCATGGTACTAACTGCTAAATTAGTAAAAAGGATCTGTTATTGTTTTTTGTCCATCCAAATATGACATGAAGTGTGCAATATAAACAAAAAAGCAATATAACTTGGTAACAATGGTTTATACTACTATGGTTTTTAGTTGACTAACTTGATCATTGTATGCAGCAAGCATGAAATCTAGGCTTTTTTATTTTGAACTTCTAAGTTAACAATTTATTGATTTGTAATGAAATTATTTGTTGAAATAGATTATCTGCAAAAGTTTGATTCTTTTTCAACTCTCATATAAGCAATATCACAACACGGATGCTACTATTTGTTAACTAATGAGTAACTTAGGCTTCCCTTAATTAGCAACTCCTATTTAAAATCTATGCATGCAGTTTATTGTTGCTTGATTAAAGTAAATGGATAAGCAGTAGTTAGCAAATATTTGATTGAATACCAACAATAGGTTGTTAGATGATATGTCAACTTGGCAAGGGTGAGAAGCTACGAAATAACAGCCCTTCATTATGAGTGCATGAAGTATTACCAGCATGTTTACTGTCTTGTTGGTAATATGAGTGTATGATATTATCTTGTTGATCAAGTTCAATATGAGTGCATGAAGTATCACCAACATGTTCTTTACCATGGTAATAATTCATATCACACCAGCACGTTGATGAGATACGTCTTCAATTTCAATGTCAACTTTTATATGACTCATGTGCATAATTCACTGTCATATAGTGTCTAACTGTTAGAACAAAAAAACATACATCTAATTAAGGTCGGGATAAATATTCAAACATAAGACCGAAGCCCCATGGGCAATACATTCAGGATAAACGTCAAAAGCCTAAAGGTAAGAAAATGGTAAAAATAACATATTTGATACCTTGACATCAATGGCGCCTTCTTGGAATGCTCCGAGGAATCTTTCAATCAACTTGTTATAAAATTAAATATGTGCTTGACAAAGAGTTGTTTCAATTACTCCATCAATCTAAAAAACAGTTGAGCTAATCCGGCTATCATTTTATATTTGTTTGACCTATGTATCAAGAACAACAAAATGATATGAACTAAATCTCTGATGCTGTGTGATATCTGAAACATTTATATAATAAAATCCCTTTGTACATAAACAAAAGACAAAGAGGGGTCAAGATTTACTCTAAGCACATACATCCAGCGGTAAGGAAAAAGACACGTACTGATCCAATTAACGTGGTTTAGCGTCCGTAGACGGTTCTTCCTGGCTGTCCATTTTCGTGTCCAGTCACGTTCTTTCTCCACGATTTATTTCACTGCATCATAGATCATTTTCTCAAATCAATTCTTTTGACAATTCCTCTTTACTATTTCAGATCGTCAACAAAATCAAGTTGCAGTTGAACATGCTGTGGATGATGCCATCTTCTTCTTACAATCCAATAGTATAAATTTTTTACTCAGCTCTTTGTATTTAATTTTCAGTTTTTGAATACATTTGTTTTAGATCAATGCTTCAAAATTATAGATACGAAAGGATGAACACATAAAACAGTTGACAGTTATGATAAAATGAAAGAAAATATATGGTTATTATATATGTAGCCTTTTCCAATTGATTATAGCTAGAAATATTGTAATACTTAAAATCTAATGCCTAACATGAGCAAACGAAATACCATCTCTTTCTCTATTGATATTATTGCTGCAATCCAACATGTAGCTACACATAATCAATTTCCACCTATTGAAGACCAAATTATTCCCAAAATATGTTGCAAAGTATGATTGCGGAGCAGTTGTGTGCAACTCTAATGGAAATCGTCCTTCTCTTGAAAATTTAACTGTAGTTTTCAATTTACAATATGTATTTATATACTTATCATGGTTTAGATTCAAACCGAGAAATTGAATTTATATTTTTGGTTACATGCAATGAACTTCCACATTGCGCTACTGTGATATATTGTTATTGGAAGGTTCTCTATGACTAATAACAGGATCACTATAATCATGTACCATGAATCATCAACACGCAGATCGCTACTACTGTATGTCTCCAGTTATTACTCAATCGATGGCCTGTTGCGGCTTCGTTCTTCTTTAACATTATTTGACTAATCTAACCTATGTCTTGCCTTTGTTTTAATAGGTAAATATTCAAAATATGAGAAATGCAGTTGGTCCAACTATTGATGTGATGCAGGAAATAACAAATCCAATGTGTTCCTTACATGCAAAAATTCAATAGGCTAAAGATAACAACTAAATTTATGGTATAAAGTCTCATTAAAGGTGGTACATAGCACCAGATCATGGATATGGGGTTTGTCTTTCAATGTGAATACTCATTAACTTGAACTTTCTCAGAGTAGCAGCCTTGCCAGAAGATTAACATCATTTACAATTACTGTAAGCATAAATGTTTTCAATCAGAACATGAGAATGATCAATTCAATTTTATGCATGCCTTATCTGTTTTAGTCATTAACAATAGTCTTACATTAGTATCATCAGCAAACAAAATATCATATACTTCATTTGTTCGTTGAACAAAAATCAGTTGTTTCGATTAAATGCATGAGCTTTTGTATCTTTGTGCTATTGTGAACTGAAATGTGCTCAATCAATGATGCAAGCACATTCCTGGACGGTGATACTAGCCATCAATCGTACTTGCCTACAGTTATATTTATTTCCTTTTACCATAAGTTAGCATGCTTTATGAACTCTGGATTAGTGTAACGAGATATTATAATATTTCTCACTGACAGGTTTCATTGCTGCTATTTTGTAAAAAAAAATTATAAAATCAATTCATATAACAAACTACTTTTCGAATTTATAATTATTAAATCAATACTGAACTAGTTCTCATTTTATCTGCCACTTCACACTTGTTGAATGCATAAACTGTACCTACATGCATAGAAGATAAATTGTATGGGTAATGACTTTTTAACTATAGTTTGAATTCTTTGTGAAACTTATTTTACACTGCATGGTTGTCCCATGACTTTATTCTGCTTGCACAACTAATAATATCTATTTACTGTACCTACCATGCCCAAGTATTCATATACTTGGGTTGGTCACATACTCCTGAATTGACTGCACATTCAACTTCAATAAAATTCCATGACTGGCAAGTAACCATGTGCTTTCACTACTCTCTATTTTTTTCCACTGTCATTGCTTTCAATAAAATTTCAAGGTTATTATTTAATTGTTGCTTCTTTAACTATTTAAGACCATTATTATATTTCCTTATTCATTATTGTTGCTACGAAATTGCACTTCAATACATGCACGCAAACATAATATGAATTACCTTGCATCTTGTTATGTTTTGATATAGCATGTATATATATCAGTATTTGTGGCACAACGGATCATGCGCGAAGCGCGTGCCATTACGTGTGTCATTAATAAAGAGACTTTAAATAGTGAAAATTAGCATATTTGAAAATTTGAGCATCGCTAACAAACTGTAGCCTCTTTGCATTATCATTAAGTCGTAATAAATTGTGAATTTAAAATGTAGGCCGGTAATGATGCTTATATGCTTGTGACAGTAGCTACTATAAAAATAATATATGTAACCAGATGATTGTCTACGCATATAACTATTCATTATTGGTCAATTTGGACAAAATTATTTATTGAAAAATTAAAGTAAAATAACAAAACATAATGGCATGATCTTCGGACTACCCGATTATTTTCCTCTCCGATCCATTCGCCGCAAATAGCTCCCCCACTATGAGAATTTTTTTAATCTAAATGCCTCGAGTACCATGTTTATGGCATTGAGAGTCTATAATGAGAGGTAAAAAGCAAAATATTAGCAATGTCTGTTGCTTGTATTGTTTAATAAGCTTTGCTTAAATGTACTTGAGTAAATAACATATTGGATCAGATGATATTTTTTTTTAAATGTTGGTGCACGGTTAAAATAAATAAATTTGATGTAAATTTGAATACATATCTTTCGTACTACTGATTTTTTAATTTACCTATTGCACCCAAAACTGCTGGAAACTGTTTAACAAAGAAATCATTGATATGGTAGGATAAATTTGTGCAAAAATTTCATGATACCAGGATATTCTTCCTAAAAAGTAGCTCACTTTGTCAATGATATGAATGGTCAATGCATAACAATTTCTTGGCATTTTTCTCATGACGTATATGAAGAAAGGCATAAAAAATACACAGACACAGGTTTACAAACTCATAGTAGCAATTTGGGCATCTCACACATGTCATTGAATATTATTTTTAAATATATTCAACGTTGGCATCAACTTGCATTTCACCCTTGCATCAACGCGTAACTGTCACTTGCAACTGAATTTTACAGGTAAGTCATAACACCATAAGCTTGTCAACGTTTTATTAAATGATTGGGTTAAATGATTGGGCACATTCTATAAAACGATTTTAAAAACTGCTTGCAGCATACATAAGTTGAAGATAATGACGAACTTTTATTTTCCCCAGAAAACCAAATCATTTAAAATACATTTTCAAATCTGTGTGCTTGTTCTGGCCAGCCATGCGTGAACTTTATTGCAGAAGACAACTGATTATGTTTTTCGTTGTTATAAAAAAACTTATATGTACAAAATCATCAACCTACATATTTTCGTACTCGACATATAAATGGACAAACAATATATTATCTGTAACACACACACTCACATATATACCACTCCGTCAGTCCCTTAACCGATCTTCCAATTTTGCAACATGCGCACAGTAACAGCAGTAACCAAAAGTTTAGCAGGAGTAAACTAAAAGCTAAGAAATGTACAGCATGACAAATTTATGTGCTTACCAAAATCATGCAGCCGTGATCATGGTTTGCATTTTCCCGTTGTCTTCCCATTGAATAAATTCACTACTAGAATAGAGGGCTATTCCAACGGCTCATAGCCGTTGGCGGCCGTTGGAGGCCGTTGGAGTGGCCGTTGGAATAGCGTTCACGACTTCCAACGGCTTCCAACGGATGCAACGGAATGTTTCCAACGGCTCTGAGCCGTTGGAAGCCGTTAGAAAAACTATTTTTTTTTTATATATATATATAAAAGAAAGTCTATTACCTTTCAATCATAATAAGCTATGCCATGTTGCTGAGTGTTTATTCTAGCTATGTGAAGGTTTACCGATCTATATAATATGCTATTGTTGCACATAACGAGTTTGATGTAAAGCCTATAATCAGTCCTTAATATTTCTCACTAAGTACAAGTAAAAGAAAATTTACTAGTAAACAAAAAAAAAAATTGCAGAGTGTAATTTTAAACAAAGGCCATACCTTGAGCACATAAATGCTATTTGTGCTTCACAGCTACGCATAATTTATATTTTTCTTCTTGAATGATGCAACTGAAACACATATATATTCCATTAAAAGTAACTATTGATGTATGAGGTTAAGGAAAAAAAAGGGTCAACTGAAGAAGACAAGATTACCTGCATCGTAATGTTGAACTCGGCCTAGAGATGGCTATCCATTCTTTACTTCACTAAGTGTTCTCGCACAACTGCAAAAATGAAAACACAAAATAAATATCAACTTATAATCCAGTGATGTATGCTTATACCTTATTTTAATTAACATACACTATTGTTCAGCTTTAAGAAGCAAGCTTTCATTTTTTTTTTTTTTTTTTTTGAAAACTTAAAAAGAAACATAAAACAAGTTATATACTAGGAAATAAGAAAAGAGTAGCATCAAGTTTACCCTTGTTTATCTTTCGGATTCCACATCCCACCGAGGCAAAGGCATGTCATACGAATGTTGTTAATAGCTCTGATGTTGGTCTGCAAATCCCAAAGGTGTTATCAATGAAAAAAATAGACAACCAGAAAACACATATGGAAGGAAGTAATACATTCTACAAGCACAACTTTCAATAATCTGGTTACATACAATATTTTGATGCTAAACTAATAATCTGGTTACATACGTTATTTTTACAAATTCTGTCCAAAAAAGCATTTACAAACAAAGTTCCAAAAGAAAAAGGAAATGATTCAGAAATCCATACCTTGAGCATATCCTTTAGTGCTCCTCGGCATCATGAGCTCGACCGTATTCAATGCATCTTCGCCCTACATTACGCCACAAAACCACCATAGTTGGTCCCCTAAATTATACTAACATCAATTTGCAAACTCAACATATTGTATACTTCGTATTTGCATAAATTATACTATTCACAAACTCTATCACACACATACGTTCAATACTAATGACATCTTCAAAGAGTTGAAACTTACCTTCACAAAAAATGCAACAACAACTAGGAGAAGACTAAGAGTCATTCCAGCACTAGAAATCTGCACTAGAAATCCGCAAAAGTGGCAGCATTACTTGATGATACACCTGTTACTTATTAAAGACACAAAAAAATTCAACCATAAATCTATTGTTTATTAAAGACACCTGTTTATTCTATTAAAAACACAAAAAAATTGCACAAGTCCGCAAGTGGTATTTTTTTTTGAAGTTTTTTGATTGTTGGATTCCATACTAATTTGAAATTAAAATCTAATCCATGATTAATAAAATCAATTTTTCTACAAGTGTTTTTCAATTTTTCTACTAACATAAAAAATATGAGCATTGCCAACATCAATTTTTCTAGTCAACATAATATATACTTTCTATTTGCATAAATTATTCTATTTGCAAACTCTATCACACACATACGCTCAATACTAACCAAAACCACCTTAACAAACACAATATACTAAATTAGAAAATTTTGAAATTGCTAATAACTTGATCATTATGGTGATACAAATAGCAATTAGGGGATAACATGACATAATATACATACACTAACAAGTAGAGATCAATCATAGCTTAAATTAATTTCAAAATCAAAAAACCCTAAATTTTAGGTTTAGAGAAATTACCGGATTTGGAGAGGTAGGAGGGTGGAGACGGGCTAGAGATGCTCCTAGATGACGTCGGAGGCTGTCGGCGGCCGTTTGTGGGTGGTGGCAGCGGAATTGGAGGTTGGGAAATGGTGAATTGGAGATGAAGAAATGGTTTGGGGAAGACATAATGAAAGCAGGTCGCGGGTTCTGTTGATATGCAGGAAATTTTCCAATGGCTTCCAACGGCCGCCAACGGCTTCATTTCCAACGGCTTCCAACGCCCGCCAACGGCTATTAAGGAGCCGTTGGAAACCGTTGGAAAACAGGCGTTGGAATACCAGCCTTTTCTAGTAGTGATTGTTTGCGCAATGAATACAAACAAATCCCTTACACAACTGATGTCCTCGGAACAACACCTGTGGACATAATAAAGTACAAGCAAACCAATTCAGTAATGTTATATTCCCAAAAATCTGTTATGCAGTCGTAAAACATAAAATCCACATTCATTTGCCGCTTAAACATAAACTACGGTTTACATACCTTGCTGTAATCAAGATGATATTTAGTTATCAGGCAGCAAACCAAGTAACCTCCTGCACTGAAAGCACACAAAACTGTTTTACTGATTGGTATGTTTCGTTATAGCAAACATACATACATATGAAAACCAAACATTAGCATTCTAATACGTTTTCACAATTTTTTCCACATGGCACACATTTTCTTCCCATGTAGAGAGAATAAATCATATTGAAAGTTAATTAATAGCTAAAAGTCTCATGCAGTTATGTGTGAAAAGTGAAAACATGGAATTTAAGCAATGTCCGGTTTTTTTGGTGGTGTGAACATAGTTTTGGAAGAAACGGATAGATTATATTTATATTTTGATAGATTATTTTTATATTTTGCATTGCAATACTACAAAAATGGGGGTAGATATAGGTATTTAACAAAACAAATAAAAGCAACAAATGAAGGTCCAGGTATATAAAAAACATCTGACTCGAATGAAACATACTTACTATGTAGTCTGATAGCAATTAACAAAGGTGGAGGCACCATAGGTTAACATATGTGATACGGGATGAAAGTAGAGCCATTGTATTTGTGTTGAATAATATGTTACTGTGCAGCAGTGGTTTACCGTTGTACCGTGACATATAAACAGCAAAAAGCTTGAATACATATATATTTATTAAGGTTATAACGTATAATATTATACTTTCACCGCTATTATTTCCAGAGTACAGTAAAAATTCATATTAACTGATAAAATAAGAATCAAATCTGACTAAACCTTACTACATGTTCAGTTTATTAAATGTCCACTTTTTATATCAAACCATTTCAGTAATTAGTCAGTTTTAAAAATATGGTGGGAGTCAAATTTTTTGTTATACTAAACTATAATACTTATCTATAATTAGATGTTTTCGGATTGTACTAAAATTAGATTTCCTGTTAACGATATGAACATCAATACAACAACCATGTATTCTTAAAAGAACACCTGATTGATATAGCCAACCATTCAGTTTGACAGCTAACGAAAGGGTAAACGTGTACCTGTTCTCCTTCCTCCAAGTTCTTCGCCCAGTTGCGGATGAGGAAATTTCAACCGAGAAAAACAATCGATCATAGAAGGTTCAACGATGACAAATTTGCTTGTACGGACAGTCTATATGCTTGAAAAATATAGATTTAACTTTTGACAAAAAATTGATCAAAGCCATTAATAAAAGGACTAACGAAGTCTTTACCCAGTGTGCACTTTCATCTTCCAGATCTGAAGGTCTGATGCGGCTATCCATTCAACTGACGGTTTCAAAGAGCAAGCAACACAAATGTGTTCAAGAACCTAAAAGGATAAAATGCAGAATGATGTGATGGAATTTAAACAACCAAAAAAACAAATGATGTAACACCCCACTTCCGTTAATGTCACTCACAAAGGGAATGCATTAACTTCCATGGAGGTTTTAAGTGAATATAGAACAGTAAAATTACAACAAGACAGATATAAAATAGTACTTGGAAATTAAAAACTTTATTTCATTGCAGTAGAAATCAAAACATGTTTGATTATATCATAATACTATAAATCAGAGTCAAGTACAATATCCATCTTGATAAAAACAAATACATAATCCCATTACATAAATAGCCGTTAAAGAAGATAACAAACCGGTCTTTACTTCACGGTCCAAGCTTCCCAAAAGAGACAAAGCAATCCAACCAAACTTCACTAGAACTCAGCCCACTCTGAGGACCTGGAGGGGGAAAAAGATGAAAATAGAGGGGGTCAGACATTAAGTCTGGCGAGTATGATAATTCTAACAATACTATTATCAAAATAATTAGACTAAGGCATAAGCTGGAAAATAAGGAAATGCCTATGAACTATTGGGTACGGAAGAGCGGATAAAGATAATGTTACAGGCACCCCTAACTACTACAGAATAATTACTATACTGCACCACCACTAACCTAACAGGATTTGGCATTACCCTAATGTTTAAACTAGAATAGAATCGGAATAGAATAATCTATACAGAAATAGAATACTAGTAATGGGCCTTTACCACCCGAACAGAGACGGAAACAGAAACAGAATAACTCTTACGGAAACAGAATGCTAGTAATAGGCCTTTACTACCTGAACAGAGACAGAAACAGAAACAGAATGTTCCTTACAGAAACAGAATGTAGAATTAGGTGTACACTAGTAATGGGCCTTTACCACCCGAACAGACGGTACCACACAGAAATAGATAGGTGTTACCACCCAACAGAAACAGACGGTACCAACAGAAACAGACAGAACTAAGCATACCCTAAAACCCTACCCCAAGCGATCGGCTCCATAATACATAAATATCCTGTGTCGGCCCCACAGTAGGGTGTATCACTCCCTAAAGTGACAACCAATTGGCACAGACCTATTTACAGATGTCACGGCGTCTTACATCCTCAGAGGCAGACCGGGATCCATGCACGCACATGACCCGGTTGGAACGCACCATCAACACCCCTCGCCATTATCAGAATGAACCACTTATAATTAGTTCAGTAAGCGTGCCCGGACCCTACCTACTGTTGGGTCAAAGTTTTGATACCAGAAAGGGTTACTGACTAATATGGGTCCCAAACAACAGATGACACAAGTAATTCCCCTCCTAACCTTGTGTCCCCAGACTAACAGATCTTAGATTAACTTGTTTACAAGTTCAGACATACAGAATTCAGATTTACTAGTTCACAGATTAAGTTAACAAGTTTTTAGACTAACAGATCAGGTGTACAGATTTTTCAGATTTGTCTAACTTTGTATTGGGCCTACAGATTCATGGACGGGTTTACTACACCTATTAATCCAGTTGGTTTAACCCTATTTTCCCTTAATACGTTTTAGATGTCATTCTTATCTTAGATTTGCATTAATTAATTATTAATGCCCAGACCTCTCACATTAGGTCGCTAGCTTGTGGCCGCTGGATGGGCCGGGCGGTTCCGGACAGACTTCTGCCACAAGCCAGACCTAACCTCGTGTCTTAAGCAGGTTATGACTAACTTCTCACATTAGAACCTATTGTTTGCGGCCACTGGATGTGCCGGGCGGTTCCGGGCAGAATTACGCCGCAAACTCATTCTAACCTCGAGTTAGTCACGTTTATCTTTGCGGCCAATTAATTAATAATTTACCGTTTATGCGCACGCCCAATATATATGCCAATTCAGATTATATCAATAACAGGATGATTATATCAACACAGCAGATAACATATTTTAGCAGATAACAGATTTTATATTAACGGATTTAACAAATTTAGCAACTTAGCAGATTTTGGCATATAACAGGTTAGGCATTTCAACCGACAAATTTAACAGATTAGGCATTTCAATCTAATTAGCAGTCTAGGCAATATAACAAAGCTAGCAGTTTAGGCAACTTGGCAAATTAGCAGATTTAGCAAATTTAATATTTCTAAAGGTTCTATTTACATGCCTTGCCTAATCATAAATTGGCCTAAATTCATATGCCTACATAATTGTCATGATTCACAACATATACTCCATGTTTGCATAAGCGCAGAATATGGACATAATTTGTCATATAACATATGTTCCAATTTTTGTTAAACTAGCATTTTGCAGCAGATTCACATATAAATTATACCAAATATAACCATTAATTTCAATGCATGCCATATATCCAAAAATCGCTATTTAGGTGTAATCACAATAATAGATATCCTAATTAATGTAAATCTTTTACACCTAAGTTTCCATATCTTCTTCTTTTTAAGTCATGAATCATTATGCAAACTATACCCAACAATCTAAATCTTTAAATCATATCTTCTAAAAATCATTCTTGACTTTTATATGCATTTTGTCCAAAGTCTCAAATCATATGTAATCTTACAGTGGTTCCTCTTCTTCTTTTATCACAGAATATGCATAGGTCTAAAACTAGTTTATAACATATGCTTATTTTTCTAATTAATTACAGATCTAAATAACATATGTTCATTTCTCTAATTAGTTACAGATCTAGATTACAACGTACACTATGCATACAACATATATAAATTATATGTTTACAGTCAAATTCATGCATCCAATCCCAAGTCATATGTCAATATATTTTATGCCTCAGATCTAAAGTCATATGTTCAATTCAGTCTCGTCAAATTTCGCATCATTCATTATTTATCCCAAAATTTGCGTTCATATGTTAATCTCTTATGAGATTAGGCACAGGCTCGTGGTAGCCTGGCTATAGAAACAGAAAGGAAGCAGAAAGGGATACAGAACAGTCACAGAAAAACAGATCTGACAGATATACAATCTCAGATTCAGATTTAAAAGCATATCAGAATTATAATTAATGTTTATAGCAGAAAATAACTGTACTTGCCTTGATTAGATTAAAGAAAGAACTTTAGTTGTTACAGAATTGTTGCAGAAGCTTTTATCTCAAATTTGAATTTAGGATGATGTTGATTGACTTCTAGTTTTGATTCTAGCAGAGTAGCGACGCCATTTTTATTTTTAATTAGAAGAAGAGAGCAATGGAGGCTAGAGAATTGTGTAAGAGACTTAGGTTTAGGTTAGGGATGTATTTATAGGAGGATAGGGTGATTTAGAGCCTTCAGATCAGTCCAGAAGTCATCAGAATCGCACAACTCGAATACACATCATCCAGCCACTCAAAAGAAGACACGTCACCTCAGAACACTCTAGAATTCGGTGCTGGATTTGTATGGGCGCACTTGGCAGGTGCGCCAGTGTATTTTTGTACTGGCGCACTTCACAAGTGCGCCAGTGTATTCTGGCCTGTTTCCGGTTTTTCTGCCTAACTTCGTTCGTCCATATCTTCTTCATACGGACTCCGATTTACGCAAATTCGGACTCTATTTCGCGTATTTTTCCGAGACGAACACAATGGCGCAACCCGTTTCCCTTATTTATTCTCCTAAAAATTAATTATACCTTGATTTTTAACTCTTATGTTTACAGAAAATACGGGGTGTTACATTCTCCCCTCCTTAGAGGATTTCGTCCCCGAAATCTTCAAGTTAAGAAGAATGTGTCCTACTATCCAATCACCCATCTACTCAACCATCATCCACAAGCATCCATTGTCCTTAGAAAACTTCTAATGTTGTATGAACATATGCAAAAGTGTGTGTATATGTTCCTTATCTAATGCAAAGATCAGGCGGTCTACTGATTCAGTTGACCTCCTTAATGCGAATTATGTCAGTGTCATGAGTCCAACATATATGCAATAGAATTCTAATGATATATATTATTTCTATATGAGTGCACAATCATTCACTCAAATGCAACATCCATGTGCTGAATCAATCATTTTGCATCCACAAGAATTGAAAAATGCTCACCCATCCATATGCAGTATGAGAGTGTTTTCGAGCCGATCTAGTGCCTAGTGTGTGTATATGCATCCACGGGCAACCACTAGCAACCACTTGCAACCATCAAACATAACATGTCTCAAACACATGTTTACACCCATTAGTTTCTACCTAAAGTTCGAAGATTCGATCGATAGGATACAGTCGAATGATGGAAGCGAGTACAGATAGAACGAAAATTTGGTTCCCATTAGACATGGGTCCTAAGTATCGGCCCTAAAGACCGAAACCAACATCAAATTGACACCCAGAGGATTACCTTCTTTAGACAATGTCAAAACTGGAAATCCTATCAAAAGTATTTAGATATTTACAGACTACTGGTACAGATCAGGTTCCCTAATGATTCTTAGGAAGCTAAGCATGATAAAATCATACCCCATGAAAACTCAGAATGTATGCGTCATACTTGACGCCTAACACATATATCCCTCAAACCCCAATCTCAAACAGATGATCCATAAACCTTATGGGTCTGAGTCTACAGCGGAATTCAGAAATAATACTAGTATTAAAGTGCAGAGTATCGATTACAAAATCAAAATACCAGAATCAGAAAAAGTCTTAACTCCATAATCAGATAAAGAAATTAAACCTACTATAGAAATTTTCCTATTTCTATCCTAGCCACTAGCCTCATGAGTGTTCGCCTGCCCTCCTTGTCCTCGTCTCTTCGGGCAGTCCCTAGTGAAGTGTCCCATCTCCCCACAGTTGAAGCAAGCGCCCTTCCTTTTTCTGCAATCCTTGTTCAGATGAGTCGAGCCCCCACAAGTAAAGCACTTTTTCCCCTTCTTATCTTCAGACTTCTCATCCTTCTTTTGTGTTTTCTTTTTGGGCCCCGCTTTCTTATTCTGTGGTTCTTCCTTCTTTGTCTCTTTCAGGCCCTTGTCTTCCTCGTGCAGCAGTGCCATATCCACCAATTTCTCGTAAGTTGCTCCCATGGGTACATGGGTCATGGCTAGGCTGTGCAGTGGCTCATTCAATCCTTTAACAAAGCGGAGAGCCTTTTTATGCTGAGTGTTGACTAAATCCAATCCGAATCTTGCTAGTTGGTTGAACTGGTTGACGTATTCCTTGACCGTCATACTTCCTTGCTTAAGAGATAAGAACTTTTCCAATTGTAAACTTCGTTCAGCTTGCGAGAGGAATTTTGTCTCAAACCTTGTTCTGAAATCCATCCATGTCTCAACCGGCCTCTCGGCGTTAGTGACTTCCCACCAGTAGGAAGCTTCGTCTTTGAGCAGCCATACTGCCAACTGTACCTTCTGCCTATCGTCCACCTCGAAGATAACGAATAGATCCTCAGTTTCTTTGAGCCAATTCCTTGCTTCTACGAATGATTCAGTTCCTTTGAAATCCTTCCCACCCATGGCCCTAAAATCTCTACAGATCTTTGAGAAAGCAATTGCACGAGGAGGGGGTGGAGGAGGGGGATCATTTGCTGGACCTGCAGCGGCGGTCCTAGCCTCAAGATATTGACGAAACCAACCGGGTACATGAACACGCTCTGGTATCTCAGATGCTTCAGACATGCTGGAACGAAAAAGGAAAGGTTCAATACAAAAAGGACTGAAAGAAAGATATATGGCTCTTGGGGATCATGTTTTTCAAAATAAGCTTTATTTTTGAAAATACTTCCTTCCAAAACCTTTTTGAAAATAGTTTTCAAAAACTTTACCCAATCTGGTAACCTTCAGCTCTGATACCACGTGTAACACCCCACTTCCGTTATTGTCACTCACAAAGGGAATGCATTAACTTCCATGGAGGTTTTAAGTGAATATAGAACAGTAAAATTACAACAAGACAGATATAAAATTGTACTTGGAAATTAAAAACTTTATTTCATTGCAGCAGAAGTCAAAACATGTTTGATTACATCATAATACTATAAATCAGAGTCAAGTACAATATCCATCTTGATAAAAACAAATACATAATCCCATTACATAAATAGCCGTTAAAGAAGATAACAAACCGGTCTTTACTTCATGGTCCAAGCTTCCCAAAAGAGACAAAGCAATCCAACCAAACTTCACTAGAACTCAGCCCACTCTGAGGACCTGGAGGGGGAAAAAGATGAAAATAGATGGGGTCAGACATTAAGTCTGGCGAGTATGATAATTCTAACAATACTATTATCAAAATAATTAGACTAAGGCATAAGCTGGAAAATAAGGAAATGCCTATGAACTATTGGGTACGGAAGAGCGGATAAAGATAATGTTACAGGCACCCCTAACTACTATAGAATAATTACTATACTGCACCACCACTAACCTAACAGGATTTGGCATTACCCTAATGTTTAAACTAGAATAGAATCGGAACAGAATAATCTATACAGAAATAGAATACTAGTAATGGGCCTTTACCACCCGAATAGAGACGGAAACAGAAACAGAATAACTCTTACGGAAACAGAATGCTAGTAATAGGCCTTTACTACCTGAACAGAGACAGAAACAGAAACAGAATGTTCCTTACAGAAACAGAATGTAGAATTAGGTGTACACTAGTAATGGGCCTTTACCACCCGAACAGACGGTACCACACAGAAATAGACAGGTGTTACCACCCAACAGAAACAGACGGTACCAACAGAAACAGACAGAACTAAGCATACCCTAAAACCCTACCCCAAGCGATCGGCTCCCTAATACATAAATATCTTGTGTCGGCCCCACAGTAGGGTGTATCACTCCCTAAAGTGACAACCAATTGGCACAGACCTATTTACAGATGTCACGGCGTCTTACATCCTCAGAGGCAGACCGGGATCCATGCACGCACATGACCCGGTTGGAACGCACCATCAACACCCCTCGCCATTATCAGAATGAACCACTTATAATTAGTTCAGTAAGCGTGCCCGGACCCTACCTACTGTTGGGTCAAAGTTTTGATACCAGAAAGGGTTACTGACTAATATGGGTCCCAAACAACAGATAACACAAGTAATTCCCCTCCTAACCTTGTGTCCCCAGACTAACAGATCTTAGATTAACTTGTTTACAAGTTCAGACATACAGAATTCAGATTTACTAGTTCACAGATTAAGTTAACAAGTTTTCAGACTAACAGATCAGATGTACAGATTTTTCAGATTTGTCTAACTTTGTATTGGGCCTACAGATTCATGGACGGGTTTACTACACCTATTAATCCAGTTGGTTTAACCCTATTTTCCCCCAATACGTTTTAGATGTCATTCTTATCTTAGATTTGCATTAATTAATTATTAATGCCCAGACCTCTCACATTAGGTCGCTAGCTTGTGGCCGCTGGATGGGCCGGGCGGTTCTGGGCAGACTTATGCCACAAGCCAGACCTAACCTCGTGTCTTAAGCAGGTTATGACTAACTTCTCACATTAGAACCTATTGTTTGCGGCCACTGGATGTGCCGGGCGGTTCCGGGCAGAATTACGCCGCAAACTCATTCTAACCTCGAGTTAGTCACGTTTATCTTTGCGGCCAATTAATTAATAATTTACCGTTTATGCGCACGCCCAATATATATGCCAATTCAGATTATATCAATAATAGGATGATTATATCAACACAGCAGATAACAGATTTTAGCAGATAACAGATTTTATATTAACGGATTTAACAAATTTAGCAACTTAGAAGATTTTGGCATATAACAGGTTAGGCATTTCAACCGACAAATTTAACAGATTAGGCATTTCAATCTAATTAGCAGTCTAGGCAATATAACAAAGCTAGCAGTTTAGGCAACTTGGCAAATTAGCAGATTTAGCAAATTTAATATTTCTAAAGGTTCTATTTACATGCCTTGCCTAATCATAAATTGGCCTAAATTCATATGCCTACATAATTGTCATGATTCACAACATATACTCCATGTTTGCATAAGCGCAGAATATGGACATAATTTGCCATATAACATATGTTCCAATTTTTGTTAAACTAGCATTTTGCAGCAGATTCACATATAAATTATACCAAATATAACCATTAATTTCAATGCATGCCATATATCCAAAAATCCCTATTTAGGTGTAATCACAATAATAGATATCCTAATTAATGTAAATCTTTTACACCTAAGTTTCCATATCTTCTTCTTTTTAAGTCATGAATCATTATGCAAACTATACCCAACAATCTAAATCTTTAAATCATATCTTCTAAAAATCATTCTTGACTTTTATATGCATTTTGTCCAAAGTCTCAAATCATATGTTATCTTACAGTGGTTCCTCTTCTTCTTTTATCACAGAATATGCATAGGTCTAAAACTAGTTTATAACATATGCTTATTTTTCTAATTAATTACAGATCTAAATAACATATGTTCATTTCTCTAATTAGTTACAGATCTAGATTACAACGTACACTATGCATACAACATATATAAATTATATGTTTACAGTCAAATTCATGCATCCAATCCCAAGTCATATGTCAATATATTTTATGCCTCAGATCTAAAGTCATATGTTCAATTCAGTCTCGTCAAATTTCGCATCATTCATTATTTATCCCAAAATTTGCGTTCATACGTTAATCTCTTATGAGATTAGGCACAGGCTCGTGGTAGCCTGGCTATAGAAACAGAAAGGAAGCAGAAAGGGATACAGAACAGTCACAGAAAAACAGATCTGACAGATATACAATCTCAGATTCAGATTTAAAAGCATATCAGAATTATAATTAATGTATATAGCAGAAAATAACTGTACTTGCCTTGATTGGATTAAAGAAAGAACTTTAGTTGTTACAGAATTGTTGCAGAAGCTTTTATCTCAAATTTGAATTTAGGATGATGTTGATTGACTTCTACTTTTGATTCTAGCAGAGTAGCGACGCCATTTTTATTTTTAATTAGAAGAAGAGAGCAATGGAGGCTAGAGTATTGTGTAAGAGACTTAGGTTTAGGTTAGGGATGTATTTATAGGAGGATAGGGTGATTTAGAGCCTTCAGATCAGTCCAGAATTCATCAGAATCGCACAACTCGAATACACATCATCCAGCCACTCAAAAGAAGACACGTCACCTCAGAACACTCCAGAATTCGGTGCTGGATTTGTATGGGCGCACTTGGCAGGTGCGCCAGTGTATTTTTGTACTGGCGCACTTCACAAGTGCGCCAGTGTATTCTGGCCTGTTTCCGGTTTTTCTGCCTAACTTCGTTCGTCCATATCTTCTTCATACGGACTCCGATTTACGCAAATTCGGACTCTATTTCGCGTATTTTTCCGAGACGAACACAATGGTGCAACCCGTTTCCCTTATTTCTTCTCCTAAAAATTAATTATACCTTGATTTTTAACTCTTATGTTTACAGAAAATACGGGGTGTTACAAATGAGGATACCCTAAACAATAAAATCGTTTGGTAGTTTGAAGAAGATGTTGAAATCCAGTAGTGGGGATACGAAGAACATGGCTGCCCAAAATCGAAATCGAAAATTAGGGTTTCATAAACATAAAGGAAGTGTACTGCTAAAAGCACCCAACTTTGTGCTTCCTAACACCATGATATGGTAGCCAAAAACACAAAATATGGTGCCTTTATCATTACATCACCATGTGGAACTAAAAGCACACAGTTTTTTGCTTTTGGCTACCATGCCATGGTGTTAGGAAGCACAAACCTGGGTGCTTTTAGCAGTGCACTAAAGGAATGAACCGCTGCATGTAGGAGGGAGGCGAAATTATTTTGGGGGGAGGGGGAAAAGAATTCACGAATTTGGGGGGAGACAAAACGAGGGGTTAGAAAACGTGAGCGTTAGCCTGTATGGTTAAAACAAAATGACTTGAAAGTAAACAATTAAATGTAAATAATAACAGTTCAGCATAACATGTTATTAAATGGCGTTATAAATATCATATTTTGTTGTAGTGGATCTCCCTTATATTCTCTTTTTTTTGCTCTTGATTTCACTTGATTTCATAAAGGAATCGATGTGATCTCTTGATTTGTGATCATTGTTGTGTAGAAATTTGACCACTTGATCATTTAGACAATTTTCATCAGTTCCATGATGATTTTGTGTTGGATTTAGGCTTGAGAGAGAATTGGTTGAGATTAGAGTAGCTTGAATTGAGCTTGAGAGATCTCTAATGGAGTTCGGAGAAGACTTAACCAATTTTCTATTCAAGAAGGATGAGTTGAGCTTGAGAAGACATTAATGGACGTTGGAGAAGTTTAGAGTGGTGGAGAAATGGTTTGAGCAGTCCTTCAAGGTTCAAAATTCGGTACCTTGAATGTGTGTGGAGAGGAGGTATTTATAGGTGTGAATTAGAGATAGTGGCAAGGTCGTAATTATGCGTGTGTGCCTTGAAGACCAAGAAACGAACTATCTTAGGTCATTCATTCATGCGACCTGAATGCTTCCTCTTTTGTATCAGCCATGTTTCATGTCGTTCATCCATACTTGTTTCATATTAAAACCACATGTTACGCGGCTTTCAAGCATTCACTTTCTTTAATATGGACACAACGACATGGATTAGGCCGCACGAACAACTTAATTACTTCCTGCGATTACCACTACAACAAAGTTGTTTTTTAACGACGTAAAAGGGTGTATCTTTTACGACGTTTATGCGACGCTATTAAAAATAGCGTCGTAAAAGACACCCTTTTGCGTCGTTAAAGACTAGTTTTGTTGTAATGTACCCTGCTTTAGACTATACACGTAGTCTTCCAAAGTATCTGTGTACTTTGCCCATATTTATCTTTTAACACTCGGCCAACATATCTCCCAACATATGAAGACAAATGCAAATATGTATACTAATCTTTCTATGTGGTTCACGTGGCAATTTGGTAGAATGGAACTACCGCTTGAAGCCTTGCAAGCTGGCTAATCTTTGCATGTAAATATAGAATGAATACCATGGATCATGTTCAGCTATATGCAATGTTCTTGCCCAAACATTGTTGCATGTTTCTCGTCTTGGCAAGCTGGCAATAAATGATATTACATGCTTCACATGCAATACATACGACCTGAATGCTTGGGTCTGGGGATACGTTGTTTACGACCTACGGCCTATGTCTGAGCTGACAGTCCATGGAATTATCTTTAGCTCGCCATGGGATGACTTGCGACTTGAATTATGTCGTATGAACACGAATTGGTTTAAGTCATATATACGCGACTTGGTTTAAGTCGTATAAACCACTTGCCTCGAACGCCATGCTGATGCTCATATATATGGAACAACCTGGACACTAGTGTTGTCCATTTTTTGTGCCACCACATGAATAGTCAAGGATATGAGTAGCTAACGACATAATTCTATGCGTAGTTGATGTCTTGCGGTATGAATGAACTCCACAATATACGACATGGGCTTAACGAATTGCTCTAGACTGTCAGCACGATATGACACCAAGCCGTGGGGAACAACATGACTCCAAGTTGTAGTGAGCGACTTGACTTTGATAACATGGCCTTATTAAACAGTCGATGCATTATTTTTCCTGAACCGCGTTTATATAACATGGTTAACATTTGTCCGTCAGAGCTCATATTTTTTCTCTTAAAATATGAGATTCGACAGTTATCGGTTGTGATGATGCCATTTGTCTCTGAACAATAACACTTGAGGTTTAGGGCTCTGAGTGTATCTGAATTTGAACTTTGGCTCTACCAGAATTTGACAGCTTGATCTTCACGTTGATTTGTATTCTTGGATTGGAATCGACAATTTTGTGAAATAGCTCAAGTCTAGATTGTTTATATCTTTGTGTAGCTTAGCACATTCAATTTGTATCTCAGATTTGAATGCTTCAAATTTAAATTTGTTGCGCATTGAAATTTAACTGTAGCTTTTTGTTTGTTATGGAAAATCATGCTTGAACTTCCGTGAGATGATTTGGCGCCTCAGGTCAGGTCGGTAAACATATTGGGCTTTTAGGTTGTTATGACGACTTGGGAATCAGGGTCGTTGGACATTTTGAACCTTCAGGTCATTCATATGACCTTCCTGAGACTTTAAGTCGTCAGACGACTTGAGTCCTTGGGTCGTTCGAACAATCTAAGCTATTGAGTCATTTAAACGACCTGAATTCTTAAATCATTTGACCGACCTGAGCTATTGGGCATGCTTACTCACACTACAAGAAAACACTGAATTAGCATCAATTTTTTAGAAGCGGAAATTTCCGTCGCTAATTTGCGACGGATTTCCATGTGATTTGCAAGGAATAGTTTTTTTTATTTTTAAACTTTTTTTCTTTTATTTTTTACCGTCGTATTCTGTCATCCCTCACTAATCCATAGCAAATTGCGTCAAATTATCGATAGAAATTTTTTGTTGCTATTTTCCGCTACAAATACAGGTAGATTACCGACGAATATTAATGGAAGCTATTTTGCAGCAAAATTCCGACAGATTTGCAAGAAATGTTTATATTTTTTTTTAAGATATACAATGGGCAATCCACATCCTCACACCACTGTTAATTTGAGCCATTGAGATTGAACCATCTAACGGTTGTAATTGGTCATCCGCGTGGATTGAAGACCTTCAAATTCATTGGGTCAAGTGGTTATTGAAACACCCTACCTCCATTAAGGTCACTCACAAAGCGAATGCCTTAACTTTGGTGGAGGTTTATAAGTAAAAGCCATAGATAAACTCAAGACAGATATAAATACACATATTTTAAACAGGGGAAACCAAACAGACTTTTATTTCATCAATATGTATTCAAAACAAAACATTCCATAATTGTTCAAAATCATTACAACATCATTACTGTCTTGATTATTAAAGAAGCATAAAACATAAATAAAGTGACAAAAATCCCCATCGTGATATCCAAAGCCATAATCCGAGCAAAAGAGATCCAAATCATACATCTATGGTCTTGGAGCTTGTAAAGAGCCTGACTGAGCCGAGCTGTTTCCTCCCTGTTGACCTGGGGGGCACGAAAGAAAAGAAGACGAAAAGAAAATAGAGTCAGACGTAAAGCCTGAGTAAATCTAGTAACTCTTCAGTGTATGAATAAGAAAAGGGCATGATAGATATATACTGAAAATAGGAAAGTGTTACAAGCTAAGGAAGTGTCGAATGTACTATCGCACCCATAATATATCTCTGCATCTACTTGAGTTTATTCTAACTGACACCCCATGGTGAGGGTGAAGTGATCCCCATTCTTATTAAAAGATCGGCTCCTACTCGCGTTAACATGTGTTATACGGCCCCCAAGAATTGTAGATACCTATGCTGATCCCACCATGGGGTGTATCAAGACCCATGGTGGCGGCCCCGACACAAATTCTAGAAGGCATAGGTTATACTACCGGTGTTCCCAGTGCCCTGGTTGTCTGCTCCGAAGTGTGTGCACGCCCGCACCCCACTAGACCTCCACTGTGCACCCACCGCTGTCGTTTGACCGCTTACAATCAACCCAGTAATCGTGCCCCACCCTGCCTAGTTTCAGGGTACCGTTGATACCTAACTTGGGTTACTGCTGAAACGGATCCCTCGTTAGCAGGATTTTCTAGTCAAACATGTTAAGTGGTTAAGTGTCTGTATTACCTAACCCATCAATTCTTGTTAACATGTTGAATTTGGTTAAGTGTTATAGTTGACTTAACCCTACCATCTGTCCTTAGCCTCTTAGGAGCACCTGACCACTCACATTAGACATGTATTGCTACGGTTACTGGATATGCTGGTCAGTTCCGGGCAGGTTTACACCGTAGCTCAGTCTAACCTCGGGTCATTATTGGGCTCAATGCTTAACCACCCATATTGGATAGGTATTGTTGTGACTACTGAACAGCTGGGCGGTTCCGGGCAGGTTTATATCACAACTCAATCCAACCTCGGGTTAAGCATATCGTGTTTTCTAAATTTACATATTTTATTACTTCTCAATTATATATGTAAATTTCATGTCTTTATTCTTGGGTATAACAATTCATACCGCTTTAAATGTCATTTCCATTGGCATGTGCCAAACATGCCAACATATATTTTCAATGTTTTACACCCAACGTTGCTACCCCCATTTGTTCGCAACATTATTACATGTGTTGGGCTTGTTACAATTCAGCCCAACTTTATAAATGTGAGAAAAAGGGGAAATCAAAACATGTAAAACATAAAGGTGTGTGGCGCATGAACTTGCAATTTAGCGATTCAACTAACATATAATATGGGTCATGTGAACTTGCATTCAAATCAATGTATAACTAAGTAGGTGACATATGAAATGGCATAGTTTAGGAAAATACAAACTTGTGTTTAAACATGTTTAACTTGGCATAATGTCAACCACCAAACTAGCATGTTGTATATTCACCAAAATGTCCAATTATGACATCTTATCACATAGCCTATTTCAACATGAACTTGCATAGTTTATGAAACCCAAACGATACTTAACATAGGTCCAATTATACTTGCAAATAAAAATAAACTTGCATAGTTTATGAAACCCAACGATACTTAACATAGATCCAACTATACTTGCAAATAAACATGAAAATGATATCATAGGTTTTGGGTTATGTAGGCATAGAAGATTTCAAGTCTAAATCATGTTTACGTAAGCCTTAATTTAGACTTAGTGAATGTATAAGGTCCATGTCATAGGCATAAACAAAATGGGATCAATTTCTAGTTTTTGCCACAAACTTACAAGTGCCATTGTTTTCTTATACAATTGTTCAATAGGCTTGCATCAATCAATTTATGCCACAAACATCAATACACAAGTCATGATAGAACCATCACAATACATAGAATTTATACAATACAATAACACAATTCTATTTTCATTTACATCGGATCACATCACAATTTTTATTCGTATTCTAAAAGGTCACTATACTTACAAAGAATGCAGAATCTTGAATTCTGAATTCTGAAATTGAGATGCGCTCCTTTGGGTAGACTAACGTTGCGTTGATTAATTTGATTAAACTTTGTTCTTCTTCTTAATTTGATTTGTCTCTTAGGCCTTTCTCTCTTGACGGCTATGTTCAATTCCTCCCTAGCAGCATGACGACTCCTTTCTTACTTTTTTGTGTGAATTTTCGGTTGAGAGTTAGGGTGTATTTATAGATTTTTAATTTGTTTTGAGCCATCAGATGAAGAAGGAGGAATCTAGGCCATACAAAGTTCAAAGAGCCAATCAAGAGGTGACACGTCAGCCCTAGTGACACACAGGGCCACAGAAATTCGAGCCAGACCTAGCCTGCCAGGTCGACCAGGCAGGTCGACACCTAGGTCGACACTGTGGTCGACCTGGCACTACGCCATAGATGGCCTATCACAACGAAAATGCATGGTGTTGCTAGCTACAATGTTGCCATTTCTATGCTGTTTTCTGTCTACTGCAACGCACACTTAAACGTGTTAGCATATATATCAACATGTGTTGCAGTAGCCTCGTGAATAAAATTATCAATCCGCGTCAACACGATCCAACGGTCCAGGGTAGCGATCCGCATGAAGAAATGTTTAGTCTAGATTAGCAATCCGCGCGTGAAATAATGTCTAGGGCAGGAAGCAAAAACAAAGGGGGGAAAACTAAAAAAATATTGAAAATTTCGATCGAACTTTACCAAAGTACTCCGCTGCTCAAGCTCTCACACACTCACTCTCAGGTTCAATTAGGGCTAAAAGTTCAAGTTTACAAGCTTAATTAGGGTTCGAGTACGGCAGGTTCGCGTTCAAGTTCAATTAGGTCTTCAATTGGGGTTCGTCTTGGGTTTCAGATTTCAGTTAGGGTTTCGATTTAATCTGCTGCTTCAGGTATCACTCAGTGTATCAATTTTCTATGATTTGATTGTTGTGTTGCGTAATGTACTGCTTTACTTGTGCCTGATTTACTGCTTTAAGGTATCACTCAATGAACGATAAGGAAAAACTATGGGCAGAACTTCCTAAATTCAGTGAAGGGTACATCAGTGGAGTGAAACTTTTTATTCGAAATACTTTTTCTAGATTTGCGGTAGGTGATGAAATTACATGCCCTTGCAAAAAGTGTCATAATCGCAAGTGGCATTGTCAAGAAGTAGTCTACAACCATCTGATTTGGAATGGTCCATCTGAATTGTACATGAAATGGATTTGTGAAGTTTCCTGTTTAGATCCTGAAAGTAGCGATAATAATATGGATTGTGAAGCAGGAATAAATTTTGGAGATAACCTCGATGAGATGTTGCAACGTACTTGTGGAAATATGCAGAACAATGAAGATGAATCTTCTTATGGGTCAAATGGAATAGATGTCGATGCTAGAAAATTTCATCAACGTGTTGAAGAGGGAAAACAGCCATTATATCCTGGGTGTAATAAATTTTCGCGCTTAAGTTTCATTGTCAGGCTTTATTCTTTAAAATGCCTACATAGAATCACTGAGTCTGCATTCAACGATTTATTAAAGTTGATGAAAGAAGCTTTTCCAGAAGCCCACATCCCTTTATCTTTCAATGCTACCAAAAATACCATTAAAGATTTAGGCCTCAATTACCAAAAAATACATGCATGTCCAAATGACTGCATGCTATATTGGGCAGAAAATGAAAAGGAAAATAACTGCAAAATTTGTGGTTTTTCAAGGTGGGTTATACCGGAAAAGAAAGTGGGTATTGACAAAGATTCGGAGAAGCGGATTCACAAAGTACCAGCAAAAGTGATGCGTTATTTTCCACTAAAACCAAGGTTGCAAAGGATGTTCATGTCGAAGGAATACGCAGAACTTATGTTATGGCATGCAGTGGGACGAAAAAACGATGGCAGACTTCGACATCCAGCTGATGGCGAGGTATGGAAGACTATGGATGCCAATTATCCTCATTTTTCATCAGATAACAGAAATATCAGGTTAGGAGTAGCATCTGATGGATTCATTCCTTTTCGTACAATGACTACACAACACAGCACATGGCCGATCATATTGGTAAATTATAACCTTCCACCTTGGTTATGCATGAAGACAGAAAATTTGATACTTTCAACCCTTATCCCTGGTCCAGAGTCTCCTAACAATTACATTGATGTCTACATGCAGCCTCTTATTGCAGAATTGAAAGAATTATGGGATCTTGGCATACAAACTTATGATGCCTTCACTGGTGATGATTTCACATTACTTGCAAGCGTGTTATGGACGATCGGCGACTTTACGGGCTATGCAATGTTATCCGGCTGGAGCACGAAGGGTTATTTAGCTTGTCCCGTATGCCATTTCGAGACTTCTTCAACTTACTTGAAACATAGTAGAAAAATGTGCTAAATGAATCATAGGAAATTTTTAGACCCGGGACACAAGTGGAGGTTTGATAAGAAATGGTTCAATGGTGAAACTGAAATGGGAACACCTCCCGGTATTTTATCCGGGACTGACATCGAAGATTTGTTGGCTGGTTATGAAAATAATTTTGGGAAGAAAGAGGTGATCAAGAAGCATAAAAATGAATCTCCTTTTAAAAAAAAGTCAATATTTTTTAATTTACCATATTGGAGTCAAAATGTATGTCGACATAACCTCGATGTTATACACATAGAGAAAAACATTTGTGATAACATACTTGGTACTTTACTAAATATTGATGGGAAGTCGAAAGACCATTTAAATGCTCGGTATGATTTACAAGAGATAGGCATCAGGGAGGTCCTTCATCCGGTTCTATCAACTGATGGGAATTACCTTGAGATGAGGGCTGCCATTTTTGAAATGACGAACAAGGAGAAAGAACTATTTTGCTCGGTGTTGGAGAATGCTAAACTGCCTTATGGTTGTGCAGCTAATATCAGCCGGTATGTAAACAAGAAAGAGAGGAAAATTGCTGGGTATAAGAGCCACGATGCTCATTTTATTCTCCACTACTTGCTGCAGTTTGCCGTGAAGAAATCTGTAAAACCTGAAGTTGCAATACCTATGATAAGATTAGGTGCATTTCTAAGAAGTGTTTGGAGTAAAAGTATCGATTTGGCTGATCTCAAGAGGCTATAAAGGAAATTGTGGAAATTCTTTGTCAATTTGAGATGATATTCCCAAATGCTTTCTTCGATACAATGGTGCACTTGCTAGTTCATTTATGCAAGGAACTTGAATATGGTGGACCTGCACATGTTCGTTGTATGTTTCCTATTGAGCGTTATCTTTGTAAACTGAAATCATATGTTCGCAACAAAAGTAAACCCGAGGCGTCCATTGCTGAAGGTTATCTTGCAGAGGAATGTTTGATATTCTGTTCAAGGTTCTTAGGTGGCGATGGAGCAGGAAAAATGCAATTTGAAACATGTCCACAAAATCTGGAATATCCTATTGGCACAAGAAGAAACAAAGATGGAAAAACTATTCATCTTAAAAATTCTCAATGGAAGGAATGTCACCGTTACATTCTATTCAATTGTGGTAACAAGGAAATAGAGAGTTTACTTCGGTAAGTATTTTTATTTTAGTAAGTAGTTAAGTATTATCCCTATGTGAAATGATGTCAACTATTAAAAAAAAACAATTTTTGATGTCATCCTTTTTCCAGCAAAATCAGTTCTTTTAACAATCTACAAACATGTTATTGATTCTAGCCTCACGTAGTGTTAGTTGTAAATTCCAAGTTTCAGCACTTTCAGGGATTTCAGGCATGATTTGTAGTTAAGCTATGTTCTCATTCATACAGAATTGTTTTCGGTATGGTCAGTTTCAGCTTTAGTAATAGATCCAGCCAAATTTGTTTCTATCTTTTATTAACCCGATCTTTATTCTAGGGAACATCGAGCTTTAATTGATGGTCATGCATCATCAAAAAAGTATAAAAGAGAGAGAGAACACAGTGAAGAATTTTGGAAGTGGTTAAAGGAAGAGGTTGGAAAAAAGGAGGACATTTCAAAAGAAGTACAACTGCTTGCAATGGGGCCTCTTCCAACAGCTAAGCGGTTTACTGGATATGTTATCAATGGATACATATTTTATACAAGGTTCAGAGATGACAAATGTACAACACAAAACAGTGGTGTATTTTTGACAGCCTTGACTACTAGCTTTGCAAGTTCGAAAGATCAAAATCCGTTGGTTGGTGAAGTTAATTACTATGGATCAATTGAAGAAATATTAGAACTAGATTATTAGGGAGAATTTAGTGTGGTTTTATTTAAGTGTCGCTGGTACCAAGAAGAGAAAGATTTATATGGGCTAACTCGTGTCAATTTTAATCGATTGTGCCAGAAATCTGATCCTTATGTTATGGCTTCACAGGTAAAACAGGTGTTTTATATAGCAGATCCAATTGATAAGATGTGCCACAATGTTATCAAGAAATTGCCGAAAGACTGGTGTGAACTCAAGTGAATATGAAAATGAAGATTTGAATGATATCCAGCCTGCTTATGGAATGAGAAATCAAGATTTTGATGTTCGTTGGTGTAGAGATGATGTCCCAATAAGACGAATCCGCCTTCCACGTAGCAAAGTGAAAAACATGGCTTCTTAATTTCACGTATACAGACATACACTGCCGGTATGTATTTTTGCTTATTTTTATGCTTGAGTGGTGGTATGCTTCAGAATTCTTACAATTTCCGCTATCTGAAGCATCAGTCTAATTTCTAAGATTTCCGCTTACAATTTCCGCTTGCTTATTTTTATGGTTGGCTGGTAGTTCAATGCTTGTATGTAACTGACCATGTACAAGGCTGATGCTTCAGCAATGAACTACAGAATTTTATTTTCTCTTCAATCAGTAATGATCGTGTCAGTTCGTAATTGATGCAATGGTTGAGTTTGTACCTGAACGAGTCGTGGCATGTCTACATTTTTAATGCCTCAGGCATTCTGTTGCATTCCTTGATATCGTAAATGCTTTGAACAAGCTGAGTCATTGCATCAATTTGCAACTCAGCCATAGATTGTGAAATGCAATTCTGTGCTGAAAAGCAACTCTGGCCATAGTTTGTGCTGAAATATCTTTGTGCTGAAGACTGAAGTGCAAGTCAGTTATACTATGGCCATAGTTTGTGCTGAAATGCAACTGAGGCATGCATGTCTTCCATTTTGTGTTGCAATGTAAACAAGGCATTGCATCAGTTTGTAGCCGAGGCATGCATGACTTTGGTTGTGCTGAAATGCATTAGTTATACTAAAGGCTTTTGCTGAAATGCATGACTTTTGAAACTGCTTTATTTTGCAGGTGAAGGAGGCAGTAGAGAGGTACTGAATGCACTGGAGGCTCGGGCTTTATCAATTTGAAACTGTTTTAGTTTGATGTAAACATGAATTTAGTACTGGCTGTGTTTGTAAGTACTATGTAAAACTGAATTTATTGGCTATTTTTTGTTATTCTGTAGTTGACTAACTAGTATTTGTGTTATTGGTTATTAATTTGAAATGAAAAGTTGTTTATTAATTTCAGTGTGTGATGGTAATTACTGTTATGTTGCAGTATTTATATAATGATGCAGTGGCTATGATATAATGTTGCAGTATGCAGTGTTAAATGTTGCTGTAGTTATGATATGGTGTTGCCATAGATTTACATAAATGTGGGCCCCACAACAGGATTCCGTGAACCCGGCTACAGAATTTAGGGGCGCAACAGGATTCCGTGATCCCGGGATTCAGAATTTAGTGGGCCCCACATTTATGTAAATTTAGTGCCTGTAGCAACACCTGTAGCGATGTTACCTTAGGATAGCAAAGTCGTTGCCTTTGACTCTAAGGCAACGCGGCAAAAGGCAACCCCAAAAAAGTGTTGCCACAGATAATTTTTTGCCTATACCAACACTTTTTGGCACCTACTGCGTCATTTCTCTGGGGTTGGCATAGGTCATCTATGGCGTAGTGTGGGGGGGACCAGTTCGACACCATGGTCGAACTTGGGAGGCCAGGTCGACACCATGGTCGACCTGGTCTCTGGGCGGGAATTTTCCCGCCCAACCCAGTTTGAACCTGAAATTCGAATTTTGAAATTTAAACCGAGCTGTTTGAATTTAAATTTTATTCTGAAACTTCTGAAGGCCATAACTCCTTCATACGGAGTCCGATTCGCGCAAACTCGGACTCTATCTCGAGCAGAATTCCCAGACAAACGCAATGGCGTAACCCATTTCCCTTAATTCTTTCATTTAGAATTAATTACACTTTAATTTGTGAAGCTTAACGTTATAGAATTCACAGGGTGTTACATTCTCCCCCCTTAAAAGGATTTCGTCCCCGAAATCTTCAAGTTAGGAAGAATGTATATCCTACCATCTAACAGTCCATCTACTCACTACAAGAAAATATGTTATACATAGCATTGTATTATAGCCTTATATTAAAGTGCTATAATAAAATAATTAAATTAATTAAAATAATGTATTAATTGTGCTATGTAAAGAAGTAAATAAAATAACAAAAAGATTATGCTATACATTAGTACATTGTGCTATGTTAACGTTGATTATAGGAAAAGCGGGAGCGAAAAATCCAAAGCGGGACCAAATGAAAAGTTAGGCCGCGAAATTAAAAAGTTCCCTCCGTCCCCTTCAAATTTTATTCCTAAAATTTCCGTTTTCTTTTTCATTAAAGCTTGGCTTCATCAAATCTCTTATTCAATCCGACGTCAATTCCTTCATCTCAGACCGATTCAAGGATAAATCGAGAGCATCGCCCCCTGAGATTCAGTTCGACTCTTCCAAATCAACGTGAGTTTTTATGAAATCGTTAATAGTATTACTTTCGATTTTTTATAAATTCGCTCCACTCGCTGTATATATTTTGTTATTCAGCTGAACCCCTAAGTTGATTTCCATGATTTGTAATGCGTAGGTATTAGTTTCTTTTAACCCTAAAAAGGATTATTTTAACAGCGGATTTGGTAAAGGAAATAAGTGGTGAATTTTCCTATTTCTGTTGTAGTGATCTGTAAATATTAATACATACATAGTTAGGTCGGATTGAATAAGAGATTTTACTTTTCCTATTTCTGTTGTTGTTGATGTTACTGTTGTTATTATTATTATTATTTACAACCAAGGGCTTGATCTGTTTGCTTTGAATTTGGTGCTCAATTTAGTTTGTATATCAAAAAAAAAAACTTTCCGAACTTTTTCTAACTATGGTAAATCAGTAGAACATCAATTTTCTTAAATAATTATGCAACATTTTCACTTAACAGAAAAGGTAAACATGCTTTAAGATAAGGTGTTGTTGGGACAGATCAAGCATTTTCACTTAACAGAAAATGCTTTGAGATAAGGTGAACATGCTTTGACATAAATGGACCAGTTGTGTTTGCACATACTTTCCTTCTCACGGCTTTAGCTGCCAATGCATGTCTGTTTTACCAGTAGTACCCTTTCTCCATTTATGTTTACTGAATAAATTTACAGCCGTAAGCTCTTATGCTTTATGTTATTTGTTATATGTACAGTATAATAATTTAAGATATATTTTTTGTTCCCAGTTTATACTTATGGCCAAATCCTTTTACTGTTTCCATTATATAAACTAAATTTATCCAGTTTTATCTACATAATGGTTTCAATTTTTTTCTATCTTGGATGTGGGCATATTTTATATGTACGCATGAGCATAGAGTGCTAATCAAATATCCATTTTCGGTGCAATATATTGACAAAATCAGAAATATCAGATAGTAACCCCAATATTTGAAAAGAGGAATTGAAGTTTGATGTAAATGCTTTCCAATCAAAGGTTATACATTCAGCATGTTTGTGGTTTAACGGAGTAAGTAAAAAAAGGCATTACTATATACCGTAATGAGTAAGTACTCCAACTTAAGCCCGAAATCATTACCATACTGCAAACACATATTTTTAGTGGCCAAGGTGCGTAAATTTTGATTGTTGCAAATATAGTTATTATATGGATAAATATCCATGGTTGTTATTACATTTAAAATTTCAAATATAGGAGGATGAAATACTTATCCAAAATGCAAAATAATAATTCATGTGATATCATACAACTCAAACCTGATCAAGCAGGAGAGTTGATAGAAAGAAGTAGGACTTCTAATAAACCTGGTACTACTTAAACAATGTTAATAATCAAGGATATACCGATAAGAACTTTGTTTTAATGAACCAACAATGTTTAAAATTCGCTAAAGGAAGTCGACATTAAAACATGAAGTTTTTTTTTATATCAATACATTAGTGGATCCGTGCAATTTTTTTTCCGTTGATAGTGCGCAAGTCATTTTGTCCACTTGCATTACTACCTTTTAAGATAATTATGACAGCTATTACTTGCATATATTATTTAATATGATGCTGTACCCTAACTTGGTAGACACAGATGAACCTCTGTATTATTTATTTTTTTCGTTCAACAAATTTTACTCAACCTTAAAAAGCATTAACTAATTATGTTGGTAGAACATAATTTTTCAAAAACATAGTAAACAAATATGACCTTTTATTCCATGATACTTAAGTGACACCTAACTTGTAACGACAATTAAAATGAAGAGAGAATGGCTTTGTGGAGAACAGAAGGAAAAAGAGAAATTGATTTGCTGTGTACAGAAAAGAGGCTGCGCTATTTTATAATTCAAGGAAGGGAGACCAGCAGCAGAGGCAATACACAATGTGTAATCCAGTTCAGAGACGCAAGGACACATGTTAAATTTTACAGTAAGGCAAAGGCAGGTGGCAAACAGTTCCCACCGCCCTAAACTTGAGTGAAATATTACCAGATATGTTTTGAAGTGAACCTTGACCGAACGAAGGAAAAATGGTTTGAACGAACTTTACCAGTGAACGGCTGAAAAGAACATTGTTGTTTACACGTTTTAACCTTTAAAATTTCTTAAATGATTAAATTAAATTTCTTAAACGACTAAACTTATTTTAAGCCGTTTACTTCGCGTTTGCTGAATATAAATCTGATTGTGTGTTGTTGGGTTGGCCGTTCGGGTTGGATATCGCTGTTTTGTTTGTCTACCGTCTGTCCAGTTTCGGAAAGGATAATAAACTTGCATGTCTCCATTTAGTTTAGGCTTACTGAATGTCTATACATATTGCATGTTCTCATTCATGTTTAGATAATGATCATGTTATACCTTACAACAGCATAATTACCATGTTTCTCATGTCGTAAGCGTTGGACCATGCTATAGTTTTAACTGGAAACAATATAGGTTCACCTGTTGTCTAACTAAAGAAATTGATGACAAATTTCAGTCGAGTCCTTATACGTTAATACCAGGGGAAACTGAAAGACTTTAAACCATCGCATGTTGTTAGATAACTAGAAATTGTTTTTGCCTTCACCTTTTGTCACTTTGCTTTTGCTGCCATTATGGTTCTACACAAATTAATACTCGGTAATGTAGGACTCAAGTGTGGCACTTCTTGACTGACATATATACGGCTTTAGCCATGCCTTTGACAGCATCAAGTTCAAATCTGAGTTCACATCGTATGTCGGGCAATAAACGTGGCCAGACATGCCCTGTTTTAGTTACTGAACCACATATAGTTTGTTGTCCAAAGCTGAATATTTGCATGTATGCGTGACCTTGTATCCCTAGGACCTTGATTTTAAACCTGAAACACATTTTTGATCACAAGTGGCTTGACTACTCTTTAATGCATGCTTTGCCAGCGTCCCTAAGCACAAGAATGGTCTGTTTGCAACATGGACGCTCATAACTTGAACATACCAAAATAAAATGCATAATGTATATATTTAGCTTTGCATGCATATAGACCTACTTTGTGGATTCCAATATTAATACCTTCTGGTCCACCCCAAATTGGTTGCACATTCTTTTCGTTTTGCCCTGACCGGTGCATACTTCCTGTTCGAAAAATCCCTTTTGCTGCCACATGCATGGGAGGTTATTTGCTCATCAGTTCTTACCCATAATATGTTACATATATGGTTTTTATTAAGAAATCCATTTGGAAATTTGCAGAAGGTCCCATTAAAATTGTTGTGTACTTCCCCTGTAGGATCCTTCTACCTTGTGCAAGTGGAACATACCTCATTAATACTTGTGCTACCCATTTATTTGCCTTGATTTAGTGTTCAGATCTAGGTTACTCATTATTTGCATAATAAAGTGACCTGCATATTTATTTATGCCATGGTAGTGCTTTCTCGCATATGTTTTCTTTGAGACCAGTTGTTGCTTGCACATGCAGACACATCCACATGTTTTCTGGCTATGTTATACTTCATGACCTTTAGGCAGTTCAAAATATCACAATTTAACATCAAAATATCACAATTTAACATACAAACATTTTTGACAAACATCAAAATATCACAATTTAACATACAAACATTTGTTATACATAACAAACATTGTATATCAAATAACTTTTATCATGTCCATAAATTTCTACAATGAGATCTTTCTCAAAATCATATAGACTTTGAAATCTATCGTCATCAATAAGCTCAGCTTTTGATCTTTGTCTTGCTTCCTCAATCGAAGCCTACATTATTTAACAAATATAATAATATGAATCAAGAGGTACATGTTACCCCTTTCTAACCTGACCAAATTGCTTAGTCTATTAATTGAGCAATGCTCATTTTATTAATTGATCCACCATTTTATTAATTGATCCACCGCTAAATTTAAGAAATAGAGCAATGCTTAGTTTTAGCAACGTTTAGTTCCTAAAACTGAGCAATTTTTTAAACCGTGTTGAACAATGCTCAGCTTTTGAAACTAAGTGATTGCTCAGTTTTAAAAATGATTGATGCTTAGTTTCATAAATTGAAACTGAGGCTTGGTTTCAGTCCCTCAAAATAAGCAGTGCCTTTTTTAAAAAAAAAAAATCTCTTTTCTTTATTACTGATACATAAAAGTTTGTCCAGCACAAATAGCAATATATATGATCTGCAAATTAAAAATAACGATAATGTCGGCAAGTTAAATCTTTGAATATATCCTTGCATATCCAGAGACATGCAAACGAAAAAAAAAACAACAGAAGGCCTTGTAAAAAACCCATTAGTAATACAAATAATACATACTCCAACCTTTGTAGGATTAGCTATTTGAGAGCTACATCAACCACAACCTTTGTAGGATAACCAAATGCTTTAGCGGTGTACTCAGCTGAAATGTTATCGATGATTTTGGTCTCCATTCATGCTGACATAAAACTCCATACTTGCCATTATTGCTGAATCTAGTTTTCATCGTCGTTCTTGAATCAAGCAAATGAGAGCTCCCAACCATAAAACTATTCTCAAATGTGTCGGCCTTATGAACCATTTCATCAGCTACTGCATTTCTACTTACTGGATTCACAAAATGAACGTACGATGGCAGATATTTTATTAAGTCATAAAACTGAAAAAAGAAATATATACTATTTTATGATTAACCATAGCAGATATTTTAGTTTTATACCCTTTTTAGTTTATAGTTACCGGTATCATACACTGGTCTGCTTATTATGGTTAAGACCTGCTTGTTGATGTACATTGGCCCTGCATGTACAAGAAGATGTGCATGTTCAAATTGACTTAGCTTATGTTCAAATTCGTTCTGGTCTTTTAAAAAGGAATACCAATGGCCAATGACCCAGAATTTATAGGTTTAAACTTATGTTTTTAAAGGAAAAGTATAGCAGTTTTAATTAGAAAATTGAGGATGTCACAATCATTTTCAAACGGACAACCCAAAAGAATTATGAACCTATGTATGCAATAATGTGGAATTCCCAATCAATTTGCAACAAATTTCCTATGTAAATAATGTATTACAATTAAATAGTAGTAAATATTTCTTATAAACAGCTCATATAAAAATCAAATTCAAATAGCCATATGTATAACTAGAATGCAAATGAGGAAAATGACTAAGAATTTTCTGTTTAGTTGTGTTGAGATTGGTTAAATTAATTAACCAATTTGCTTTTGCTTTATATATGTAACTATGATTTTTAAAAGCAAAAGAGTCATCTTATACACCATTTAAAGATAAATGTAGTTGCCTTACGATGCGAGTGATTATACGTCAGTTGAAGTAAACAACATGACCGCTACTATTGTAAAAAGTACGTTCAATGCTGGGAAAAATGGTAAAAAAAACCAATGGAATATCATATGATTTGTAAACAACAGTCCTGCTGTAATTAAATTTCATTGCTTTGCATATGATGTGTACCACTTTCCTTTAATTACTTTTTTTTTTTAAATTTTAGAAACTTTTTTGCTGAAGTAATTTGCATCTCAAAATGGAGAAAAGTTGGGTGCATTTACACAGGTAATTGCTAGTGTTTGCAAATGAAGATTTTATTTTATTTTGCATGTAAATATTTATTTATTTTATGATTATTTTGTAATTATAGAACTAATAGTGAGTACGAGCATGGGGCTAGGAAGTTTGTGGATTTTGCAAAAAGATGTTTGGGAAATGTGGAAAAAAATTTGTGTCCTTGTTTTGATTGTCGAAACCTTACATACCAATTTGGAAACACCATTGTCGAGCATTTGATTATAAGGGGAATGGATCCTAAATATAAAAACGGCAGATGGTACAATCATGGCGAGCAAGTAGATACTGGAAAAAAGATTAAGTTGGATGGTGCATATGACTTATTTAAAGGGGTTCATTATGAAGATGAAGATTTCATTACTCATTTTTCTTTTACTAATGATAACGATGAGGATGACGTGCAGAGACGAGAAGACGATTTATTGAAAAATTTAGAAGATGCGGAAACCCTTTTATATCCCGATTGTGCGGATCAAACAAAGCTATCTGCCATCGTTGCCTTATATAATCTTAAATGTGAAATAGGGCTATCTGATAGTGGTTTTGATAAGCTTTTGAGCGTGCAACAATTGTTGTTACCCAAAAATAATGTACTTCCTAAAACTTTATATGAGGTGAAAAAGTTTTTGAAGATTTTTGATATGGGATTTGAAAAAATTCATGCTTGTAAAAATGATTGTTGCCTCTTTAGAAAAGATTACAAAGATTTGATTAACTGTCCGAAATGTGGATCGTCAAGATGGAAGATTAATGAACGTACAGGAGAGATTATGCAAGGGATCCCGACAAAAGTGTTACGGTATTTTCCAATAATTCCAAGATTTAGGAGAATGTTTAGATCGCAAACAATGGCAGAAGATTTAAGATGGCATTTTAATAACAAAAGTAATGATGGAAAAATGCGTCATCCTGTAGATTCTGTTACATGGAATGTAGTGGATGAGAAATGGAAACCATTTTCAAATGACCCACGCAATCTCAGACTTGGTCTTGCTACCGATGGTTTTAATCCATTTTCTATGTTAAATTCTAAATATAGTTGTTGGCCAATAATGCTTGTAACATATAATCTCTCACCTTTGTTATGCATGAAGAAGGAAAATATTATGTTAACATTACTAATTCCAGGCCCTAAGCAACCAGGGAATGATATAGATGTTTATTTGGCGCCATTGATAGAAGATTTGTGTCATTTGTGGAATAATGGAGTTGGAGTTTATGATGCATTTACTAAAACATGTTTTAATCTGAAAGCAATTTTGTTATGGACGATAAATGATTTTCCAGCTTATGGAAATCTCGCTGGATGCTGCGTAAAGGGTAAAAAGGCATGTCCTACATGTGGTGTGAATACTCATCATCGTTGGTTGAATCATAGTCGAAAGATTGTGTATATGGGTCATAGAAGATTTTTACATCCTTCTAATCCAATGAGGAACAAAAAGACTTGGTTTGACAATACTATAGAAAATGGAAGTAAACCAAGAATTTTAACTGGAAGAAATATCTTTAATATTTTAAAAGATTTTCCAAATGATTTCGGAAAGGAAAGTAAAGACCCAAAAAACACAAAAAAGAAAAAAACAGTGCAAAATAAGAAGAGACCATTGAAGAAAAGAAACACTAATTTTCACATTGTAGTTGATCCTATGAAAATGGAGCTATCAAGATGGAAAAAAAAGTCAATATTTTTCGATTTGCCATACTGGGAGGTTAGTGTGAATTTTTTAACGCTTTAGTAATAATAAAAATATTATATCATTGAAATATTGCATTCTTGTTTTTTGTAGGAGCTTCCCCTACGTCATAACTTAGACGTAATGCATGTAGAGAAAAATGTATGTGAAAGCGTTTTAGGCACGATGCTACATGATGGTAAATCAAAAGATGGAATTAACTCAAGAAAAGATCTAGAGGATTTGAGGATTCGACATGAACTTTATGCACAACCTCGTGGGGAAAAAATGTATCTTCCACCGGCGCCATATACATTATCAAATTGCGAGAAGAAAACATTTTGTAATAGATTGTATGATTTCAAAGGACCCGATGGTTATTGCGCAAATTTTAAAAATTGTGTTTCGCTACAAGATTGCAAAATTAGTGGGTTAAAATCTCATGATTATCATATTTTAATGCAACAATTGTTGCCAGCAGCAATAAGAGGACTATTGCCAAAGAAACCAAGGGAAACAATAATTCGTTTATGTTCATTCTTTAATAGAATATGTCAGCGCGTGCTTGATAGAGAGAATCTACAACAACTTGATGATGAAATTATTATAATATTATGTGAGCTCGAAAGATATTTTCCACCTTCTTTTTTTGACATAATGATACATTTGGCGATTCATCTTGGAAGAGAAGCACGGTTGTGTGGTCCGGTTCATTTTCGGTGGATGTACCCTTTTGAAAGATATATGAAAACACTTAAAGATTATGTAAGAAATCCTGCACGACCAGAAGGGTGTATTGCCGAATCCTATCTTGCTGAAGAATGCATGAGATATTTTGGTAAATTTTTAAAAGAAACTGGACAAATGGAAGAGAAAGAGGTTCGGAACGAGGACTATGATAATTCTACAATACTTGAAGGATGCCCGATATCTGCTTCCAAGATAGTTACATTATCTTGTAACGAGAAAAAAATGCTCATTTAGCCGTGCTAATGAATATGACAATGGTTGAACCGTTTTAGAGTAAGTATATCTAAACCTTTGTCAGTATTGTTCTTATATGAAATTGCAAGCTATAGTTTTTTTTCTCTATCAGTTTGCATTTAAAGGAGTTGCAAGATTCTGACCAACGTTTGGGAAGAAACGCAACCTTACTTTGGAAAAAAAACATGCAGATAACTTTGCCGATTGGATTAAAAAAAAGGTTAGTTAAATTTTATAATAAAATTAAAATCGGCTTTGGAACGTCATGACGTATGTATTAAATATATTTTTGCAGATATCTATTGGCTCCGATGATCATGATAAAATGTTAAAATGGATTGCTTACGGACCAAAGAATGATGTCTTGTCCTATAAAGGATATATCATCAACGGACAACGTTTTCACACAAAGGACGTTGGTAGAGAAACTCAAAATAGTGGAGTTACTTATGATGCCACTACCATGTGTAGAGCAAGTGCAAAAGATACATCTCAAGTGGCTGACCTAGTTACTTACTATGGGATACTGACCGATATATTTTTATTAGACTATCATGTCTTTTATATTCCTGTTTTTAAATGTCATTGGGCAAACGTAGGAAATGGTGTAAAGGTTGAAGATGGTTTCACCCTTGTAAATTTACATCAAAATCAAGCTTCCTTTTCAAAAGATCCATATATTCTTGCATCCCAAGCGAAACAAGTTGTTTACTTGAAAGACAATGATGAGTCTAATTGGTACGTGGTAATGAAAACACCACCAAGAGGCTTTCACGAGTTAGAGACAAATGAGTCGGTTGATGAAGTTGACTATATTGGGGAATATGATAGAGAAATTGATATGGATGTAGATGATTCTAGTGAGGACGTTAGCTATGTAAGAGAAGACTGCGAAGGCATAATTGAGAAGTTAAAATAATGTATTTCGATTCGTTTATATTATCAGTACATTATTAGTTGAAAACATATTTTTAGTTGTTCACATGATTTTTTTTATTAAAATAAATATTGTAATCAACATATATATGTTCTTTTGTAGAATTTAGGGATATCCAACTGCGGGATAGTGTGCTTTTCATGACAAAATATACTTAATTTTACTCATTTTTATTTTTTACAACCAATTGCATGCTCAATTTTGACCCTACTTGCCAATTATGTTTGTATGTTTACGTCGGTATACTAATCTCAATTAAATGCATGCAAGTCGCATATCCAATGGAACTTGGTTATTGCAAATGTTTATGTAGTGCTCCGTTAGCAGCTTATTCGCATATCCAATGGGGCTTGACTTTTAGAAATTTCTTCTTCTTTGCCTCACTATTATTTGTGTTATATGTTTTGTTCATCACCTTCTTTCACATTTTTTTGTTTTTTGTTTTGCTTGGATACCCAACATGGATGGCTGTACCTGAAAGACTTGGCACTTGATTTTTGTACTTGTGTGCAAGTCAAATACTATTTGCTTAGAATTCGTGTTTGCAGGTTTGTTTATTGCTTGCCATGAACCATTTGTCTGCTGTTTGGTTTTATTGTTTGCTTGTGCATTTTTGATATAAAAATTATATTTAACATGTTCACTTTTTTTTTTTTAAAGTATATTTGATTTAGCATGTTCACTTTTTTTTAATGATTTTTTTTAAATATTTAGCAGAATAATGGCAAAGAAGAAAAAAGCAAACGGCAAACAAAAAGAAACCGAGATATCAAAAGAAGCATTAAAAAAGTGGTTAGCCAGGGAAGAGCGTATCGAGTGTAGCAATTTGAATGCGATGGAGGACGAAATAGGAGCTAATGTATTTGAAGATAACATGGAAGCAGATGAAGATCATGCAATGTCAATTGATGTAAATCAAGAAGTTTCAGTGGAAGCTGATGTACCGGTTGATGATACACCTGCAAATCCACATGGCAAAAAAGCTACTAGAGGTCCGACAAAAATGAAAAGACTTCCTTCAGATGCTACGAGTAGAGTTGCAGTGGATTTTAATGCGATGGCAGAACCAATAGGCCCTGGATCAGTTGTCTTATCTTCTTATTTAGGGCCATTAGTCCGAGGGGTTGTTCCGTTTACACTCGCTGATTGGAGGCAACTTGATGATGATAGAAAAATTGTTCTCTGGGAGTCCATTCAGGTATGAACATATTTCTATCACTCTTATTAAATGACCTATTATAAGCCCATTTTGTGTTAACTGGACTCATTACAAAGTCCAAAGTTCAAATGCCTAATAAGAGAATTGCTGTCAATGATACCAGATCTTTTAAAAAAATTGAATGCATCAGTTAAAACATTGTTTATGTGGTTACGTAGAAAATATAACAGGAGGAAAATTGCTTATCTGATAATTGCACTGGTTGAAAAATAGTTAAAACAAAAAGTCATTAATTTACGAGGATGATTTTTAAAAAAGGGTTAACTTGGTAAAATGAAAGAAATAACATTTTTTCGAAAATTTAGAAGTAACTCGGCAAAAATGACAATTCTAATAGAATTTGCAAAACTAAAATAAAAATTGTGTATGCACATAACAAAGTATAAATCTGTTAACAGTACAAATGCAGAATTACTTATTCCTTGATCTACGAGTAATTCAATATGTTTGTTGAGTAGCATTAAAGTAGACTTCATTTGGTTACTTCAGAACGTTCTTTTCTAGATTAAATAAATCTTTCTTCTCATATTCTGTCCGTTTTTATCAACTTTGTGCACATGCGATGTTTTTAGTCAAATTTTAATAAAACGGCAATGTATGATGAAGTGTTAAATTCTTTATGGTTGTCTATCAAGCGGTTGAGGCATAAATATCTCCACTTGCGAGTTACTATAAATTCAAACTACTATTGGAGACGCTCTAATGGAAACGTCATGTTAGCTCTTCCACTTATTCACTTTCGTTCCTCCTCATGCTCTTCTCTATTCCTGCCTCGGCCTAAGTATCACCAAAGTTTATCTCTTTGATTAACCTTTGATGAAGCCCATTTGTTTGACACGACCCGGTCCTCGTTGTGACCTCGATACATCCTCGATGGCCTAGCAAAGCAAATCTCCACTGCTTTTTACTACTGTTGATAATGACTTGCTGTCATTACCACCTCATCGATTATCTGATCCCATTTTAGCAACTACTCCCTTTAATGCCCTGATTATTTTTTTAGCATCTATTAGTTCAGCATTTCCTATCTGTGGGTTGGTAAATGCGACAAAGCTGTATTATGGATGGCTGCTTGGTGTGTCTCAGACCCAAGGTTGTGTAAGGAAAATGTTTTTGACGTTGTAGAAGATAACATCAAGGCCGGAAATTCGGCTATTGGTTCTACAGTTGTGTGTTATGACCTGATAATATTTGTGTTAATGCTTGTGCCATTATATCGTGCTTGTTGCCTATAATTAGACAATTGACTCCATGGAACTTGCGAGAAAAGAGCTGCACTGGTGGGAGATTTTAATTGCTAAGATGGATGTGAGTGGAGAAGCTTATACTGAGTTTAAGAGATGCTTTCAGACGCATAATGTGGAGTAGAGCTAGGGAAGTTCAATTATTTAGTGCAAGGCGACTACAATATCAAGAAGTATATTAATGAGGGAAGTTCATTTATTTAGACCTAAGTAAAAGGAGGGATTAGAGTAGGTTGGCCGCAAATCTGAGTATGAAAATGCTAACTGCTCAATGTATACTGCTAAGGCAATACTATGTTGTGGTAAGTATTTAATTCATCCTGGATCACCTTCATGCACTGTGTTGAATATGTCATGCTCAACTAATCATATACGTCTAACATGATATGTGTTGGTTGAGCAAGGAAAAGAGTTAGATTTTGAGTGGCTACAGTGGAAGGAATAGGTAATCGAGTGCTAATCATGACATGCTTTGGTCATGATAGCATGTTGATGCAAGCATAAGGAAGTTCAGATAGTTTCAATTAGCTAGTAAAGTATGACCTGGACCATAGCAACACAACAGTGAGATAGGAGAAGGAGAAAAAGTTCAAGAAGACATTAAGTTCGGCTTCGAAGGATCTTGCTTTGATTCATTTACTCGTTAGAGCTACTTTGAGAACTCGATTAAGATGACACGACTAAATTAAGTTTATTTCATTTTAAATTTGTCAACTTCATCATCCGCGGCTTGAAAGAATTTATAGAAGATGTGCTTATCATCAAAATTGCCTTGGTATAATGTTATTGGTAAATCAATTTTTCAGGGTCGGCTGCTCCTTGTGGACTCAACATAGATTCACCCTTGCTCTGAATCTGCATAAGTCTTTGAAAGTTAAGTTTGCTGCTTGCCGGATGAGCTGATCCAAGGATGACTGAAAATTCTAAAAATATGTACAAAATCACAGTGATTAGTCTACCTCACGATGATCATTCTATTCATAATGCGTAGTTGCTTGAATTCTAGTGTTCTATGATTTCACATGACCATAGACGGTTTCATTTTATAACAGAAGAAGTATATTTGTATTTAAAATGCTGAGTTTATCCGAAACTCATAGCTTCGATTGCTTCTTGCTTATGTGAATAATTCACAGCCCACGCTCTTCCCCTAGTTTCCCTTTTTCACAGTGTATTTATCCTACTTATGCATACAGAGCGCAGTGTTTGATCACTTGTATGTTAAAGCTTACTGTTTATTGCATCCTCTGTGTTAATCCTCTCTATTAAATACGGCTATTATAACAAACAGGGCTATAATGCTAAATTTAAAGGTATATAAAACATATTAATAAAAACTGCTGGTATTTGGTAATGTTGTGTTTATCAGGTGTTTTATAATGTTATGGAATTGCCTTGGCATATTTATCCTTAACATAATAGTCATAGTAATGGAATTGCCTAGGTCATAGTGACAAGCATTTCGTTTTTCTTCTACTGAATTGCGATTATCATCTTGTTTTTGGATTATGCTGGTGCAATTTCCATTACAAATTTTATTTAATTGCAAGAAATTCATTGTAACTGGAATCTAATCTAAAATTGACATTATTACAAAGTTTAATGCTCAAGTACTTTTGATGTTAATCACTGCGATACACCGGTCAAGAACTGCAATATGTTTGGCAGCTTGATCTTATGAAAATTATCATGCCAGCCTTGCTTGTTGTACAACGTTTATATAAATTGATTTCTTACTGTATAATTATATTGGCATGATCATTTGCAAACAAGTTTATTTTTGGTTTTCTGAATCTTAGCACATTGATATCATCTTGGCCCTTTATTGCAATCTCAGTTTATTACTCTTTTACGCTCATTTGATGAAGTATTTTTTTTATCTGCCATGATATATGTTCTTACCATTTCTTTTTTTTTTTCCGCTTTTCCTTAGCTTCATGATTCTGAACTATGAGTTCCACTTTGAATTCTAGCACAAATTTGTACTATAACCGGAAATAAACGTTTTTTTAATATAAATTTCACTTCATTCCATCTGTTATGCCGTTACACATGTAGTCAAGTTAGCGAGCAGTTAGTTATCACTACTGTGAACTATTGCAACTTGTGATTGCAGTTTTATCTCTTTTTTTAGGGCTAATTTAAGAACATTAATTAATCATATGTTCTACAAGTGCACTGATTATGTCAAATAATATATTTTTTGGTTGAAAATAGGAACATGTACACGATATTTTTGGTAAAAACAGTTACATTTTGATACATTAATACGTGTACAACAACACAACATGCATTTACCATGTTTATTTCTTGTAATTTCCACTTACTATATACATCAGCAATGTTCAGTATTTTGCTTTTATCCCCAATATATTAAAATGAGAGACATTTTTCCCTAATTAATGAGCTAAATATATAATATTGGTTTTGGCTATATAAACTAGACATTTTACTTGACTGAATATGTTAAATGAATGATATAGCTTTCCAGGTTTATCATTTTAAATATCATTTCAAAGTCTTCTTATGAATACATAAGACTTCCTGGACCTCAATTTCCCATTTGCTGATTTATTAAGTTACAGTAAATTACTAATGCAGGGTTTTGTTTTAAAGTTATATTTTTCTAAGATGACATATTTTAGAACCCATTTTAGAACCCATTTTACAGTAAATTCCTGGACCGCAATTAAGTTACAGCAAATTATTAAGTCACTATGCATTGAACCCAGTTTTCTTCTATAACTGTATCTATGTTTTTTTCCCCTATAGCTGATGTATCTTTATATTAATATCAAATTTAAATTGATTGTATCAAGGGACATTACCGTCATATTGAATAACAGTTCTTTTCATTCTTCATATTGATATTAGGTAAGATTTAAATTGGATGAAGACTGGCAGAAAGTGTCTATATTCCAGCAAATGGGAGCTATTTGGAGGGCCTCAAAAAGTAGATTCGTTAGGCAGTTGTTAAAAGCAACAACCAAAGAGGAAATACTACAATTAAAACCAGATAACATTGACAATATGAACGACTGGAGAGATTTTGTGAAGTTGAAAACAAGTTCAACTTTTAAGGTAAATAAATAAATTTATGCTCAAAGTTGCATTTTTTTTTCTTTTTTTTTGTGTGATTTTAGAACTGGTTGATGTTTAGTTGTCATCTTCATTTCATTGCCAAAGATACCTGAAAGTGTATCAGCATACATGAATTCTGGTGGTTGAGGAGTCCAGTTCGCAATTTGGAGTATTTCTATGTTAACCACCACTGGTTTTTGGGATACCTGAAAGTTTTGCTTCATGTCTATTTTACTGGCTTAAATTTAATTGCAGACTGCATTTGTCTGTGGATTATTTCAGTTACTCAGTGGCAACTCAATTTGGCAATAGCATCCACTATTTGAGAAGCTTTTGCGCTTATACAGATCTGGTGTATGATACATAGAGTTATTCAGTGGCAACTCAGTTTGGCATTGCCTATTTGAGAAGCTTCTGGGTTTTTTTGATGGGAGTACTGTGCGTGATATGTGCCAATAGCATCCATTATTACAATCAGTTTGTTTGTAGTTTGTGGCAACTCAATTCAGTGGCAACATTTTTTGTATTTATTTTCTGTATTCTGCCTTTATGCATGTACTTTTATTTCACAAGTTAAAAAAGCGTACTAAATTTCAAAAAAAAAAGTAAAAAAAAAATGTTTTTTGCTTGTAGTTTATTTGGCATATATATTGGAAACTAGAGCCCTTGAATATAGTTATCTCATATATATTTCAAACATGCATACGGTATACATGCATGCACATGTTTACCATTATGATTTAACCATTATAATGACATTTTTTTAGAAACAAAGTGAGAAATACAAAGCTATGAAATGGAAGCAAATGCCACATACATGCAGCCGCAAAGGAATGGCTCGACTAACTGAAGATATGGTAAGAAACTATTTTGGATTTAAAATTGTAGACCTAGCTTGTTTCATATATTCAGTTTTAATCAATGTTAAATATATCTTAAATTTAATCTTCTTCTTAATGCAGAAAATGCAGAGCGATGATCCTTCTTCTATCTGTAGATCTAAAGTTTGGATTAAATCTCGCATTCGAAAAAATGGTGAACCAGTTAACAAGGATGTCGCAGATGTTATTGTAAGAGTTTTTGATTATTTATTGTCATATTAAACATTTTTTTACATTACTTTCTAAATATTATACACATATATAGTTTTTTATTATTTGTTGGAGGAACATTTTCCTTCTGCACAACAAATTTTTTTTTTGATGTTGTTCTAGATAATGCATTGTGGATACTCCATGTTTTTCTAAATACTTGAGATTGTCTTTGATTCTTTGCTTTAAATCACCTTCAAGAGAGTTGAGTTCAGTTTTACATAAGCAAAAGCAGCCATTTTCAATGTTGAGTGATAACGTGACATTTAGCACCTCCCTTTCTTCGTCCCTGATTTAGACATTAAGATAAAGGAGGGAACACTCAAAAATGGGCGCTTAGAACTCAAAATTGATTTTGAAATTCATGGAAAATAGGTTATTTTTATTTAGTTAACTTTTCAAAAACCATGCATCTGATTCTCACTCTATTTGTTTGAGAGTACGTAAATTGACACTCATATGTATATTCGTATATTTTTATTACAGGAGAAGATAAACCATTGTGAAAGTGAATCACAATCTAGTTTACCAACCAATGATGCTCTTTCACAAGTGCTAGGACAAGATAAACCAGGGCGTTTAAGAGCAATGGGAAGAGGAATAACTCTCACCAAGTTCATTTTATCACAGGCTAATGATAAGAAACTAACCGACTGTCAGAATACTATTTTGGAACTGAAGCAGACGATTCGGATGCTAGTAAACAATTTGGTAAATATCAGTAATTTGTCCATTATATGATATCATGTATGATTGTTTAGAGTGATTTGTGTTGTAAAGCGCTAACTTATTTACTAATTTGTTAGGGTGTAGAAAATCGGATTGATTCAAGCACATCTGATACGGTAAACTTCAAGTTACATTGCAACATTTGTTTTTTGGTTTTTAATATAATTTTTTGTTTTTTTATTAATCATAGGGTGTTTTGGAGAAAATGCATGAAAAATGTGATTTATTGGATTGTAATGGGAGGGATGAAATAGTTGCTGAAGGAAAAGTTTTATCAAGTGATCCGAATGAGTTTGTACATCAAGTTCCTTTAGGACCAAATGCTATGAAAATTTTGATAGAATTTCCTAAGATAACAAATGCTTATTTGTGGAGGACCGCGGCTGCAATGACACGTGTTGGAGAAGCTAAGAGTATGATAGTAGCATGGCCAGCTGATAGAGTAATTGTGCGCACGATAGGAAAGGAGAAAGAAAACATTGTGGTAACATTTGAATTTAGTTTCTATTGTAGCTATAAACTAAAAATAATACATATTTGTCATATATTTGTTTAGCCCAAGCCATTAAAAATAACAAGAAATAGAGTATAACACGTACAGTTTGAGTTAAAATCGATTAGGTTCAGTTTTCGTACTTCTATACCAGCACACTAACATGTACAATGTATTTACTATGTTTGTCAACATTTATATGTTAGTAAAACTAAATTTATTCACTTCTATATAAAAATACAAATTTGCATATAAAAAGACCCTAACAAAATAAATAAGAACTTCAACTATTATTTGTCTATTCACTTTTAATATTCTATACCAACAAATGATTTTTCTTTTTTTTTAGAATGGAAGCGAAGATAATAACTGCAAGATATATGATTGGATTGGAAGCGAAGAAATAGTTGCGGAGGGACGAATCTACGATAGTGATCCAAAAAAACTTGTTGATGGTATACCTCTTGGACCATCCACCAAGCTAGTGTCGATAGACAATCCAAAAAAAGTGAAGGCTTTTTTATGGAAGCCAACAACTAATATGAGATATGTTGGAGAAGCCGTTGGTAAAAAAGTAGCTTGGCCAGAATCTAAAGTGGTTATTGAAAAAGTAAGCACTCAAGCATCTTTCAGTCCTTTGACGAACCTGGTATCAATTCCCATGGTAAATATCATTTGTAGTTCAATAGTTCTGCTTCGTTTTCAAGATAATGTGTTTCAAGTGGTTTATATAATCAATTATTATTGTTACTTGATAGGTTACAAATTTTACATCGAATAAATGTAAGTTGGTCGATGTGTTTGGAACGGGAAATATAGTAGCCGAGGGACGCATAGCTTCAACCGATCCAAAAATAATGATACATTTCGTCCCATTAGGAGAGGGTGCGGCTAGAGTTTGGGTTGACATTGCAACAGTTCCAACTGCACGACTATGGAGGCCTACGACTGAGTTCGAATGCATTGAAGATGCCGTTGGCTCTGCAATAGCGTGGCCTATGAAAAATATTGTAACGGATTCATCTTCTAGTAAGCATCTCATTATTGTTGAATAAAATCGTTCAAATATAAAATTCTGAATTTATGAATCAAATATCCTACTTGTATACAGGTAATTGATCGTCTTTGGGAAATAGATGTGGACTTTGGCTATCTATATAGGTAAATTTTTTTTAAATATTTTTCATGTCACTTTTTTTAAAAAATATTGATGGCAGAAAAACATTTACCTTTGTATTTTAGACATAACGGTTTTCTTCTTTTTTCAAGGCAGCTGCAGCATACTTTGTTTTTCTCTACATGACAGTTTCAGCTTGTAGTACACGGAAGTACTTTAGGTATGTTTATACCTGTTTAATCTCTGTTGTTTATCCGCCACTTCACATGTTGTTTATACTGCGTGTGCTTACTATCCACTCTACAATGGCTTTTATTCTCCTATCGTTGAAAATTCTAGTCAAGACTTCACTGTTTTGATAGAATTAAGACATTTTCTTAAGGTTCATTGTATAAAATGAGATTAAAATGGTGTTCCTTGCATTCTTTTGCTTAAGGATATGTCCTCTTATTAAGAACCATATTTATATTAAACAGATTCTCAGATTTTCTATTTTTTGTTGCAATTTTGTTATTGGCGCTTAGTACACGTAGAAATAGAATTGCAGTTAGAAAAGGTAGAAAATTCTTGAATCTTAGTACACGACAGTTTTTTCAGTTTTATAACAATCAGACTGTTTCATTTTAATAATGGTGAATGACACTTTCTGCAGAGGATCAGTAATGGTGAACGATAGTTTCTGCATATTTATGTTATACCAAAAGCCTATTTAACGTGATTACTACATGCAACATATTTTCTGTTTGTAATGAACTATTTGAGATGACATTTAAGATTGTTTCATTTTGCATTTTAATTGTGTCTCTTGCATTTTTTTTTTGTTATAAAACTATAATTTGTGCTTGTGAATTACAGGTTATAGAAGTTGGACAAGCTTACAAGTTGAAGACTAAGTGATTTTTCATGTAATCTTGGTTTGAAACGATGTTTAAACAATGTATGTTAATTGACTTATTTATATATTTATTAGTAGACTTCTTATACTTTGACTTTGTAATTGAAATCAAATATGCTTTTGGTGTTAATTTTTTGTTATTGACAGTTTTGTTTTGTGAATTTACTGCTTAATTGTTTAAATTGTGCACAAATTAAATAAGAGATTTGCTGTATAAAGATCATAGCTGATGTTGCTATATATTAAAAATATTTATAGCGGAAAATTGATCTTATGAAAATATAAGGTGAATGCTATGTAAAAAATTAAAATAGTATGGAATTTTTTTTCATACCATTGAACCTGTGCTATGGAAACAAAATATACTATAAATATTCATAGCGGAAAACTCCACTTATGGAATCGAAATGTGAAATGCTATTAAATTGTGTGGATAACTTTTCATATCACTGAATATGAGCTATGTAAACAATGCTAATGCTATGGAAAATATTTTTCATATCAATGAATATGTGCTATGAAAATTTTGATAATGCTATAAAAAATTAAGTTGAGATTTTAGTAAGCAAATATAATTGCAAAATCTGAACGCTATGTAAAACTTTTCATGGTGGTGAATGTGCGTTATAAAATGTATAATGCTATAGCATTTAGATTTGAGCTATAAGATAGAACAGGGCTATTATAACATGTTGTTATATAGCGTCGTCACTAATGCTATGGTAACCTATTATAGCGTTTTTCCAATGCTATTAAAAGGTAAATCTGTTGTAGTGACTCAATCAACAAACACAGGCATCCACTGTCCTTAAAAGACTTCTAATGCTTTGTGATTATATGCATAGTGTGTGTATATGTCCTTATCTAATGCAGAAATCAGGCGGTCTACTGATTCAGTTGACCTCTTTAATGCGAATCATGTAAGTGTCATGAATCCATTATGTATGCAAATTTTCCTACTCATAATTCTACATGAGTGCACAACTATTCATACAAATGCGACAACCGTATGACAGCATATCAAGTTTCAACTATATACAAATGAGAATACATATATATGCATATGCAATATGAAGTGATTGAGCCGATCTATAACCTAGGGTGTGTGTGTGTATATGCGTCCACGAGCAACCACTAGCAACCACTAGCAACCATTTGCAGCCATCCTCCATAACATGTTTTCAAATACATGTTTGCATCCATTTGTTTTCAACCTAAGGAGTTAGGAAAAGGACCGAGGAGATATACCTAAAAAGATAGATAAATCATAACTTAAGGAAAAAGAGAGATCGAAGATGTACCCTCACAAAGAAGAGGGTAGGCAGCGCGTATTCTGTCCTCAGTTTCCCAAGTCGCGTCTTCCTCGGCATCGCTCCACTGAACTTTAACGAGTTTGACTTCGCGGTTGCATAGCTTTTTCACTTCAGTTCCTAAGGTGCGGGTTGGAACTCTCCTCACAGTTGCTTCACGTTCCACCTCGGCCTCTTCTAGAATGTTAGGTTCCACCACTTCCGCAGACTCATGCAAACACTTCCGGAGGTGAGAAACATGAAAGACGTTGTGAACTCCGGCCAGTCTCTCGGGTAGCTCTAATCTATAAGCCATCTTCCCAACCTTCTCGATGATAGGAAACAGTCCTACAAATCTTGGTGCCAGCTTTCCTGCGGATCCAAAGCGAACGACGTTCCTTAAAGGAGATACCTTAAAGAAAACCCTGTCCCCAACCTCAAACTCAAGTTCGGTCCGTCTATTGTCGGCGTAGGATTTCTGTCTGTCTTGGGCAGTCTTCATTCTCCTACGTATCAAGTCCACTTTCTCCGAAGTCTCTCGAATCATATCTGGCCCAAGTATAAGCTTATCTGTAGACTCCCACCAACAAGTTGGTGATTTTCACGGTCTTCCGTACAAGGCTTCGAAGGGCGCCATATCGATGGTAGTTTGGTAGCTGTTGTTGTAGGCAAATTCCACTAAAGGAAGGTGATCCTCCCAAGTCCCTCCAAAGTCAAGAACGCAAAGTCTCAAAAGATCCTCTAAAACTCTATTCACCCTTTCCGTCTGGCCATCGGTTTGGGGGTGATAGGTCGTGCTCAAACATAACTGTGTTCCTACAGTTTCTTGCAGACTCCGCCAAAACTCACTTGTGAAGATAGGGTCTCGGTCAGTAACAATGCTGGAGGTTATCCCATGGAGTCAAACTATTTCCTTGAGATAAAGAGATGCTAGAGATGAGGCAGTCCTTTTACTCTTGATAGGTATGAAGTGGGCGCTCTTAGTAAGCCTATCCACTATTACCCAAATGCTAGTATTGCCTCTTCTCGACCTAGGTAGTCCATCAATGAAGTACATTGAAATGATATCCCACTTCCACTGTGGGACCTCTAAAGGGTGAAGTAGTCCTCCAGGTTTCTTCTGTTCCGCCTTGACCCGTTGGCAGGTCATGCACTTAAAAACAAAATCTGCCACGTCTTGCTTCATGCCGTTCCAAAAGAAAGTCCTTTTTCTATCCTTGTACATCTTATCACCGCCAGGGTGTATAGTCATCTTGGAATGATGCGCTTCCTCGAGAACCTTCTTTGTCAACTCCCTTGCTTGTGGGACACATAATCTTCCATCTCGCCTCAGCCAACCCTTATCATCGATGGCGTATCTACTGAGGTGACTAGAAGTCTCACCCCTAATAAGTTTATCAATCACATCCACAAGCTGAGGGTCTTCACGTTGTGCAGCCCCTATTGAGTCTAAGAGAGTAGGGCGTACTTCAAGAGATGCTAACAAACCCGGTACAAAATCTGAGGAGGGCCTAAAGATAAAACTGGCTAAATACTCCAAGTTTTGTCTCTCTACGAAGAGTGGGCTTAAGGTCAGTTTCTTTCGGCTCAACGCGTCTGCTACTACGTTGCCTTTGCCGGGAGTATAGGAAATTTCAAAGTCATACGAGGCAAGAAACTCCATCCATCTTTGCTACCTCAAGTTAAGATCCTTCTGCGAGAAGAGATATTTCAACGATTTATGGTCAGTGTATAATTCAAACTTCTCACCTAGGAGATAATGGCGCCAAGACTTAAGCGCAAAGACGATGGCGGCTAACTCAAGATCTTGGGTTGGGTAGTTCTTTTCATGAACTTTCAATTGTCTTCCGCCGTAAGCTACTACCCTTCCTTCTTGCATTAGAACAGCGCTTAGTCCCGTTCCACATGCATCCGTGTATACTGTGAACATTTTGCTTCCATTTGGCAAAGTCAGAACTGGGACTGTTGTGAGAGCCCTTTTTAATCGTTGGAAAGAAAACTCGCAGTCCAAATCCCAAGTGAATGCCAGATTCTTCTTTGTTAGCCTTGTGAGTGGAGCTGAGATTTTCGCGAAATCCCTAATAAACTTCCGGTAAAAACCGGCTAGCCCAAGAAAGCTTCGAACTTCGGTTGCATTTCTTGGTGTCTTCCAATCTTGCACTGCCACCACTTTCGCGGGGTCCACGGCCAACCCTTCTTTGGACACTATATGCCCCAGAAATCTTACTTCTTTTCTCCAGAAGTGACACTTGGAGAATTTGGCTTTTAGTTGATGAGCTCGAAGAGTTTCCATGATTTCTTTCAGATGCTGAGCATGCTCTTCCTCATTCTTTGAGAAGATTAAGATATCATCTACGAAGACAACCACAAATTTGTTGAGGAATTCTCTTAGTACCCTGCTCTTTAGGTCTACGAAATAAGCGGGTGCGTTTGTCAAGCCAAAAGGCATGACAAGCCACTCGAAGAAACCGTCTGGGGTGCTGAACGTTGTTTTATCAATACTATCTTCAGCTACTCTTAGCTGATGGAAACCGGTTGCCAGATCAAGTTGGGAGAAGACCGTCGCACCAATAAGCTGATCAAACAAATCGTAGATTCGGGGAAGAGGGTGCCTATTTTTCTTGGTCAATTTGTTTAACTCCCTATAGTCGATGCAAAGGCGAAGCGAACCGTCCGCTTTAGCTGCGAACACCACTGGAGCACCCCATTCCGAAATGCTCCGTACAATGAACCCCTTTTCAAGAAGTTCTTTAATCTGCTTACTGAGCTCCTTTCTTTCCCTTGGAGCCATGTGCCTGACAGGTAAAGCTATAGGCTTTGCGTTATTAACAAGATATATGCAGAAGTCTATTTCCCGGCTCGGAGGTAAGCCTTTCACCTCCTCAAAGACATCCGAATATTCCCGGACTACTCTTACTGATTGCAAATTCTCATCAGAAGCATCAAGCGACTCTAGATAACTAAGCATAACAGCATTCAAGGGATTACAAGAAATTTCTAGAGTGTTACCATGTCGAGTTAAGAGTCTAACTACTCTTTTCTCACAATCAAGAATGGCACTATTACTGGATAACCAGTCCATGCCTAAGATCAAACCATATCCCGAGAAGCCGAAGACAAAGGCATTACAACTAAACTCAATGCTGAGAATAGAGATTTTCAAACCCAAACAAACCATTGACAAGTAAGCGGAGCCCCCAATTGGATTTGAAACTACTAAGGGATCTTCTACCATATTAGTGTCTAGATGCAGAGATTCTACTAAGGCAGATGAAATAAAAGAGTGTGATGCGCTAGAGTCAAAAAGTGTACGAACTGGATGATCATAAAGATAGACTACACTTTCTACAGAAATATTACTACCTCGTTCAGGCTGAGGTGCCACTAGCGCATGAACCTGACCCCCTGAAGTGGATCCGGCTTTCTGTCCCTGCCCTTTCTTCTTTGGGCAGTCCTTAGCTTGGTGCCCAGCCTCTCCACAATGGAAGCAACCACCCATCTTCGCCTTCCTTTTTCGGCAATCTTTTGATATATGGCCCACAATGCCACAGAAATTGCACCTTCTCTTCTCACAGGGCTTATAGTTCTTCCCTCCTTTCTTGAAGTCTGTTTTCTTTGCTTGTAGACCCTCTTTCTTCTCTTCCCCCTTAGTTTCTTTCTTGCCGTGGTCTTCCTCGTGTAGCAACGCCATGTCCACCAAGCTTTCATAAGTCGCTCCCGTGGATACATGGGTCATGGCAAGGCTGTGTAGAGGCTCATTCAAACCCTTGACGAAGCGAAGTGCCTTCTTGTGTTGGGTGTTCACTAAGTCTAGCCCAAATCTGGCCAGCTGATTAAACTGATTAATATATTCCCTGATCGTCATACTTCCCTGTTTCAGAGTTAGAAACTTGTCCATTTGCAGGCTTCTTTCTACTTAGGAGAGAAATTTCATCTCAAACCTTGTCCTAAAGTCTTCCCATGTTTCCACTGCCCTCTGAGCATTGGTAACTTCCCACCAATAGGAAGCTTCATCCTTAAGCAATCATACCGCTAGTTGTATCTTTTGCCTGTCATCCACTCCAAAGATGACAAACAGATCCTCAGTCTCCTTTAGCCAGTTTCTTGCTCCTACAAAGGACTCTGTTCCATAAAAGTCTTTTCCGCCTATAGCCTTGAAGTCTCTACATGTTTTTGCGAAGGCATTTCCACGAGGAGGTGGAGGAGGAGGAGGAACCGCGGCCACTGGAGAAGGGATGTCTGCTGGGCATACGCCATTGGACCTTGATTCTAAGTACCTCCTAAACCAGCCGGGAATCGGCACTCCTTCTGGGAGATTAAGATCTCCAGACATGCTGAAACAGAAAGGAAAAATTCAAAACGAAGGATAGAGAGAGATAGATATGGCACATGGCTTTGGGGGATTTTGTCTTTTTATAAACATAACATTTTTTTTCTTGAAAATTGCTTCTTTAAATTTTCTTTTTGAAAGCAATTTCAAAAACCTTTATCTTATCTGGTAAACCTATGCTCTGATACCAAGTGAAACACCCCACCTCCATTAAGGTCACTTACAAAGGGAATGCCTTAACTTTGATGGAGGTTTATAAGTAAAAGCCATAGATAAACTCAAGACAGATATAAATACACATATTTTAAACAGCAGAAACCAAACAGACTTTTATTTCATCAATATGTGTTCAAAACAAAACATTCCATAATTGTCTCAAAATCGTTACAACATCATTACTGTCTTGATTATTAAAGAAGCATAAAACATAAATAAAGTGACAAAAATCCCCATGTGATATCCAAAGTCATAATCCGAGCAAAAGAGATCCAAATCATACATTTACGGTCTTGGAGCTTGTAAAGAGCCAGACTGAGCTGAGTTGTTTCCTCCCTGTGGACCTTGGGGGGGGGGGGGGGGAGGGAAACGAAAGAAAAGAAGACGAAAAATAGAGTCAGACATAAAGCCTGAGTAAATCAGTAACTCTTTAGTGTATGAATAAGAAAAGGGCATGATAGATATATACTGAAAATAGGAAAGTGTCACAAGCTAAGGAAGGGTCGAATGTACTATCACACCCATACTATATCTCTGCATCTACTTGAGTTTATTCTAACTGACACCCCATGGTGAGGGTGAAGTGATCCCCATTCTTATTAAAAGATCGGCTCCTACTCGCGTTAACATGTGTCATATGGCCCCCAAGAATTGTAGATACCTATGCTGGTCCCACCATGGGGTGTATCAAGACCCATGGTGGCGGCCCCGACACAAATTCTAGAAGGCATAGGTTATACTACTGGTGTCCCTAGTGCCCTGGTTGTCTGCTCTGGAGTGTGTGCACGCCCGCACCCCGTTTGACCTGCACTATGTACCCACCGCCGTCGTTTGACCGCTTACAATCAGCCCAGTAATCGTGCCCCACCCTGCCAAGTTTCAGGGTACCGTTGATACCTAACTTGGGTTACTGCTGAAACGGGTACCTCATTACCAGGATTTTCTAGTCAAACACGTTAAGTGGTTAAGTGTATGTATTACCTAACCCCACCCATCAATTCTTGTTAACATGTTGAATTTGGTTAAGTGTTATATTTGACTTAACCCTACCATCTGTCCTTAGCCTCTTAGGAGCACCTGACCACTCACATTAGACAGGTATTGCAGGGGTTACTGGATATGCAGGTCGGTTCCGGGCAGGTTTACAACGTAGCTTAGTCTAACCTCGGGTCATTATTGGGCTCAATGCTTAACCACCCACATTGGATAGGTATTGTTGTGACTACTGGACAGCCGGGCGGTTCCGGGCAGGTTTACATCATAACTCAATCCAACCTCGTGTAACGACCCGCATTCTACGCATCATAGGATCGTAGAATATTTATTTCTGTCACATACGAAGTCGTATGGTCATGTAACTTTGGGAGACGACTATTGGGGCCATTTCCCATGTTCATGATTTTTCCCGATTTTTAAATGACCATTTTACCCCTAGTTGGCACTGTTTTGGCCATAACTTTTGACTGGATAGGAGTTTTGACCTGAAACCACTTCCATTGGCTCCGGATGAAGGTTTCTCTTTCCGTAGAGTGGTCACATTAGCCAAACGGACTTACCGTTTGGGAGATATGGCTGAAACAAGTCTCAGATGGTTATGGACAGCTTAATTGGGCTTAACCGGGTGATTAGCAGCTAGGCCCAAGGGGAATTTCGGGTTTAGAGGTTTAGGAGGTCTGATTAGGGTTAGGTTATCACTTTCATTTCAGTTTTGAGCCGCCACAAACCTCCTTGAGACCTTAGTAATGGCTTCCTACATCTAAAACACCCCAAATCACTCTCTAATTGAAGATTAGGCTTAGCAACACCAAATTAAGGTGAAAAAGCACCAAAGCAAGGTTAGAGCCGCTGTTAGACATCAGTATTCGCCCTAAATCAGAGGAGTTTCAGTTCTGAGAATTTCATTTGTGGCCAAGGTGAGTGATTTGCATAGTTTTTACACTAATTACGGTGATTAAGGGTAATTAGTGAAGATTAGCGAATTTATACGTAAATAAATTCTGGAAAAATTCTTAAAATTCTAAAATAATGTTTTAAGGCTCTGTTAGAAATTTGGGTTAATTTCGATGAGTTTTGCTAATCGTATGCTTAAACATGATTAAGAGGGATTATGGGAAAATGTGAGGATTTGGCCACTTTTGATCCATTTTGATTCATTTAAATTGTTGTTTGCTGTTTGTGGTTGCTATTACATGTTTCTATGACTCTATGGTATGTTTCATAATTGATTAGAATAGTTAGATTGTTCGAAAACGTCGTCGAATGGCGTAGAAAGCTCGCTGGAAAGTTGCAGAAGTGTGCAGGTTCCGAACCGGTTCGGATCGGAGAAAAGGGGTCGGATCGGACTAGGGAACCGACCAAGGGAATTCGAACTGGATGAGGACTTGCCACTGGAAGAAGTTTGGCAGGAAGGAAGGCCATTGCTTAGAGTTGGAGTTGGACAGAAGATCGGATCGGAGCGATGGAGCAGATTGGATCGGAGTAAGGGAGCAGACCGGATCGGAGAAAGAGAACAGAACGGATCGGAGCAGGCAAACAAGTCAAACAGGAAGAATCAGATCGGATGAACTACCTCCGAACCGAACTCAAGCAGAGGCGCCCGAACCGAACCGATATCTGAAGGGGGAGAATCACTGAACCGACCCGACCCGGAGGGAGACACCGACCCGACCCGGAGTGGACTACCGACCCGACCCGATGATGATGATGACCACCGAACCGAACGGAACTCTAGGACTGTTAATGTGCGACAACTCTTCTGAAGACCCACTCCAATTCGACCAAACCCGAGATGCAAAGGAAGTCCAAATGAGAAGTTAGAGCTTAAGATTCAGATGGGAATCAACGAGTTCACTTCATGATTGGGCTTTGCTGCGGGACGCGTGCTAAGGAGTTATCGACACCTATAGCTTTGGACCACTATGGTAGGAGGTACGAAGGCGGATTCAGGGCCATTATGGCATTGGTAGAACCAAGGGCTATGACCAATGAAGTGGGTCATTGAAATGTTTGGTCATGACTCCAAGTGTTTGGCTTGGTCACAGCAGGGTTTCTACAAGTCGGGATTCGTCGTTGCCTCAGTTTGTCTAGTGTTCCAAAGTGGTAGACGTCGTACGCTTTAGGCACTGAGTGAGAGGTGTGAGGATGGTTGCTATGGATGATTTGTTGCTATCATTTTGACATGCACACCCCACCCCCGTATTCTTATACCATTTATTATGGCACCTTGGAGTATTGTACGGTATGTGGTACTAACTCTTTGGTTGCAGGTCCAGGTTCAGGTATGGTTTAGTATACCTGTTGTTATTCTGTTTAGATGCTTATCGCTCATACCAGGCTTTATGTCTGACCCAGAGTTTTATGTCTCTTCTTATTACTCTGGGTGCTCACACGAGCAGACTAGAGACAGGTTAGCTGGTGATGCACGGGTAGATGATCCGGAGACGAGCAGGAGGCTTCCACGTAATATATATAGTATTCTCCCTGTGTTGTTGAAGATCACTACTTGGGCATTGTTGGTGTATCTTCTATTTCAGCTTTCTTTTGTTTAGAGACAGTAAATTTGGAAAATTGTAATAAGCTGTATTTGGATTTCCGCTGCTTTGATGATTGATGTTATCAGCTTATGCACTGTCTCGCCTGTTTTGTGTCAAGTATGTTATTATTATATTTTATTCCATGCGCTGTGAGACATTCTACAGGTTTCTTGATTAGTTCATTCTCTTCTTTCCTTTCTCTTGACGCTCGTCCTGTGCTAGTCAGGCATGTGTACAACGCACTTAAGGAGGAGATACAGGCTGGTGCGGGGCGGGCCGTCACACTTGGTATCAGAGCTCTAGGTTGCGTAGTTAACCAAGGGAAGTTATCAGGGAGAGATAATATACGTATACGAGAGAGCGTATTTGTGATTACTTTGGTTTTTAAAAGCTATATATATATATATACTATTAGTAGTATAAGGATGAAGTCGTACTGCACTAGCACCACTATGGAATCGTTAATCGTTTCCTTTTTCAGATTGACGATGAGCCGAGATACTAGAGGTGCTGGTAGGGGAGCCAATAATGGGAATGCTGCTGACATGAGGACGATGTTTACCGACCTCATGAGAGAGATGCTTAGAGATGTGCAGAGGGCAGCTCCCAATGGTGGAAATGGTGGTGGTCCAATAGTGCAGGCGCCAAGAGTCGACTTCGCCAAGCTGAATAAGGACTATACTAGTCTTGGTGGGAAGTCGTTCCACGGAACGGAGTCGGCTACGGATGTTCAGGATTGGTTGGATAGTTGCGAACGTATCTTCGAGGATTTGGGTATCGAGGATGCGATGAAGAGAAAGCTAGCGTCCCATCAGCTGCAAGGGCGGGCAATGAATTGGTGGAATGCTATAAAAGCAGCTACTCCCGAAGATCAGATTACTTGGAAGCAGTTTAAAGCACGCTTTAGCGAGAAATTCATTCCAGCTGCTCAGAAGTCAGTGCTGTTTAAGAAATTCTTGGAGCTCAAGCAGAATGGCAGAGCTGTCTCGGAGTACATTGCTGAATTCAACACTTTGTCAAAGTATGGGTTATCTCTTATTGATACTGCCGAGAAAAAGAATGAGAAATTCATAACTGGGTTGGATCAGTACTTAGGGGAAAGGCTTATTAACCACATCGATGAGACGTTTGAGTCGATTGTGGGGAAAGCATTAAGATCAGAGAGTCTCTACCCTAAGTCGAAGACTGAGGTTGCATCTGCAGAAGAGCCAAAACCACAAGCAAGTGGTGGAGGCAAGGGTGGTCCTCAGAATAAAAGAAAGCAGAACCAAGCTAAGGATGGCCAGAAGAAAAAGAATAAGCAAGATGTTGAGTGCTTCAGCTGTGGTAAGAAGGGCCATTATGCTAGTAATTGTCGGGCCAAGCCAGCGGATAGGAAGTGCTTCAACTGTGGCCAAATGGGACATCACAAGGACAAGTGTCCACAGCCCCCTAAAGAAAAGCAAATGGTGAAAGCATACGCTCTTAATGCTATTCCTTCTTCGTCGAATGCCCCAACTGCAGCGGAGAAGGGAAAGAACGTCGTCATTCAAGGTATGCTTTCTGTTTATGATGTTCCTGTTAGAGTTTTGTTTGATACCGGAGCTTCCAGTTCTTTCATATCTAGTGACCTGGTAGATAGGTTGGGATTGGAGCCCGAGATTGTCGATAGACCTTTAGTAGTGACGAACCCGATTGGTGGTTCGACTAGCCTTAGCATGATTTGTCGTAATGTGGTCTTATCGAGTCATGGATGCATGTTTGCTTGTGATTGCTTTGTTTTGGGCTTTACTGGGTTTGGCATTATTCTGGGAGTAGATTGGCTCCAAAGGTACGGGGTGGTGGTAGACTGTGAGGGCTTGTTGGTGACAGCTAGAGCGGACGATGGGCGGAGGATAGTGTTTGGTGGTCTACCCAGTAAGGGGGTATTGGCTAGTTTTCTAAACTCCCTCGACATTCCGCATAGTGAGTTGTCAGGTTTGCCCGTGGTTGGCCAGTATCCGGATATTTTCGAAGAAGTGACCGGACTTCCACCACACCGAGAGATTGAGTTTCGTATTGATTTGGTAAAAGATGCCAGGCCTATAGTGATGCCACTTCGTCGTATGGCACCAAGAGAGCAGCGTGAGCTCGAGGTGCAAGTCAGCGATCTTTTGAAGAAGAGATTTATCAGAAGGAGTGTTTCTGAATGGGGAGCACCAGTTGTGTTTGCTACCAAGGCGGATGGTTCCCTTCGTTTGTGTGTAGACTACCGCGAGTTGAATAAAGTGACGAGGAAGAACAAGTATCCTCTACCGCGGATAGATGATTTGTTTGATCAGTTGAGTGGCGCGAGAGTATTTTCTCAGTTGGATCTCGCGACAGGCTTTCATCAGCTTAGAGTGGAAGCTGAGAGTATAGCTAAAACGGCATTTCGGACGCCGTCTGGGTTTTATGAGTGGTTGGTCATGCCATTCGGGCTGACCAATGCCCCAGCATATTTTGTGGATCTTATGAATAGGGTATTCAGAGAACAGTTGAATAAGTTTGTCCTTGTGTTCGTTGATGATATTTTGGTCTACTCAAGGACAGAGGAAGAACACAAGGGACATTTAAGAATAGTGATGGAAGTGTTGAGAAAACACCAATTGAAAGCAAAGTTTTCTAAGTGCCACTTCTGGAAGAGGGAAGTGAGGTTCTTGGGCCATGTTGTATCAGAAAATGGGATTGCCGTGGACCCGGCGAAGGTGGCTACGGTACAGGATTGGCCTACGCCCAAGAATGCAACAGATGTAAGAAGTTTCTTGGGGTTAGCGGGGTATTATCGTAAGTTTATCCAAAGTTTCTCCAAGATAGCAGCACCATTGACCCAGTTGACCAAGAAGAATCAAGCTTTTGTCTGGGATGAAAGGTGCAAGAATGCATTCAAAAGTTTAAAGGACAAGTTGACAAGCGCACCGGTGTTAGTCATTCCTAAGGGGGATGAAGAGATGACGGTATACACGGATGCCTGTGGTACCGGACTGGGTGCCGTATTGATGCAAGGCGGTAGGGTTGTAGCTTATGCAAGTCGGCAATTGAAACCGCACGAGAGAAGATACCCTACCCATGATTTAGAATTGGCAGCGATCGTGTTCGCGTTAAAGATGTGGAGACACTATCTCTTGGGAGAAAGATTTGAACTGTTTACAGATCATAAGTCGTTAAAGTATCTCTTCTCTCAGAAAGATCTGAATCTCCGTCAGCAGAGATGGTTAGAGTTCTTAGCTTCCTATGATTTTGACATCGCATACACACCAGGAAAGGGCAATGCGGTGGCTGATGCATTGAGTAGAAGACATGCCAGCTTAGGGGCTATGTTCCTTGAATGGAAGCAACTGGAGTTTATCGCGGGGTTTGATTTCAGACCAAAGTGCGAATTGGATCCAGAAATGTTAGCAAGTTTGACGATCAGACCCACCTTGATTGAGCGGATCGGCTCTAGTCAGAGGGACGATCCTAACCTATTGGAAATCATCTCCAAGTTAGAGATGGGTATCGATGAGGAGGTGAACAAGTATGGGCTTGATCGAGATAGATGGCTTAGAAAGAATGGAAAGCTTGTTGTACCCAATGTCAATGGATTGAGGGATGAAGTGCTTAGAGAATGTCATCACTCAAAGTTGACTATACACCCCGGTGGTAATAAGATGTATCGAGATATGAAGCAGACCTACTACTGGGAAGGGATGAAAAGAGACGTTGGGAAGTTTATATCCAAATGCATGAATTGCCAGTTAGTTAAAGCCGAGCAAAAGAAGCCTAGTGGTTTGTTACAGCCATTAGAAATTCCCGAATGGAAATGGGAGCAAGTCTCGATGGATTTCATCGATGGTTTACCAAGGACTAGATCGGGATATGATAGCATTTGGGTGATTGTAGACCGACTGACTAAAAGTGCAAGGTTTATACCAGTCAAATCGACAAGAACGGCAGCTAAGTTAGCAGAATTGTATATGAAGTGGGTAGTGAGATTTCATGGAGTACCTAAAGGCATTGTGAGCGACCGAGACCCGTTGTTTACTAGTGGGTTTTGGAAGAGCTTACAAGAGGCTCTAGGGTCAGAGTTACAACTCAGTACCGCATATCATCCTCAGACCGACGGTCAGACGGAGAGGGTGAACCGTATCTTGGAAGACCTCTTGAGAGCATGCATATTGGACTTTGGTGGATCATGGGATGACCATTTGCATCTAGTAGAGTTTGCATATAATAATAGCTACCAATCCAGTATCGGTATGGCTCCGTTTGAAGCTTTGTACGGAAGACCGTGCAACTCACCATCATGTTGGATAGAGACTGGCGAGAAGTTTATGCTTGGACCAGATGTGGTGAGGGAAACTTCAGGTAAGATCAAGATCATTCAAAAACGAATGAAGGCAGCCCAAGATAGGCAGAAAAGTTATGCTGATAAGAGAAGAAGAGACTTAAAGTTCTCCGTTGGCGACTTGGTGTTTGTCAAGATTTCTCCGCTGAAGAGCGTAATACGATTTGGCAGGAGAGGCAAGTTGGCACCAAGATTTGTTGGCCCATTCCCTATTCTTGAACTAGTCGGGAATTTGGCATACAAAATTGACTTACCAGAGAAGATGGCGGGAGTTCATAACGTATTTCATGTTTCCCAACTAAGGAAGTTCGTTCACGACTCAGACATGACTATTTCACCTGATCAGTTAGAGGACTTCGAAGTAGAACCCGAGGCGGTTGGGAACCGCAAGCCGGCCCGTATTGTCGAGTACGACATGAAGCAACTTCGAAGGAAGGCGGTGAAGCTAGTCAAGGTACAGTGGAGCGAGAACGAGAGTGATTGTACTTGGGAAACAGAGGGGGACGTAAGGAAGAAGTATCCAGAACTCTTTGTCTGGTAAGATTTTGACTTCGATTTAGTTTTTCCGCATGCTAGGATAGGCTTGTTTTCTTGTTTTGCATGTTTGATTGTTATATGTGGTGGTTAGGCATGCGGGATCCTTTGTATGTTTTGGGTTAAGGAATTTCGGGGGCGAAATTTCTTAAGGGGGGAAGAGTGTAACGACCCGCATTCTACGCATCATAGGATCGTAGAATATTTATTTCTGTCACATACGAAGTCGTATGGTCATGTAACTTTGGGAGACGACTATTGGGGCCATTTCCCATGTTCATGATTTTTCCCGATTTTTAAATGACCATTTTACCCCTAGTTGGCACTGTTTTGGCCATAACTTTTGACTGGATAGGAGTTTTGACCTGAAACCACTTCCATTGGCTCCGGATGAAGGTTTCTCTTTCCGTAGAGTGGTCACATTAGCCAAACGGACTTACCGTTTGGGAGATATGGCTGAAACAAGTCTCAAATGGTTATGGACAGCTTAATTGGGCTTAACCGGGTGATTAGCAGCTAGGCCCAAGGGGAATTTCGGGTTTAGAGGTTTAGGAGGTCTGATTAGGGTTAGGTTATCACTTTCATTTCAGTTTTGAGCCGCCACAAACCTCCTTGAGACCTTAGTAATGGCTTCCTACATCTAAAACACCCCAAATCACTCTCTAATTGAAGATTAGGCTTAGCAACACCAAATTAAGGAGAAAAAGCACCAAAGCAAGGTTAGAGCCACTGTTAGACATCAGTATTCGCCCCAAATCAGAGGAGTTTCAGTTCTGAGAATTTCATTTGTGGCCAAGGTGAGTGATTTGCATAGTTTTTACACTAATTACGGTGATTAAGGGTAATTAGTGAAGATTAGCGAATTTATACGTAAATAAATTCTGGAAAAATTCTTAAAATTCTAAAATAATGTTTTAAGGCTCTGTTAGAAATTTGGGTTAATTTCGATGAGTTTTGCTAATCGTATGCTTAAACATGATTAAGAGGGATTATGGGAAAATGTGAGGATTTGGCCACTTTTGATCCATTTTGATTCATTTAAATTGTTGTTTGTTGTTTGTGGTTGCTATTACATGTTGCTATGACTCTATGGTATGTTTCATAATTGATTAGAATAGTTAGATTGTTCGAAAACGTCGTCGAATGGCGTAGAAAGCTCGCTGGAAAGTTGCAGAAGTGTGCAGGTTCCGAACCGGTTCGGATCGGAGAAAAGGGGTCGGATCGGACTAGGGAACTGACCAAGGGAATTCGAACTGGATGAGGACTTGCCACTGGAAGAAGTTTGGCAGGAAGGAAGGCCATTGCTTAGAGTTGGAGTTGGACAGAAGATCGGATCGGAGCGATGGAGCAGATTGGATCGGAGTAAGGGAGCAGACCGGATCGGAGAAAGAGAACAGAACGGATCGGAGCAGGCAAACAAGTCAAACAGGAAGAATCAGATCGGATGAACTACCTCCGAACCGAACTCAAGCAGAGGCGCCCGAACCGAACCGATATCTGAAGGGGGAGAATCAGTGAACCGACCCGACCCGGAGGGAGACACCGACCCGACCCGGAGTGGACTACCGACCCGACCCGATGATGATGATGACCACCGAACCGAACGGAACTCTAGGACTTTTAATGTGCGACAACTCTTCTGAAGACCCACTCCAATTCGACCAAACCCGAGATGCAAAGGAAGTCCAAATGAGAAGTTAGAGCTTAAGATTCAGATGGGAATCAACGAGTTCACTTCATGATTGGGCTTTGCTGCGGGACGCGTGCTAAGGAGTTATCGACACCTATAGCTTTGGACCACTATGGTAGGAGGTACGAAGGCGGATTCAGGGCCATTATGGCATTGGTAGAACCAAGGGCTATGACCAATGAAGTGGGTCATTGAAATGTTTGGTCATGACTCCAAGTGTTTGGCTTGGTCACAGCAGGGTTTCTACAAGTCGGGATTCGTCGTTGCCTCAGTTTGTCTAGTGTTCCAAAGTGGTAGACGTCGTACGCTTTAGGCACTGAGTGAGAGGTGTGAGGATGGTTGCTATGGATGATTTGTTGCTATCATTTTGACATGCACACCCCACCCCCGTATTCTTACACCATTTATTATGGCACCTTGGAGTATTGTACGGTATGTGGTACTAACTCTTTGGTTGCAGGTCCAGGTTCAGGTATGGTTTAGTATACCTGTTGTTATTCTGTTTAGATGCTTATCGCTCATACCAGGCTTTATGTCTGACCCAGAGTTTTATGTCTCTTCTTATTACTCTGGGTGCTCACACGAGCAGACTATAGACAGGTTAGCTGGTGATGCACGGGTAGATGATCCTGAGACGAGCAGGAGGCTTCCACGTAATATATATAGTATTCTCCCTGTGTTGTTGAAGATCACTGCTTGGGCATTGTTGGTGTATCTTCTATTTCAGCTTTCTTTTGTTTAGAGACAGTAAATTTGGAAAATTGTAATAAGCTGTATTTGGATTTCCGCTGCTTTGATGATTGATGTTATCAGCTTATGCACTGTCTCGCCTGTTTTGTGTCAAGTATGTTATTATTATATTTTATTCCATGCGCTGTGAGACATTCTACAGGTTTCTTGATTAGTTCATTCTCTTCTTTCCTTTCTCTTGACGTCCGTCCTGTGCTAGTCAGGCATGTGTACAGCGCACTTAAGGAGGAGATACAGGCTGGTGCGGGGCGGGCCGTCACACCTCGGGTTAAGCATATCGTGTTTTCTAAATTTACATATTTTATTACTTCTCAATTATATATGTAAATTTCATGTCTTTATTCTTGGGTATAACAATTCATACCGCTTTAAATATCATTGCCGTTGGCATGTGCCAAACATGCCAACATATATTTTCAATGTTTTACACCCAACGTTGTTACCTCCGTTTGTTCGCAACATTATAACATGTGTTGGGCTTGTTACAATTCAGCCCAACTTTATAAACGTGAGAAAAAGGGGAAATCAAAACATGTAATACATAAAGGTGTGTGGCGCATGGGCTTGCAATTTAGCTATTCAACTAACATATAATATGGGTCATGTGAACTTGCATTCAAATCAATGTATAACTAAGTAGGTGACATATGAAATGGCATAGTTTAGGCTAATACAAACTTGTGTTTAAACATGTTTAACTTGGCGTAATGTCAACCACAAACTAGCATGTTGTATATTCACCAAAATGTCCAATTATGACATATAATCACATAACCTATTTCAACATGAACTTGCATAGTTTATGAAACCCAAACGATACTTAACATAGGTCCAATTATACTTGCAAATAAACATGAACTTGCATAGTTTATGAAACCCAAACGATACTTAACATAGATCCAACTATACTTGCAAATAAATATGAAAATGATATCATAGGTTTTGGGTCATGTAGGCATAAAAGATTTCAAGTCTAAATCATGTTTACATAAGCCTTAATTTAGACTTAGTAAATGTAAAAGGTCCATGTCATAGGCATAAACAAAAAGGGATAAATTTCTAGTTTTTGCCACAAACTTACAAGTGCCATTGTTTTCATATACAATTGTTCAATAGGCTTGCATCAATCAATTTATGCCACAAACATCAATACACAAGTCATGATAGAACCATCACAATACATAGAATTTATACAATACAATAACACAATTCTATTTTCATTTAATAGGATCACATCACAATTTTTATTCGTATTCTGAAAGGTCACTATACTTACAACGAATGCAGAATCTTGAATTCTGGATTCTGGATTCTGAAATTGAGATGCGCTCCTTTGGGTAGACTAACGTTGCGTTGATTAATTTGATTAAACTTTGTTCTTCTTCTTAATTTGATTCGTCTCTTAGGTCTTTCTCTCTTGACGGCTATGTTCAATTCCTCCCTAGCAGCATGACGACTTCTTTCTTATTTTTTAGTGTAAATTTTCAGTTGAGAGTTAGGGTGTATTTATAGATTTTTAATTTGTTTTGAGCCGTCAGATAAAGACAGGCGGAATCTAGGCCATACAAAGTTCAAAGAGCCAATCAAGAGGTGACACGTCAGCCCTAGTGACACACAGGGCCACAGAAATTCGAGCCAGAGCCAGACCTAGCCAGCCAGGTCGACCAGGCCGGTCGATACCCAAGTCGACACTATGGTCGACCTGGAGGGGACCAGGTCGACACTATGGTCGAACTGGGGAGGCCAGGTCGACACCATGGTCGACCTGGTCTCTGGGCGGGAATTTTCCCGCCCAGCCCAGTTTGAACCTGAAATTCGAATTTTGAAATTTAAACCGAGCTGTTTGAATTTAAATTTTATTCTGAAACTTCTGAAGGCCATAACTCCTTCATACGGAGTCCGATTCGCGCAAACTCGGACTCTATCTCAAGCAGAATTCCGAGACGAACGCAATGGCGTAACCCATTTCCCTTAATTTTTTCATTTAGAATTAATTATACTTTAATTTGTGAAGCTTAACGTTATAGGGGTGTTACAGTTGTAGCCCGTTTATTTTACTTTTACCGATCTACCAATTTTATTCCATCGTTTTCCTCATTCCCACAGCTAACTTTCAAACAAAAGTAGGGTTTCTTCCATTGATTTAAATCAATTCTTATAACAATTCAGCAACTCGTCTTGAATCGTTTAGAAATACAAGGGTACTATCGCATTGTCCGCCTTCTCTTCAATTTTAGGGTTTACACTTCTCGTCGCCGACCTTTAGCCTGTATCAACTAAATCGATCCCTCGTTGGCGCAAGATGACGGAATTACTAGGAATGCTTTTCAATTTTCTTCCATTGTTTATAACCAGTAAGTAATCTCCCTCTGTATCTGCTTGCTCTTATGAATCTCAGCCATTTTCCTATTGCTAAAATTGTACTCGTTCAATTCTTTCCAGATGTGATAGATTGTTGTAGTTCTAGCTAGCTGAGAATGCAAAATCTCCGAAATGGTCATTTTGAGCGGAAGTTGCAACAAAAAGCTTTTCTTCATCTTGCAGTGAGGAGATGTCAGGTATAAGATTAAGTTTAGTTTCAGATAAGCCGCATATGTATTTGCTTTCGGGGCGTTCGAAAAATAGATGTGTTCCATTATCTAATACAATTTCATATAATTTCAACTACTTAGCTACAAGCAACGTCCTGTTATTTAATGAAGTTATGATCCACTACGTCACACAGGACATTGTTTTAACATTACTGGGATTTTTAAATAATTATAAAAATATTGATAATATTAACGGTCAACCGATATATAACCACGGTTAACGGTTAATCGATATTTAGCCATGGTTAACCATTAACTGAACTAATTTTGATTGGCTAACGTCGATCGGTTAACCAATTTTTTTGGTTAAGGTCGTTCGGTTAAGGTCGATTATATCGTTTCGGTCGGTTAACCTAGTTTAATACCCACCCTTATGTCTAAACTTCTAGTAGAAATTACTAGATCGTGTAAGTCTTAGGGATTATAGAGCAAACACCTGTTTATAAACTCATCACCAAATTCTAGGTGTACGTCTGGTTTTGTTGATAATTATAGAGCAAGCACTTGTTTATAAACAGCAAACACTTTAAGTATAATTTCCATTTATGTTATATATGCATATTTTTAATGAAGTGTAGCAGCCTATAACTTGTTAAACCTTAATTTAGTCACAGTTGTGGATTTTGCAATGTTATACTATCATGTATGTTTTATCAAATTTATTCTTGAAGTATTAGTCTGAGGTAAGGATACTACATGATGAAATTAAGTATTTATTTTTCTAAAAGATTCGAAACAGGAAGTCACATTCAATCGTAGATTAATTTGAGCTTTCTGGTAATTTGATAGTTTTAAATTTGTCGGGGTTAAGTCAAAACATTGTATAGTTGCTCACTTTTTTGTTGGAAGTTTCATATGATTTCAGCGGACAAGAACATGCCATGCTTGTTTGTAGTGGTGCCCTCTTGTTTGTAGCAGTACTTTGTATTGTACATCATACTTGGATTAATAATTATATTATTAGATGCATAAACCGGAATTGTGATTAGCAATAGTCTTTGATAACCTAAAGGCTAATTGAAAATTTATAACATGTTGTCGCATAGCTCATCATGCTAGCATAGGCAATGAAATTGATTTTTTAAACAATTGGATGGTATAGAAATAATAATTGTTTTACCTTTTTCTTTTTCTCTTTTGTAGAGGAAGTTTGACATGAATAATAGTTATCATCGCTCTTGTCTGCTAGTTAATGTTTTATGCTTTTTGTTACTCTATTTTGTTAACTAATTTTGATTATTGTTGATTTAGTTGATCATTTGCGTGTTTGATAGTTTGTGTATCAGTTATAGTTTCTTGTTGTTCTGCAAGTTTTATTCATTTGCGTGTTTGATCCTTTTCTTGATCCATAATTTTCTGAGGAGCTCTCGAATATGCTCTAAAATCGGTACGATCGAAGAATACCCAAATTATATTCCCTTAAAGCCGATGAAACTTCACTTTAGGATTCTTAATTAATCAAACATTCATCAAAGAAACTATATGGACTAGTAATAAATATGATACATAATAAAAAGCATACTCAAATAAGTCAAAGCGACCCCTTAACTAATCAAATCCAACTCAAATCTAACTAAGCGCGTTGGAACTGAAAGAGGTTATGCAGTAAAAAAACCTGAATAGTAAAGTCCACAAAGACGGGCTGGTTCGTGACTTGACTATCAACCGCCATACAAACTGGACTCGTACCACCAAATGATTTGCTATAAAGTCCCAATAATAGTTGAAGTGCATAAATAACACCATGGCATGGGAGGCATAACATAACAATGACTTCAGTAAAAGACTTAGAGATGAATCATTTTACAATTTTATTAAGTTTGAAAGAGATGTCTGATGCTATGGCAGCAATAATAGAGCAAAGTGTCATAATGTGCTAAGTAATTTTACTACATGTTCATATATACCAAAATATTTACTATTTGTGTGCACATGTAGAAAATAAAAATAAAAATGCTATATAATGCAGTTCTGTTCTTCCACAAAATGACTGGTTAAATAAAGCCAATCTAGCTTTTACGAAGGTTAAACCTTTTAACTTTCATGACAGCTTTTGTTATACTATACTATCACAATTGATGATATGAAACTGAAACTTTAACACTGTCTAATTAGTTAAGCTCCAGTCCTGAAGAGTAGGCAGAGGCTGATGCCTTCAATTCTTGTTTCTCGTCTTTAATTTCGTCAGGTACGTGTAGACATGTGTGGTTACTATGCATGTTTATCTTAGAAAAAGGGTCATATATCAATTATACTATTTTTTTCTACTATATTGGTCATAATATAGTTGTGCAGTGTGCAGTATGGGTTTTGTAGTTGGATTAACATTTGAAAAGTCATCCACACCTGCATCAAGTCACAGACAAAAATAGTCTTTGTAGTGTATGATCCATTGTTGTTGGTACATAGAGGTTCTCATGTCTTTGTTTAGAAGAGGAAAAATAATTATATGTATGCTGCATACAGAGTATTTTGTTATGTATGTTGTGTGTACAGATTATTTTCTTATGAGCTAAATATTTTTATTTGAGCACGACATCATGATGTTAAATTAGTTATAAAGTCATGAATTCAAGACTTGATGATAAATTCGATTTATAAGTGAAATTGTTTCACTGTAATTTAAAACTGTTTTTGATATAAGCTGTAAAACCATTTGACTGTAAACAAAAGTTTTATATTTAGTATAAAACTTTGAAATGGATTTATTGCTGGTTAAGTTTGAATTTCAACTAAAATTGCAATTACCCTGTTTTGTATGTCATGGAATTCCTATGATAAATCAAAACCAAATTTGATTGATAAATCACTGTCTCTACATATTATGTTATATATATGTGTGTGTGTGTGTGTGTGTGTGTGTGCGTGTGCGTGTGTGTGTGTGTGTGTTTGAATCCGATAATGAAACTGCTTCATTATAAACAGAAATATTGTTCAGTTAGGTAATCTGAAATGGTTACAAATTTATATTTGATAATTATAATGATATTTGGATTGCCAATTTTAATAGTTAAAACATGGAGACATATAATCGAAGTAATTGGATAAATAGACTACATAATTTGATTCTGGATCAATTAATTGGCACCACTGAATCAGTTTATTTCTGAAATAAAATTGGTTCATTAAAATATGATTTTGGATCTATTTATATAAGTTTGAAGTGCTAAAATAACAATCAAAGTTTGATTGATATATGTGTGCTAAAATCATGGCCCAATCAAATTTTATTTTGTGTGACAACAGTCAAATTTGCTAATTGCCAATCAGAAATTCTGTCTTAAACCATTTTGATTTAACGAAATCAGTTTCAGTAATATGGAAATTTGTTAAGACTTTTGATTTGATCAGTATATAAGGAATTGAAATCAAATATGTTTGATCCATAAGTGTTAACATCATGGCCTTGTTATATTATTATTTTGATTGGAACTTGATTTGCTAATTGTCAATCAATACTGCTATTTTCAATAAAATTCAATTTAATTGAAATCGATGTGTATGTAAATTGTTAAAACAGTGTTTTATCTTTGATTTTATTCTTTGAGAATAAAATTAGAAGACCTGATTATGTTTTAATTTTAGATCAAAACTGGTCAAAAGGTTGATACAACATGAATAGAGATTCACATAGATTTCCTTAGTTTTGATTTCTTAATATAATGATAATGACCAAAGATATGTTCAAGTCATAACAAATAGTTTATGTTTTGGTCATTCTATAAAATTTATATGTGATATATTTTAGAATTAAATATGCATTAACATATATGTACTTGACATATATGTAAAAGTAGAATCTGCAAATCCCATATTTATAATGGTGAATATATGTATATAATGTAAACTATTTTAAAAACTAAAGGAAATATGATTTCCTGATTGACTCATACTATATATATATATACATATAAATTCTTGTATCAGGATACAATAGTGATTTTAAGATCATTTATATCTTGCAATAAAGGATAAAATACCTATTTTTTCTTTTCTGCATGTTGTAGTTGATTTGTAAAATTCAAATTCATGAAATAACTAATGTTTGAACATATACTGGATTTTTTTTCCAGCTATACTTCCCTTTATATTTCATATGATGAAATATACTTGCAACAAAATAAAGTACATATTGATGTATTTACTGATAGGCTGGATTAAAACAAAATCAAATTTTAATAATATTTTGTGTGACTGTTGTCGCATAAAACTCCTAGTTTATCCTTAAACTTTAAACATACTGTTATTTATATGCTTTGATCCATGTACCTTTATCCACTAATGAATTTTAATCTGCTGACCAATTTAGCATATTGTATAGATTTGGATCAATATATACCTGTATATAATGGTGTTATGAACAGGTAATGTTTATTATGATTATATGTATTCTAACTTCATATAGATACATATAAATATATTTGTACTGTAGATTTTATTTATTTATTTGTTGTGGTCATATGTAATAGCAAATATGATTTGCTAACAACATACCAGATAACAAGATATTACGTGCTATATATGATATGAGTTTATATATGTGACTCATATATATATATATATATATGTATGTATATGTATATATATATATATATATGTATGTTGACAAACAAATATTGTATATTGACACTATAACCAAAGCAAGTATGACTTGTTGGTTTTGGATTTAAAAGCACGTTCCTTGATGCATATGTTTTTCATATAAACCATCTTTCATATGATGAAATCCTATGTGATTTCATACATGTTATATATCAACATAGATATATATATATATACGTGTTTATTATTTAATTTGGGCATTTATAAATAATGATTTAAACATAAAAGTTACCTGGATAATTTATTTTTTATATACTAAGTTTAACATTGCAATGGGATGTGTTTCCTTTTGTATAAGGAATTTTAAATATGCTATCAATGCTATATGGTGGCTGTAGCAAACAGGACTTGTTTTTGATTTCATGGTGTCTGCATATACATATATGGAATATAGTCTATGTTATTACTAATTATTTGATATTTGTATATGGAGGTATAAAAGTTCTACCAGATACAAAATGTTAAGTTTACAAACTACATATATTTATATGTTCATAAAAACATGTTTCATATACATTTAAACAACTGTTAGTAGATAATATATATGTACATTCGATATATAATATTAACCCAAGAGAAAATATCTAATTTTTTCCACTGATACATCTTTCTCAAAACCTTTTTTTCCTCTCATTTTAACCAAGTTCTTATTTAAAAATATATTAAGCATGTATTGTTTATTTACGCTTCTGTATCTGAACATATTTCTAAGCTAAGAAAATAAGTATAACTTGGCTGGAAAAACTCAATTGAAAAAGAAACTTCGCACATTCTTTACTGGTGCATCACTTAAGTTTTGTTTACATCACTAATTGAAGCTATACAACCAACATCAGTATATGCTTAAAGGTTGTAGTGTATGTAAATTGCATGAGCCACACTTCTTGGTTCTTTCTTATATCTACGCCAGCTAAGTCGTACTCATATTTGCCTGAATTTTTCGGCATCTTTATTCCATTTTTTTGCTTTGAGTTGGTAAGATACAAAGCAACACTATTTTTGTTGATGTTTTTATACTGCATTTGGTTGCTTAATGTAGTATATTTTAGATTATATTTTTATATTGTTGTTTTTATACCGTTGTTTGGTATATTCCACTTAGAACGTAACGTTTTTATACCGTTGTTTTTACACTATTTTTGTGTAATATCTTTACAGCTTCCCTCTTCTCAATGTTCAAAGTTTAAGTTTGTTGACAATGAAGATGATGTTCATGAGCTACAAAAAACCGTTGAGGAAATGCGCTTAGAGCTCGAGAATGAGAGAGAGCATGAGCGAGCTAATTGCCAAAGACTTGAGGAAGAGCAGGTTAGGCTTGCACAACAACAAAAAGCAGATAGAGAAAACTTTCAAGCACAAATGAAACAAGTGATGAAAAGGCTTCAGAGAAATGATGAATCTGATTATGCAGATTCTTGGCCATTGTCATCTTCATGAGTTACTCGGCTATGGTAGTTGGATATGTTTTGTTGTAAATGCCTCTTTTATGAGTAAGGATGTTTTTTATGGTATACCACAAGCACTAGCTGAATAGTTTTGTTAGTTATAATTTAGTCTATTGTATGTACGAATTGATGGATGATTGTGGACAGTAGTTTATGGAATATTAGCTGTAATCAAAAAATATTGTTGTGATAAAAAAATTAACAATTGCATTTTCTTTTTTGTTAATGTTGCTCGTTTTATGTGCGTGCATGCATATATATATATATACACACACGCACACACATATGTGTGTGTATATATATATAACTATCGACTAGTAATGGTGATAGTTGGAAAAAAAATATATAAAAATAGAACAGAAAGGGAATACCGACAGAAAATTGACTATTTTTTTACAAAAATCGACACTAAAACGTCGCTAAATTGAAACTGAAATTTTAAAGATAGCGACGGTTTACCGACGGATAACAAATGGATGTACACGTGTAAATAGATACGTTCGTCGTTAATCCGTCGCTAAATAGCTAGGATTTACCGATGGATAATCGAAATGCAAAATGTTTGTCATTTATATTCGTCGGTAATCCCTTGCTAAATAGCATGCATTTAGCGATGGATAAATATTTAATTATTTTATTATTATATATGTATTCGTCAGTAAAACGTCGGTGAAATATTTTACAAATGAAATGATAATAAATCATAAACGACGGTAAAGTGACGGAGAATCGACGCTAATTTCCGTTGCTAAATTGTTCCTAAAATACGACGTGTTTTTTAGCGACCACCATGATATGCTGCAAATCCGTCGCTAAATGCCCTTTAGCGACGGTTTAGCAAGGAATTTTTCAGCTGCAAAATCAGTGTTTTCTTGTAGTATCGACCCGTTAATTCCAAATGACCTGCTCATAGAATTTGTTAGTTGAATTTATATGCTTCATGCCACCTGTTCTGCAATTAAAACAAGCATTTGCACGATTTTGGACTTATACTTTGTTATTGATCGTCCACATCAATAATAGATTAGTTAATCAATAAAATTAATTATTGTGAGTTTTGTGACTGGGATTGAATAACGTGCCTATACAGACCTATTTTTTTTAACTGTTTAAAAATTCGTTAAACATTGTCTGCATAAATACGATACACTAACCCGAATTCACAACGACACTTGAGTTTTGTTAATGATATGCCTACCGAATACAGATTTCAATCCTCGCTCCTTTAATGCCTTATATAATCTTGTACGATGGCTTACGTTTTATGAAACATGTACCTGTTCAAATTGGAACTTCAATTTTAAGTATATAAGGCTAGAGTGACTACAACTTTTAGATTTTAACCGAATTAGTCTTTGGTTATTCCTCCTCCTCTTGACAATTGGCCGGAAAGATGCCATTTTGTGCTAACTCAATATGTCTTTAATCAAGCGTGCGCTTATTGTGGCATTCCCAAATTTGTCGCAAGATTGCCAGGGAAAGAAGGATTTGCTGATTATCTATTTTTAACCCTACTATAGTAGCTCAGTTAGATTTAGAAATTTGAATTTTCTTTGACACCATGGATCATCCTGGGATATATAAAATTTTGAATCTCCAATTCATGAAGCCTTACCCTAGTGCATAATTATTGCTCAATCTCCTTTTTATTTCTCATATTGAAGCTGTTGACGAGCGTTAGCTTCAATTCCTTGAAAAGCGTTACTGCTCTGCTCTATTAGTTTCAAACTATGCCATATTCGCACAGTCGCCTTTTAAGCAACACTTATCTTTAGATTTGAAGCAAAATATCATCAGGTTTTTTGTGAGATATTTATGGTTGGAGCTTTGCAGAAGAGGAAGCCTTTGCTTTAAGAGCTAATTGGGTTTCTCAGGTTGATCTTTTGGCTTGTTGCAATGTCGTGATAGACCCGTGAAATTTTTCCCGGGCATTATTCAACTCTTAAGTGGTTGTGTTGCCTCCATACCATTGGTCGTCACAAGTCGCAAAAGCTCGATGTGATCAGTTTTTCGGGTTTTCTTAATCGTAGTTGACGTGCTAGAAGCTTCAACTTTGTCAGCAAAAGCTATTAGAGCTTGCCAATCATGCATGGAGCCTCTGAGCTTTGTCGATACAATAGGAATTCCGACTTTACTGGTTGGTTTAGTACTTCTACTTAGAGAAGTTTTTATATCTTTGTGCCCCCGCTTGGGAAGGTCTTTGAATTTATTGCCCTTCTTAAAAAGAACTTATATTTTGTGCTTCTGCTAGGGGAAGACTTATATTTAGTGCCCCCGCTAGGGGAGGTCTTAGAATTTAGTGCCCCCGCTCGGGGAGGACTTATATTTTGTGCCCCCACTAGGGGAGGACTTATATTTAGTGCCATCGCTAGGGGAGGTCTTAGAATTTAGTGCCCCCGCTCGGGGAGGACTTTTGATTTTCGCCCAATGTTTTGTCGTGTCCAAGATGTTCAGATGTTACGCGAATTAATTGGTTAAGACCCACCACTTGTTGCATTTGAGGTACTCAGACACTACGCGAATTAATTGGAGGCTTGACATTCTTCTCATCAAAGATAATCAGATGCTACGCAAATTGATTTCATCATTTTTCACATCTGAGATAATCAGATGCTACGCAAATGGATTTCACTATTCTTCACATCTAAGATAATCAGATGCTATACAAATGGATTTCAACATTCTTCACATTTGAGATAATCAGATGCTATGCAAATGGATTTCATCATGCTTCACATCTGAGATAATCAGAAGCTACACAAATGAATTTCATCATTCTTTACATTTGAGATAATCAGATGCTACGCAAATGGATTGTACAGCTATTGTATCGTTCCACGGGGAAGACTCCAACTACTTTGTCGGATACTGTACTTAGCGTGCTATCTCAGCTATAGGGATAAGGTCTTAGACCTCTCATTTTGGGAGGTGCCCCTCCGATGAAACTTATAATTTTCAAAGTTTATTTGCTGCGACGCTTGTTTAACATTTGACTCCTTGTGATTCTTTTTCACTCATTTTTGAAGGAAATCCTTTTTATCTTCGCACTTGTGCGTATTAACATTTACATCATTTGGCGCTTGAACTATTGTTACTGGGGTCGTGATGTTTTGCTAGATCTTAAAGGAACAAGCACTCGATAGATAGTCTGCATTACAAAATCATCTTTTAGCAAATTTTGAGTTGACAAAAATATTTTTGCAAGTCAGAGATTTATTCAAGAAGATATGCTCTTAGTTACAGAGCTAATTATTTAGTACAATGTTTGTAAAATATTACAGACTATTTTACAAGAAATTTTGAATATAGTAGAAAGTAAAGCATGAAGTAAAGTTGTGGTGATGATGATCGCTTATTCTGAGCCATTGAAATTGGAGCACCACCACTACCATCGGTTATCAGTTGATCACCAGCCTTGCATTGGTTTTCGTGGGAGCTCCGTTGCTTAGACTAGATTGACCACTTGAAGCCCCCTGCCACTGGGGAGTTGCAGAAGGATTTGTAGCTTGCAGATTCTTTACATACTACTGCACCCTATTTTTCCTGATCAATTCCTCGATGAGGTTCTTTAAGTGTCGGCACTCATTAGTGTTGTGATAGGTTGGTTGTGAAACCTACAGAACCATCTCGAGTTTGCTTCCTTATCGTCTACCCTTATTGTATTTGGTTCCGTATATTCCTCAGAATTGTTCATTGTAAGAAAGATATTTCAAGAGTGTCATTCAAAGGCGTCAACTCTAATGAGTTGAAAAGGCGAGACTCCTTGCCGTCTTGATTGTCTTTCCCGTTGTTTCCTCTCTTTTGACTTTCAGTATTCTTCTGATTGTATTGAGTAGCAGCATTTTTGGGAGCTTCAAGAAGTTGGTTACCATCAATAATCTGAAGAGGCACAGGATTATTGTCCAATCTCATATACTCCTCTTCTTTTTTATAGAATTTTTCAAGCATGTTTGGTTCTTTTATTTTAATTCATCTATTGAATTTGCTTTTCTCATCTATGGCGCAGATTAGTGACATTAAGATCATGCGGGGCTCGGGATTCCCCACCTCGAACAAAGCAGTGTTGAACCTCTTGAGGAATGCTTTAACAGGCTCTCCTGGATTATGTTTCATTGATATCAGAGAAATAACATCCTTAGCCTTCGTAGCTTGCACCAAAACTGCTCCTTAAATTTCTGAGTCAAATATGTGAATCGGTCAACGGATTTGGGCGGTAGCTTTGTGAACCATAATGAAGTCCCGCCTTTTAGATAGAGAGGGAAGCATAGGCATTTGATCTCGTCCATCTCTTTAGCTGCATTCATGCGCCATTCATATTTGTATAGGAAATAATTTTGATCAAAAGTTCTATTGTATGGGGGCAAGGTAGGATGAGTGAACTTTTTAGGGAACTCTGCTTTGCGAATCCTTTTAGTGAACGAATTTTTCATGGGGGAGAAGTACCATTCTCTCTCACTATCCTTGTGAGCCTTGTTATCTTTCATGATTCGTTCTACCCTATCCGTGATATACTCTTTCGAGTTGTGTCATTCTGCATAGTGGACTTTAATCTCTTTTCCAGATGCTCGTTTTGGCGAGCGATCGCGATTTGAGGATCTAGGTTTTTTTCCTCCATTATGAGAAGGTGCACCCTTGGCATAACTTGCAACTCGTCGGGTATTTCGATCGGAATGGATCTTAGTCTTCGTCTTCGAGTCTTGGACATCAGTGTCACCTTTGTCACTTTCCAAACCATCAAGCCCTTCCATGTTTTTATTACGGTGATGATCAGATGCTGCTAAATTCATGTTCTCTTCAAGGTTGACATGAACTTTTAGAGGAGGAGCGGGATTTGCTTGAGCGTTTAGAGGAACGTTCATTTTATCCATCAGAACCTGATTATCATCCAATAAAGCTTTATTTGAAGTCTCCATATGTTGATTTAAGTTGGCTGCAAGGACATCTAGCTCAACTCTGGTTACTTCGGCTCCAACTATCAAGTTTTTTCCAACTTCAAAGCGGTTGGTTAGCGGTGTTTCCTCATTAGCAACGTAGTTGGTTTCTTCAACGGTTCTACTTGTAGTTTTCTTTGACTTTGCCATTATCTCGGATAAGGTTTTGAACTTAGGAGAGGATTCGTCTAATGTCCTGGATCTTAGATTTGGAGAATCTATCGTAGAAGCAGGCTTCAAATTTCCTTGAGAATGTGAATCGTGAGCCCACGGTAGGCACCAAAAATGTTGAAATAAAAAATGATCACAACACTCCAAGGTGTCTGAGCAACACTTCACAAAGGTAATATTTGAAAATAAGGAGCTACGAAATATAAAAGCAAGTAAAAACATGGGATTCCAGGGTGGTTCGGCTTAGAACTAGTCTACGTGCTCTATGGTAGCAATTTTCATTATCACTTTGAATTTACAAAGTACATGATTTGACTAATTTTACTCCTTTCACTCATTTATAAGGATCTCCCTTATATTCACTCTTTTTTGCTCTTGATTTCACTTGAATTCATGAAGGAATCGACGAGATCTCTTGATTTGTGATCGTTGTTGTGTAGAATTTTGACCACTTGATCATTTAGACAACTTTCATCGGTTCCACGATGATTTTGTGTTGGATATAGGCTTGAGAGAGAAGTGATTGAGATTAGAGTAGCTTGAATTAAGCTTGAGAGATCTCTAATGGAGTTTGGAGAAGGCTTGATCAATTTACTATTCGAGAAGGATGGGTTGAGCTTAAGAAGCCATTAACGGGCATTGGTGAAGTTTAGAGTGGTGGAGAAATAGTTTGAGCAGCCCTTCTGGGTTCAAAATTTGGTCCCTTGAATGTGTGTGGAAAGGTGTTATTTACAGGTGTGAATTAGAGATGGTGGCAAGGTCATAATTATTGTGTCTATGCCTTGGAGAACTAGAAACGACTTGCCTTAGGTCGTTCATTCATGCCACTTGAATGCTTTCTCTTTTGTATCCGCCATATTTCATGTCGTTCATTCATACTTGTTTCATATTAAAACCATATGTTACGTGGCTTTCAAGCATTCACTTTCCTAAATATGGACACAATGACATGGATTAGGCCATATGAACAAATTAGTTACTTCCTGCGATTAGTCTGTTATAGACTGTACACGTGGTCTTCCAAAGTATCTGTGTACTTTGCCCACGTTTATCTTTTAACACTCGGCTAACATGTCTCCCAACAGATGAAGACAAATGCTAATATATATATATATATTAATCTTTCTCTGTGGTTCACGTGACAATTTGGTAGAATGGACCTACCGCTTGAAGCCTTGCAAGCTGGTTAATCTTTGCATGTAAATCACGAATAAATACCATGGATCATGTTCAGCTATGTGCAATATTCTTGCCCAAACATAGTTGCATGCTTCTTTTCTTGGCAAGCTGGCAATAAATGATATTACATGCTTCACATGCAATACATACAACCTGACTGCTTGGGTCTAGGGATATGTTGTTTACGACCTACTATCTATGTTTGAACTGATGGTCTATGGAATTATCTTTAGCTCGCCACGGGATGATTTACAACTTGAATTATGTCATGTGAACACGACTTGGTTTAAGTCGTATATACGCGACTTGGTTTAAGTCGTATAAACCACTCGCCTCGAATGACATGCCGAGGCTCATATATATGGAACAACCTAGGCATTAGTGTTGTGCATTTTTTATGCCACCACGAGAATAGTCAACGATATGAGTGGCCAACGACATAATTCTATGCGTAGTTGATATCTTACGGTATGAATGAACCCCACAACATACGGCATGGGACTAACGAATTGCTCCAGACTATCAGCACGATATGTCTCCAAGCCGTGGGGAACGGCATGACTCCAAGTTGTAGTGAGCGACTTGACTTTGACGACATGGCCTTATTAAACAGTCGATGCGTTATTTTTCCTGGACCACATTTATATAACGGGGTTAATATTTGCCCCTCGGAGCTCATGTATTTTACTTAAAATACGAGCTTCGACGCTTATCTGTTGTAGTTCCATTTGACTCTGAACAATAACGCTTGAGTTTTAGGGCTCTGAGCGTATCTGATTTTGAACTTTGGCTCTACAAGAATTTGATAGCTTGATCTTCACATCTACTTGTATTCCAGGATTGGAATCAGCAATTCTATGAAATATCTGAAGTCTCGATTTTTTATATGTTTGTGTAGCTAAGCACTTTCAATTTGTATCTCAGACTTGAATGCTTCGAATTTAAATTTATTGCGCATTGAAATTCAACTGTAGCTTTTTGTTTGCTATGGAAAATCATGCTTTGAACTTCCGTGAGATGATCCGGCGCCTTAGGTTAGGTCGATAAATGCATTGGACTTTTAGGTTGTTTTAACAACTTGGGAATCCAGGTTGTTGGACATTCAGAACTTTCAGGTCATTCTTATGACTTTCCTGGGACTTTGGGTCGTTAGATGACTTGAGTCCTTGGTTCGTTCAAACAACGTAGGCTCTTGAGTCGTTTGAACTACCTGAGTTCTTGAGTCATTTGACCGACCTGAGCTATTGGGCATGCTTACTTGACCCGTTAATTCCAAACGACCCACTCATAGAATTTGTTAGTTGAATTTATACGCTTCACGCCACCTGTTCTGCAATTAAAACAAGCACTTGCATGATTTTGTACGCATACTTTGTTGTTGATCGTCCACATCAATAATCGATTAGTTAATCACTATAATGAATTATTGTGAGTTTTTTGGCTGGGATTGAATAACATTCCTATAAAGACCTATTTTGCTTAACTGTTTATAATTCGTTAAATATTGTCTGCATAAATACGATACTCTAACCCGAATTCACAACGACACTTGAGTTCTGTTAATCGATATGTATACCGAATACAAATTTCAAGCCTTGCTCCTTTAATGACTTATATAATCTTGTACTATGGTTTATGTTTTAAGAAACATGTACCTGCTCAAATTGGTACTTCGATTTTAAATATCTGAGGCTAGAGTGACTACAACTTTCAGATTGTAACCGAATATGTCTTTGGTTATTCCTCGTCCTTTTGACAATTTGTCGGAAACATGCCATTTCGTGCTAACTTAATATGTCTTTGATCAAGTGTGCACTTAATGTGACATTCCAAAATTTGTTGCAAGATTACTAGGGAAATAAGGATTTGCTAATTGTCAATTTTTAGGCCTGCTGCAGTAGCTCAGTTAGATTTAGAAATTTGAATTTGCTTTGACACCATTGATCATCCTGGGATATATAAAATTTTGAATCTCCGTTTCATGACGGCTTTCCCCAGTGCACAATTATTGCTCAATCTCTTTTTTATATCTCGTATTGAAATTGTTAATGGGTGTTAGCTTCAATTCCATGAAAAGTGTTACTGCTCTACTCTAGTAGATTCGAACTATGCCATATTCACACAGTCGACTTTTAAGCAATTCTTATCTTTAGATTTAAAGCAGAATGTCATTTTGGGTTTTTTGTGAGATTTTTATGGTTGAAGCTTTGTATACGAGGAAGTCTTTGCGTTAAGATATTCTAATCGGTTTTCCCAGGTTGATCTTTATCGATGCAGCGAGTTTTATCGACATATCGAGCATATCGATTTCACAGAATTTTCCAAATGCCCCATTTTTGAAGGCAAGATCAGGCCAAGTGTATTAGCTTCTTTGATGAGAGTAAATTGGTTTTTGGCTTGTTGCAATATCGTGATAGTCCCATGATATTTTTCCCATGTATTATTCAACTCTTAAGTGGTTGTGTTGCCTCCATACCATGGGCCACCATAAGATGCAAAAGCTCGATGAGATCAGTTTGTCGGGTTTTCTTAATCGTAGTTGATGTGCTAGAAGCTTCAACTTTGTCAGCAAAAGCTATTTGAGCTTGCCAATTATGCGTGGAGCCTTTGAGCTTTATCAATACAATAGGAATTTTGACTTTACTGGCTAGTTTAGTACTTCTACTTGGAGAAGTTTTTATATCTTTGTGCCCCCGCTCGGGAAAGTCTTTGAATTTAGTGACCCTTCTCGGGAAGGACTTATATTTTGTGCCCCTGCTAGGAGAGGACTTATATTTAGTGCCCCCTCTATGGGAGGTCTAAGAATTTAGTGCCCCCGCTCGGAGAGGACTTATATTTTGTGCCACGTTAGGGGAGGACTTATATTTTAAGCCCTCGCTAGGGGAGGTCTTAAAACTTAGTGCCCCCACTCGAGGAGGACTTTTGATTTGGCCCAATGATTCATTGCGTCTGAGATGATCATATGTTATGTGAATTAATTGGTTAAGACCCAACACTTGTCACGTCTGAGGTACTCAGACACTATGCGAATTAATTGGAGGCCCGACATTCTTCACATCTGAGATAATCAGATGTCACGCAAATGGATTTCATCATTCTTCACATCTAAGATAATCTGATGTTACGCAAATGGTTTTCATCATTCATCACATCTGAGATAATCAGATGCCATGCAAATGGATTTGATGGTTGTTGTATCATTCCACGGGGTAGATTCCAACTACTTTGTCGGGCACTGTACTTGGCGTGTTATCTCAGCTATAGGGCTAAGGACTTGGACCTCTCATTTTGGGAGGTGCCCCTCCGATGAAACTTATAATTTTCAACTTTATTAGTTGTGACGCTTGTTCATCATTTGACTCGTTGTAACTCTTTTTCACTCACTTTTCAAGGCAATTCTTTTTATCTTTGCACTTGTGCATATTAACGTTTACAGCATTTGACACTTGAACTAGTGTTACTGGGGTCATGATGTTTTGTCAGATCTTTAAGGAACAAGCGCTCGACAGATGGTCTGCAGTATAAAATCATCTTTGAGAAAATTTTGATTTGGAAAAAAAAATTGCAAGTTAGTGACTTATTCAGGTAGATATGCTCTTAGTCACAGAGATAATTGTTCAGTACAATGTTTGTATTACAGACTGTTTTACAAGAAGTTTGAATATAGCAGAAAGTAAAACATGAAATAGAGTTGTGGCGATGATGATCGCTTATTCCTAACCATTTAAATTGGAACACCACCGTTTGTTATCAGTTGATCATCAGCCTTGCATTGGTTTGTGTGGGAGCTTAGTTGCTTGGAACGGATTGACCACTTGAAGTCCCCTGGCCCTGGGGAGTTGCAAAAGGATTTGTAGCTTGCTGATTCTTTACATACCGCTGCAGCCCGTTTTTCCTGATCAATTCCTCGATGAGGTTCTTCAAGTGTTGGCATTCATTAGTGTTATGACCGGGCTGGTCGTGAAACCTACATAACTTTCCCGAGTTTCTGCCTTATCGCCCACCCTGATTGGATTTGGTTCCGCATATTCTTCCAAACTCTTCGTTGCAAGATAGATATTTTTAGTAGTGTCATTCAAAGGTGTCAGCATTGATGAGCTGAAAAGGTGAGACTTATTTCCGTCTCCATTATCTTTCCCATCGTCTCCTCTCTTTTGACTTTTGGGATTCTTCTGATTGTATTGAGTAGCAGCGTTTTCAAGAGCTTCAAGAAGTTGGTTACCATCAATAATCTGAAGAGGCACAGGATTATTGTCCACTCTCATATACTCCGTTGCTTTTTTATAGAAATTTTCAAGCGGGTTTGGTTCTTTCATTTTAATCCATCTACCAAATTCGCTCTTCTCATCTATGTCGCCGATTATAGACATTAAGATAATGCGGGGCTCGGGAATCCCCACATCGGACAAAGCAATGTTGAACCTCTTGAGGAAAGCTTTAACAGACTCCCAGATTCTGCTTCATTTATGTCAGAGAAATAACATCCTTAGCCTTCGTAGATTGCATCCTAAACTGCTCCATGAATTTCAGAGTCAAATCGGCGAATCGATCAACGGATCTGGGCAGCAGCTTTGTGAACCATAATGATGGCACGCCTTTTAGATAGAGAGGGAAGCAAAGGCATTTGATCTCGTCCGTCGCTTTGGCTGCATTCATGTGCCATTCATATTTGTATAGGAAGTGATTTGGATCAGAAGTCCCATTGTATTTGGGCAAGGTAGGATGAGTGAACTTTTTAGAGATCTCTGATTTGCGAATCCTTTTAGCGAACATATTTTTGCTAGGGGAGAAGTCTCATTCTCTCTCACTATCTCTGCGAGCCATGTCATCTTTCATGATTCTTTCTACCATATACGTTATATACTCTTCCGAGTTGTGTCATTCCGCAGAGCGGACTCAATCTCTTTTCCAGATGCTCGTCTTAGGTCTTTTTCCTCCATTATGAGGAGGTGCCTCCTTGGCGGGACTTGCAACTTGTCCGGTATTTCGATCAGAATGGCTCTTAGTCTTCAACTTTGAGTCTTGGACATCAGCGTCACCTTTGTCACTTTCCAAACCATCAAGACCTTCCATGTTACTATTATGGTGATGCTCAGAAGTTGCTGAATTCGTGTTGTCCTCAACGTTGGCATGAACTTTTTGAGGAAGAGCGGGATTTGCTCGAGCGTTTAGAGGAACATTCATTTTATCCATCAGAGCCTGATTAGCATCCAACAAACCTTTATTTGAAGTCTCCATCCGTTGATTTAAGTTGGCTACAATGGCATCTAGCTCAGCTCTGGTTACTCCGACTCCACCTATCAAGTTTTTTCCAACTTCAAAGCGGTTGGTTAGCGATGTTCCTCGTTATCAATGTTGTTGGTTTCTCCAACGGTTCTACTTGTAGTTTTCTTTGACTTTGCGATTATCTCGGAATAGGTTTTGAACTTAGGAGAGGATTCGTCTAATGGCCTGGATCTTAGATTTGAGAATCTATCGTAGAAGCAAGCTTCAAATTTCCTTGAGAATGTGAATCGTGGCCCCACGGCGGGTGCCAAAAATGTTGAAATAAAAAATTATCACAACACTCCAAGGTGTCTGAGCTAGATGCCGTTGATCGATTTCAGAAATGGCCTACGTCCACTATGGTAGCAATTTTCATTTTCACTTTGAATTTAGAAAGTACATGATTTGATTAATTTCACTCCTTTTACTCATTTATAAGGATCTCCCTTATATTCTGTAACCACCCGGGGATTTTGCGACCTTGGTAATCGACATAAACTCAATGTCGACTATCGAAGCATCGGAAATACCGGATAGTTAATATAAAGAAGTTAGAGGATGAGAATAAATAAGGTAGAAAATTAGAACAGAAGAAAGAGAGGAACAACAATAGAATCAGAGTAACACGAACCTCACAGCGGACGAATAAAATATACTATATAACATAACTTTGAAATGCAAATCTGTACTTGAATATACATATCATTATCAAAGTACAACACTTACAACACAGTAGAAATATAAAATTGCTATAAAATCCTGAAGCCTCATGCTCCAAGCTCTCAGTATATCTGTAAATTCCCGACTACTTGACTACCCGTACAAAATTGGGCACCCAAGAGTTTAGGGAAAACAAATCAAAATAAACTCTGGGTTAGCCATGGGACTGGTGTGAGTAAACAATTTAAAATAGTTTGAGAAAATAACGATATCTCATAAGACCACGCCGTATAACACGGAACGGGGTTTTCCCTTATGAGAACACTAAACTCTTGAATTAACTTTCAAAAATCTTTTTGAAAGAAACGATAATCTTTATATCAAAACTCTTTTGATAGTATAATAGTGTCTATCAACCACAACTAATAATCATCTAGCAGAACGCTTTCACATACATAATATATAATTAAAAACCTTGGGCACTTATTGGGTAATGGATTCCAACTGGCAAGGTATGGGACCACCTTTCAACAGTGCATCTCTAGAGAGGAATACAACGGGTTCAACAAGAATATCTTGTAACCCAGGCTAAACATGACCAGTAACTCATTTCGCTTGAGTGTACCGAATGTATTATCACCAACAGTTGGGATCAACAACCGTTTCCCGAAAAGAACAACATCGAAATAGATTATATAAGTAAATGGAATTTCTCTAGATCAGGTGACAATACACCCTAATTGGAAGCTAACCACTTAGTCATGCGACCTACCCGATTTTATACCATTTTCCGGTTGTGAGGCTAGAGGTCATAACGTATAGATCACACTTTTAATTACTTTGAATGTCACATCGTCATACCCGCTAAATCACAAATTGATTTCCCCAAAAATACCATGAGTATATAGCTAAGAGAAACGAATTCCTCCGCCACCAAACATAAATACGTTTGAAGAGATCAACTTACGCGATCTATTAAAAATACTCTATCAGGCATTCTTCCGTACAGGTTGTCCTGGGGCTGCACAACCGAAGGCATTATTCTGTAAACCCATCTTAGGCAATTTCTATCTAGGATTTGCCAGAACAACCCTTGCATAAACTCCGTCTTCAATTATCTTCATCATATTTGGTTCATAACACTAATGCCCATACGTAGTGGTTTTCAGATAATAAATAAGATCCCGGTCTCTCCGTATTGATGATGGAAAAATGGTCAAAACTTTGATAGTCGGTTATTTAACTATCAAAGGAACACTTCCATACACTCAACGATCTTATTTCTAAATGGAAATTTTATCGATCAATCATCAATCAACATTTTCCCTTTTTAAATTAATTTATCAATATTTTATTCATTTTCTTATTTTCCATTTTTCCATATATTTCTTAAAAACCATTTAGCCACTCACTTTTCTCAGAAAAGCATTTCCATCTATTTTAACTACCTATTTTCTATATTCTAGAAAATAATTCTTTTTAACCAACGGAAAAAATTCTCGTATATATATATATATATACACACACACAACTTCTGTATTTAGAAACTATATGTTATTAACATTGGAAAATATTTCCATAATTACTCTCATTTCTTATTTTCTATATTAGAAAATATTCTGATTTTTATTTGGGTAACATTTCCAAAACTCCTTCATTGGATTTAAACAGATATTTAAATAAAACATCGCTACGCCAACTCATACCATTACACTCATTAACTAAATTCACTTAACCAACCTTCACTATTAATAACCATTCCTTAGTTAAAAAATGAAGTCAATCAAGTTGGGTATAACTACCACTCAGACCTTAATTGAACAACATTTTTAACTTTGAAATTGACAAAGTTCACCTTTTAGATCTTTAACAAACTTCCTTACGTAACTCTCGGATAATATTTACGAATCCACTTCTTTTACAGAAATCATTTGATTATAATAATAGTGTTATAATCCCATGCTTTCGAAATATAATAACTTAAATAAAACTTTTATTTGTTAAATTTTGATAAATAAATAAACAACTAATTTATAAATAAATAAATAAATCTTGATTTAAAAACAGAAAGTAAATAGTACTTTCCTGAATTCGATATAATCGAATTTCGACGTATAACTCTCTTTCGAATAATCTATTCGATAACTCTCTTTCGAATAATCTATATTCGATTAACTCTCTTCGAATAACTTATATTCGATTAACTCTCTTCGAATGACTTTCATTCGATTAACTCTCTTTCGAATACTTATATTCGATAATTCTCTTCCAATAAACTTTATTTGATAACTCTCTCTTCGATAACCATTTTAATTTGCGAAACGTTTGCTTTTAAAAACCATTATTCACTTTAAAACGTGGACATTATTTTTATACAAAAACTGGACTCGTTTTATCCATCAAAACTTGATTTCAATTTGTAAATATTATTACATATTCAAATTCTGTTTATGAGTCATTTTATAAATCCATAACTAATCTATTTTTCCCGAAATAGAATCCAATATTTTATTTTAACCCAATTTCCTATCTCATTCAAATTCCCATTTGAATTCCTATTTCAAAACCAAATTTTCTTTTATAAATGTTTTAATTTATAAAATATACATTTTAATCCATTATTCACATCAAATGTGAAAAATGTTTCTTTTATATAATCCATTAAGTTTGATTCCGTATTTTAAAATAATATCCCATTTCCGAATTCTATTTATACGTCTATTTATAGAAGTATTCATACAAAATCTTATTTTCAATGCCAATCACCTATAAATCTCGTTTATAAATCGCTTTATAAATGCTATGTTTACATTCAATAAAAATATCGGTGTTAAAACCGATTTCTACTTCTTCATATAATTTCAGACTTATATATACAATTTATCCAATGATAAATAACTTATTAATTTATAAAATATTATTTATAAATTAATCTTCTTAATTTATCTGTTAAAACATATTCCTATTTAATATCCACTTTAAACAATCTTCTCATAATTCTTTTATATCTCATTAATTTCCTTTTATAATCCTATTTATTTTCCAAATATTTCCTCTTATAGTTCTATTTATTTTCTAAATAAATATTCCTTTTATAATTCTATTTATTTTCTAAATAAATATTCCTTTTAAAATTCTATTTATTTTCTAAATAAATATTCCTTTTATAAAATTCTTTGATTTTATAAATATTTTCTTTTATAAAATCCTTTGATTTTAAAAATGTATTATTTTCAATATACACTTTGAAGATTCCCTTTTCACAATCCGGTACTTCTTATGGTATTTAAAATATCAAATAACAATACTAGTGTCATCATAATCAATCACAGATTATATATCACGTCATATATCATAATATATGAAAAAAAAACAGTATTATAAATATTGAGGAATCCAGTTGGACCCCTGCATCCACAGATGTTAAACAATATAATTAACATCAATATCATTTCAACATGAAATATTCTGATCAACAGAATCAATATTTGATTAACGATATATATATATATATATATATATATATATATATATATATGTGTGTGTGTGTGTGTGTGTGTGTGTGTGTGTGTGTGTGTGTGTGTGTGTGTGTGTATATTACTAGATCTATAATTTCAACCAATCAATTTAGCAGTTCATCCAAACAGTCAACACACAACAATCAACCAACATTAATCAATTCTGAAAATAAGTTATAAAAATATAAGCTGTACAAAGTTAGTGAGATTTACTCACATTTGACGTTCATCGTTAAATAACGATAACTGTCAGTTGATTCAGACAGACAATTTATTTCGCTATAAATTGTAACGAGCTCCAGTTCACTCTCATCCAGTTCCATAGTGTAGCCCTCGTCCATACGATCCCAACGCGACAAACTGTTTGTAAAACTGATGATGAATGAGAGAGATATCATGTTAACAAGTTAATATATTTTATAATTTAAACTACATTTATAATTGGGCCTCACCCCTATTTCTCGGCCCATATATCAATTTGAAAAGCCTATACTTCTTCCTCAAATACATGCTCCGTACTCCAGTAAAAGCAACTGGCCATTCATTTCTCGACCCGCGTTAGCCCTTCTCTTTTCCCCCACTTAAACTCCATCCCCGTTTAATCCACCTCCCATCTCCAATAATACTTCCCACGTCAAAGGCCAGCTGCCCCCATACAAATAAAGTCCCCTGCAAACTATCTCTGTACCTTGCGTCAAAAGCTAGTCTTCCATGCCTACAGTAGCCAACTCCTTCATCAAACCAAACCCGTCATGCTTATTCTCTCATCAACATTTCACGGAATACTCACTCCCATTTGAAAATCAGACACTGTTTACTCCAGCACTCCCCATACCGGAAAACTCCACCGACGGGGGACCATCAACAAGCTCACGGCCGGCTGACTCATGCCACCCTTCTCCATATTGTGCGCCTTGATCTCCTGAATATCATGCATCCCTCGGTTTCTCCTATCATGCTACCTCTTGGACTGGAGAGAGATTCCTAGGCCCATAGTTCAAAACTGGAAAACTGCATGAGGTCTCATCGCACCCAACTATATTGCATGAACAACATATGAATCCATTGCCCACTTCCCAATGGAGTACTGAACTTGATTTTATTTTTGAATTATTCACACTCTCGTTGATTTTATTGGGGAAAAGAACAACAATGGGGCTTCGAGTATTTGTTTTCAGAAGAAGAAACTGATGGGTTCTTCACGCGTTGGTTTGCTGAAGGAAAAGAGTGGCGGCTATGACTGCCATAAGGAACCCCAAACCGTTTCCGAATTCAAGGATCGACCTCTAATTTACTGAAGTTGCAATCGATTACTTCTGCAGTGAACAAAGTTGCTTCATAAACTCGCAAAATTCATGTACAACGGAGAGAAACGCTCAGGGAGTATACATATATAGTTTGGATTTTTCTTTTTATAGAGCGTGATTTACTTTGGGTTTTAATTTTTATTTTGAGTAAAACTCACAGTTGAAACTTGCGGCATTGATTTCATGAACCAGTAGAAAAACCCAAAGGAGCTATGCATTTATAACAGGGATAAGCCTAGCACTTAAGTAAACTTAAAGACTAAGGAATCAAACGACAGTGCATTAAATTTGAAAGGATGGTGGCAGACGTGGTACAGATTTGGAGATTTCCTTTGCTTGGTTATTAAGTTTCAGTTATAAAATTTAGCGTACCCCACCATATAAAATTCCGTTCACGCACGAACTACTATCGACAAAACTAAAAATACCATCATACTCAATAATATGTCACGATCTCAAAACTGTAAAGAAGCAGACCAGTTAACTTATTATGTTATATCCCGAAAAGTGGATATAGGTTGTAAAATACTCCAAATAAAAAATGACTTATTTTCTAAATTAAAAATTACAGTAAAATCCAAAAAATTAAATTATAACTACATCTCAAATATCTTGTCAAAATTCGAAACCAATAATTGATTATAATTAAATAGTCGTTATGGCTTATAGACGATTCTATAGCGACTATTCGAAAATTTAATTTGAACATAACTCACGATATACAGTACGAAATCTCAAATTTTCACTTCCATTAGAAAAATATCGTTCAACAGATTCGAACGTTTCTTGTTTCACAGAAATCCGATTTAAAACAGATTCTGTATATTCAATTGATGTTCAAAATTCAATATTACGAACTACCGCACCATTATGGCTCGATTATAATTATTATGTAATTATACATTCAAACTTCGTTTAAATAAAAATCTCATTATTATAATTCAATTCTAAACTGAATTTAAATCTTATAAATAACCTAATTCACACAATAATGCGAATTCTATTATTTCCGACTATTTCGGAATTAAATATATTATTCTATTAATTATATTAATTAAATATTCAATATAATTTAATTAGACGACCGTTTAAATCTCTAAATCACTGTTTAAATAATTAAATAAATTAATTATTGTACCGTAAAAATACGGGACGTTACATATTCTCTCTTTTTTGCCCTTGATTTCACTTGAATTCATGAAGGAATCGGCGAGATCTCTTGATTTGTGATCGTTGTTGTGTAGAACTTTGACCACTTGATCATTTAGACAACTTTCATTAGTTCCATGATGATTTTGTGTTGGATCTAGGCTTAAGAGAGAATTCATTGAGATTAGAGTAGCTTGAATTGAGCTTGAGAGATCTCTAATGGAGTTTGGAGAAGACTTGATCAAATTGCAATTAAAGAAAGATGGTTTGAGCTTGAGAAGCCATTAATGGACATTGGAGAAGTTTAGAATGGTGGAGAATGTTAGCGTAATTAATATTCTCTAAAGGGCAATATAGTCTTTTGTTTTATGTTTTGCCTATATATAAAGGCCTCTTGTGTTGTTTTAGGGTTAAACTTTTCTCTTCTTTTAGCCGTCATATGCTTTGTACTGTAATGGCGTAAATGAATAAATGAATTGTTGTTGGTCTCTTTATTAGAATTATCATGGTATCAGAGCAGGTTCTTCACTTTTGAAGGGTGTGACTGCTTTCTCCAATCTCTTCTTTGAAACCTTAATTTCGCTCAAACTTTACCAGCCGTTCCCTTTCTTCTTCAGACCCGGAGAGCAACCAAATCAGTCCCAATTTCTTCAAACAGCCGTTCGGCAACCATCCTTAACAGCCGTTCAGCAATCATCGTCTGCACCAGACCCAAAGCTTCGTACTTGAACCATCCTCTGCACTTGTTAAACCATCCTCTGCACTCGTTCAGCAACCCTAATCCGCCCAGCAGACCCGATCCGCCCACCAGACCTGACAGCTATAGACCCGATCCCCACCAGACCCGATCCGCCTACCAGACCCGATAGCTACAGACCGAATCCCCACCAGACCCGATCCACCCAGGTCCGAAGAAGCTGTCGTACCCTATAGCTACAAACCAAAAGCACCAGACCCGAATTCAAAGCAACGCCTTAATCCGCCGTACCCTATAGCTGACACCCTAATCTACATGTTACCAGACCCGAATTTACCCTAATCTGCATGTTACCAGACCCGAATTTCTTTGCTTAGACTTCACCAGACCCGTTTCCTTAACCCGATGTTTGCTGATCCTTTTGAGTTCACTATGTTGAATTCCTTTTGGTGAACCTGACGTGAACTCCTTTTAGTGACCCGAGTTCCTTTTTTGGGTTTGTTATCTGTGTTAAAAAAAAAAAAAAAAAATTTGTTTGTTCTCTGATTTATTAAAATGGAAGCAAGTAGAGATAATTCGCTTCAAGCAGATGGTAAAAATTATGCGTATTGGAATTCTGTCTATTCTACTTTAGATCCATCAATGATTGAACAATTTCAGAAGTTCCTTGCATCTGAGCCACATGCCATATCAGCTTCGTCTCAAATAAGTTTGTCATCTAGTTCATCAGGTATATCTTCTACTACCTGGATTTTAGATTCTGGTGCTTCGAATCATATGTCACCTAATTTCTCCGATTTCACTTCTTTGGCTCCTAAAGTTTCTGTACCTGTCATGAGTGCTAGTGGTACATCTATGCCCGTGCAAGGTGTTGGTTCAGTCATTACACCTTCTTTGTCATTATCTAATGTCTATCACATTCCTAGACTTGCATTAAATCTTGCTTCTGTTGGTTAAATTTGTGATAATGGCTACTTGGTTTCTTTTTCTTCGTCTGAATGTTATGTTCAGGATCCAAAGTCTCAGAAAGTGATTGGGACCGGCCATAGAGAAGGAGGACTTTATGTATTGGATCAGCTCAAAGATCCTAAGATTTCAGAGATTGCAGCTTCTATTCCAGGTGTGGATGTTTCGTCTTTTCGTTTGAGTCAGTCATCTTCTATGTTTTATTTGTAGCATTCTCGTCTGGGCCATGTATCTAAGTCTCGATTGCAATTCTTAGCGTCTACAGGAGTTTTGGGAGAATTGAAAACTCATGACATTTCTGATTGTAGTGGTTGTAAACTTGCAAAATTCTCTGCTTTACCTTTTCCCCAAAGTAATACAGTTTCTACTGCACCTTTTGATCTTATTCACTCTGATGTTTGGGGACCCTCTCCTGTTTCTACAAAGGGAGGCTCTCGTTATTATGTCTCCTTTATTGATGACTACACTCGTTATTGTTGGATTTATCTTATGAAACGTCGTTCAGAATTTTTTGGCATCTATAATGAGTTTCGATCTCTTATTAAAACTCAGCATGGAGCTGTTATTAAATGTTTCAGATGTGACTTAGGGAGAGAATATACTTCTCATGCTTTTAAAGAACTTCTTGCTTTAGATGGCACAATTTATCAGACTTCCTGCACTGATACTCCTTAACAAAATGGGGTTGCTGAAAGGAAACATAGACATATTCTTGAGACTGTTCGATCTCTTTTATTGTCTGCTAGTGTTCCAAGTGAATTTTGGGGAGAGACAGCTCTTACTTCTGTTTATTTGATTAATAGAATTCCTACTGCTCATAATTCTGGCTTGTCCCCCTATGAAAAGTTGTATGGTTGTCCACCAGATTATTCTTCTCTTCGTGTTTTTGGTTCCACATGTTTTGTTCTTCTTCCTCATGTCCAACGGAGTAAGCTAACTTCACGGTCTGCTATATGTGTTTTTCTTGGTTATGGTGTAGGACAAAAAGGATATCGTTGTTTTGATCCAGTCAGTCACAAGCTATATGTTTCTCGTCATGTTGTTTTTCTTGAACATATTCCTTATTTTACTATTCCTGATCGTACTCACAATATATCTATGTCTGATATTGTTCATATTGATCCTTTCACTGCTGATGATGATGAGCTACTTCCTGCTGAAAATCCAGAAATTTCCATTGACTCAACAACCACCCAATCACCTTCTGAGACAGTAGATACTAGTGAACGTCGATATCCTATCCGAAATCGTCAGTCTACTAGGCGACCTGATTTTGAATATTCTTGTCTTTCCAGCTCATTTTCTTCATTTCTTGCTTCTATACATTGTCTCTCTGAGCCTTCATCTTTCAAAGATGCGGTTCGTGATCCTCTTTGGCAACGTGCTATGGCTGAGGAGCTGACTGCTCTTCATCAGACTCATACTTGGGATTTAGTACTTCTTCCTGCAGGAAAACGTGCTATTGGTTCTCGTTGGATCTATAAGATTAAAACTAAATCTGATGGATCTATTGAAAGGTATAAAGCTCGCTTGGTTGCTAAAGGTTATTCTCAAGAATATGGTATGGATTATGAGGAGACTTTTGCTCCTGTTGCAAAAATGACTACAGTTCGAACTCTTATTGCGGTAGCTTCTGTTCGCCACTGGAATATTACTCAAATGGATGTTAAAAATGCCTTTTTGAATGGGGATCTTCATGAAGAAGTCTATATGGTTCCACCTCCTGGTATTGATCATCAACCTGGTGAAGTCTGCAAACTTAGGAAAGCTCTTTATGGTCTCAAACAGGCTCCCCGTGCTTGGTTTGAGAAATTCTCTACTGTGATTACTTCTCTTGGTTTTTACCCGAGTAACCATGATTCTGCTTTGTTTGTCAAGTGTACCTCGGCTGGTCGAATTTTGCTTTCTCTTTATGTTGATGATATGATTATTACAGGCGATGATGTTGTTGGAATTAACTTGTTGAAGTCTGAGTTGACTCGATGTTTTGCTATGAAAGACTTAGGTCCCCTTCGTTACTTCTTGGGTATTGAAGTTGCTTCTTCTCCAAAAGGTTATCTTCTTTCTCAATCTAAGTACATTTCTGACATTTTTGAGCGCGCTCGTCTCTCAGATAATAAGACTGTTGATACTCCAATTGAGCTCAATGCTCGATACTCTATTACTGATGGATCTCCATTACCAGATCCTAGTCTTTATAGAACGATTGTTGGAAGTTTGGTTTATCTCACTATCACTCGCCCTGACATTGCATATGCTGTTCACATAGTCAGTCAGTTTGTTACTTCTCCTACTACAGTTCATTGGGCTGCTGTTATTCGCATTTTGAGATATCTCCGTGGCACTCAGTTTCAGACTCTTTTGCTTTCTTCTACTTCATCTTTAGAGTTATGTGCTTACTCTGACGCAGATTGGGCTGGTGATCCTACTGATCGCAAATCCACTACTGGCTTTTGTATTTTTCTAGGAGATTCTCTAATCTCTTGGAAAAGTAAGAAGCAGGATGTTATATCTCGGTCTTCAACAGAGGCAGAATATCGTGCTATGGCTTCTACTACTTGTGAAATTGTTTGGCTACGATGGTTGCTTGCTGATATGGGTGTTTTCTTGCGACGACCAACTCCTTTGTACTGTGATAATAAAAGTGCTATTCAGATTGCTCATAACTCCGTCTTTCACGAAAGGACCAAGCATATTGAGATTGACTGTCATATTACTCACCACCATCTTCAGAATGGCACATTGACATTGCCATTTGTCTCTTCCTCCTTGCAACTTGCAGATTTGTTCACTAAATCTTTGTCATCTTCACGCTTCCGGTTTTTGACTGACAAACTCTCGATGCTCATTGTTATCGCATCGTGAGTTTGAGGGGGGATGTTAGCGTAATTAATATTCTCTAAAGGGCAATATAGTCTTTTGTTTTATGTTTTGCCTATATATAAAGGCCTCTTGTGTTGTTTTAGGGTTAAGCTTTTCTCTTCTTTTAGCCGTCATCTGCTTTGTACTGTAATGGCGTAAATGAATAAATGAATTGTTGTTGGTCTCTTTATTAGAATTATCAGAGAAATGGTTTGAGCAAACCTTCGTGGTTCAAAATTCAGTCCATTGAATGTGTGTAGAGAGGATGTAACATCCCGCATTTTTATCGGTTTGTATTGGAATATTTAAATCAGTTTAAATATTGAATTCGTAATATAAGTGAATTTATAAATTAATTAAAACGAAGTTGAACATATAAAACTATATACTAAATATAATCAAGTCCGTAATATCGCGGTAGTTCGTAATTTAACGTTTTGAAATTCAACGGAGTGTGCAAGATCCGTTATTAGTCAGATTCCTTCGAAACAAGAGGCGTTCGAATCCGTTGAATCATATTTTTCTAATAGAAGTAAAAAATTGAATTTTCGTATTTTATATCGTAAGTTATGTCCAAATTAAATATTCAGAAAAACAGCGGCATATTCGTTTATGGCCATAACTGTTAGTTAAATATATTTAAATATCGGATTCGAATTTGGACAAGGTTCTTTTGAGACATAGTGATAATTTAATTTTTAGAATTTTACTGCAATTTTTAATTAATTAAACATGTAACTTTTTATTTGGAGTATTTTGCACCCTATATCAGTATTTTAGGTTTCATAATATGAGTTAACCTACCGATATTATTATATTTTTGGGATCGTGACGCCTCGCTGAACACAACTGTATTTTTATTTCAGTCTGTAGCACTCATATATGAATATAATCGTACATATTGGGGTGGGTAGCTTTTAAAACTTTAAAAGAATATGTATATATATTGATTAGCCGGTACCTACCATTTTTAATATGGTTCGCTTCACGCCTTATTTCACGTATAGTTAAAAAAGTGCATACCTACCTACTGTACCACCCTATGACCAAAGACGTGGAAACAAAGGTATGAATGAAATATTACTTGTTGCGTTCTGTATAAGCAACTACAAACCATACCCTTTCTGCATCATAATTAATGGGTATGGTTATAATCAAATCACTCCGATATATATATATATATATATATATATATATATATATATATATATATATATATCTACTCTATGATTTACACCATAAGCCTACGGTTCCTAATACTTAACTGCTAAGGAAATCTAACTATATATACACACCCCAAGTTTATCCATTCTCAGAAAAACAAACCGCAATATTTTCCAAGTTATAAAACCCATTAAATCTTCCTCTAATATTCTCGCAAAGTGTCTTCTTAAAATCACTAAATACATATATTTGGATCTTGCGCCCTTTTCTTTTTGTTTGCATGAGACCAGCAAGGAAAAATTTAAGTGAGTACACAATAGAAAGAAGAGAAGATCAGAGTCATATGGTGCGTGTAAGAGATCAGCCATGGCATTGTTGAGAAAGGGAAGGTCTCAAATTACCAAACAGTGAAGCGATCAATGTAGGGGAAAACTTTGTATTGGCCATACAAAGGGGAGGGTTCAAACGGACTGAAATGGAGTTGCTGTGAGAAGTCTTCACGTGATGAATGGTGAGATGGTGATGTAAGAGAAGGCACTGTGTAGTGCATGGTAACGTGAAAGAGGATTTAAGGGGTGTTTTTCTTGAGAGGAGCATGCGGGCGTAGAGAAAACTGGAGCATGGTTTTGTTAACAAGAGGAAGGAGGTTCACGTAAATGGTATGGCTACAGAAGGAACGTGTACTGCAACATGGTTTCAAATGCATTACGAAGGAGATATGCGAGCTTGAGTTGAAAGGTATGGGTAGACAGAGAAGTAAATAAGGAAGGTTATGGTAACATCCGGTTTGAATTTCATGAGATTGCGAGACATACTGGAGTGGGAGTTGGTGATCACGGTGAGGTGGAGGGTGGAAAGAGCAGCTCAATGGTGAGCTCCAGGTGGCGTTTTGTGCGGTAAGTATTAATGGGTTGGTTCTGAACAAGATAGCAGGGTGCTTGGTTTTGAAGACAGCGTGAAGGGGATTGGACAAAAGGAAAGTTCGCCTGATTATCTTAGTAGTGTAATGGAACCGTTACTTAAAAGCAATTAATAAGTAATTAATTATTTCGTAGTTAGTGGTCAGTTTGTTTATGTGAAACAATGGTCACTTGGGAGTTTAAAATGAAAGGTGGCATGAAGGGACGTATGCAGGAAATGTGTGGATGGAGGGGTGTTGGCATGAAGTTGTGATTGTTAGCGGCATTTGGTCAGCGAGTGGAAATGTGTGAAGTTGAGGTTGCGAGAGAACTAAGGATAGTGACTGTGGTGATATTGGGTACTGGACTTGTGATAATCGCAAGTAAAAGAAGAGGAGGAAACTGATGACGGGTCTTTATCTGAAGAAGGCAGTGGATTAGCAAAACGCTAATCAGCGTTCAAGTGGCAATGAAGTTCGCGATATATTTTCTGATCAGTACCGTGATAACCACTGTCGCGATATAAAGAAAGGGGAAATGGTAGTGGGTTCGACAGAGAAAAACGGTTAATGCTGCTTAAACAAGGTTTATGAATCAGACGAAATCGATCACTTAGGAATCGCACGGAAGTTGGTGACGCTATGAAGTCGGTTGGGAGCAATGTGAAGCACGGTTAAATTTATGGCAGATTTGAACGCCTAATTTAATCGACTGACGCAAATCGTTATTTAACGGTTAACGCGAAAAGTTGAGTAAAATCACTGACTCTGATCTATTTTAAGATATTATAATTATATTTAAATAATAGGTGAATGTTGTGTGTTGGTTGTTTAGGTAGATTACAATTAAATTGGTTGAATATATATATATATATATATATATATATATATATATATATATATATATGTCGTTGCATATATACACATCACGGATTGGATACTGATTCCATCGATTATAAGATTCCCTAGTATGAAATTAGTGTAAATTGTATGGACTAACATCTATGGATGAGGGAAACCGGTTGGAGGAATCCAACCAGATTCCTCAATATTTATAGGTACTGTTTGTTATATGAACTATTAGAACCATGTTGAATGGAAATTCAACATTATGTTGATTAAATAAATAGACGATATCGATTAAGAATATAATAGATGCAAGTCTTTGAACTGTAACAATAAAATAACGTTGTTGACTAGTCTTAAGTGTGACTGTTATATCAAGATTAGTTATAAAGGAAATATTACAGCGCATGACAAGTTTTTGAACTATAATGATAAATTAACGTTGTTGACCAAGCTTAAGCGTGATTTTATTATAACACTATTAGGAAGTGAAACTATAATTCGACGATATCGAATGTAATAAATTAAATATATTTCTAGGAATTATAATCTGATAGGATAGTTAATATTTAGTTATAAACCAATAAATTATATTTGGATATGTAATCAATGTTTAGTTATAAACTTGATATTGATCTAACAAGAAGTTGGCTATGAAACAGAGTCTATAAAATGGAATAGGAATATAAAATTATGAAAGAGATTTCGTTAAACAAGATAAGGGTAATTATTACTTGAATAAAGAGTTATTCGAAAAAGGTGTTTAGATTTATATAATTGGGATGGTATTCACATTTAAAGTAAATAATGTTTTAAAAATGAACGTTTGGCAGATTAAAATGTTATAATGAAATTGGAAATATTTTTCCAATGTAGATAGGGTATATTATCCAAGTGTATAAAATAAAGAATATGAAAAGAATGGAAATGTTTGGAACGTTAATAACGTATATTTTCTGGAACATGGAAGAATAAGAGTATATAATAACTGGGGATGTTTTCCAAGAAGTGTGAAAAGGCTAAATCGAGGTTCGGTAAATATCTGGTAAAATATGAGAATTCAATAATAAAACCTGGTAAGATATGAGAATTCGAATAATAAAACGAATGTTAAATAAAAAGTGTCTGTGATTGTATGATATTTAGTTATACATTAGAATGGATGTTTGTTTTTACTTCGATAGTTAAATAACCAACTATCGAAGTGTTTTGACCATCGTCGTCCGGAGAGACCGGTTGGATATATTATCCGAAAACCACTCCGTATAGGCATAAGCGCTGCGAATTAGATTATGCTGAAGACAATTGAAGACAGAGTGAAATGCAAGGGTCGTTCTACTCCAGAATGGTGCTTTTTGTTTGTCCAGTCCCAGGACAACTTGTATGGACGAGTGTCTGACAGAGTATACCTAACAAATCACGTATGGTTGATCTTTTTAAAGTATTACGTCTGGTAGCGGTGGAATTCGTTCCTCTTAGCTTTTATACCCGTGATATTTTTGGAAATCGATTAGTGAATTGACGGGTTTGACGATGTGGCATTCAAAGTGAATGGTGATCAGATGTTCTGAAGATAGACGTAGCCTCTAGCCTCACAACCAGGAAATAACAAAAGTTAGGCTTGGCAGCATGGCTAGTTGGGTCATCCCCAAGCAGGGTGTATTGTCACCGATCTAGAGAAAATTCATATTTTTTCTTCTTTTTCGATTATGTATCTTCGGACTACGGTTGGATGGCCAACAACCGTGGGTAGCAATATATTCGATACACTCAAGCTAAACGAGTGGTCGGTCATGTATGGCCGGGTTGCAAGACGTTCTTGTTGAACCCCAGAGTACACTGATCGGTAGGTGCTCCCATACCTTGTCTGTTGGAATCTAATCTCCAATAAGCGACCTGCGCTTTATGATTTTATACTATATATATGTGGAGTTTGAGATGCAAGCGTTCTGCTATTTGGTTATTTATTTGATTAGACATCATTATAATATCACTGGAGTTTGATATCAAAGTATTTTGGATTATAGCAAGGTAAAAACCGTCCATGTTTATGTGTAGGTTGGTCTTATTATTATCTTTTTATTTGAAAAGGATTTTCAAAGTTAAACAGTATAGTTGGAATTTACTCACACCAGTCCCATGACTGACCCAGAGTTTATTTTGTTTGTTTTCCCTAAACTCTTGGGTGCCCAAATTTGTACGGGCAGTCAAGTGTTTCAGGCCTTTACAGATACACTTTGAGGTGCTCGAAGCAGGAGACTTCACCATTAGTTATTTAGAGATTATTTCCGCTGTGATGTATATGAGTTATACTCTGACATGATATGTAAGTACAAATTCATATTTTGTATTTCAAACTTATGTATATAATACATTTTATTCGTTCCGCTGTGAGATTCGTGTTTACTCTGATTCTGTTCAGTTGTGCTCTTCTTCTTCTGTTCTATTAGTTCTACCTTTTCTATCTCATCCTCTAAATTCTTTCTATTAATGATCTGAATTTTCGTGTACTTTGAGTTGAATGTGTAGTATATTAGCCAGCTCAAATTGGTGTGGATTTTCAGGCCTTTACAGTTGGTATCAGAGCTGAAGGTTAACTGAATACCTTGGCTCTGTGGCGTAACTCAATGGAGATGGAGTTAGTAATACTCTAGATTGAGTATGAGTGTATATATATGAGCGCGCATTTGCAAATTAATACAAAAACTGTTTTTTATTGTGTTGACTGGTCAATCAAGTGGTTTCTAAATTCTGGTCGAAACAGAAATGCAAACTGTGTCGATAGGAGTTTCTAAACTCTTGAATAGAGTAATTCGACACAGTATATTTTGAAAAGAGGGTAAATGAAATAATTTTACCTAAAATATATTTTGATATAAAGAGAAGTATATAACTTGATATTATTATAATATATTGGATGTGTGATCATTATTATGATCGAATAAGATTTATAATTGAGTTGGTTATATAAATAACCAATCAAAATATTATATAAGTATATTATGCAAAATCGGATGAACTAAATCTGAATTTGAAACCATAATTGAAATAAAATTTTAGGAACTTGGAAAGGTGTTGTAAATAAATTTTGAATTGCATATATGGAAAATTTAAAATCTTGGGAGAGATTTGGAAATATTTTCCAAGCATTTTGAAAAGATATTTTGAAGTGATTTTCAAATGAAAATGTTTGAAAGTAATATAGTATTGAACTCACTTTGATCACTGGAAAATAATTCCGATGATGTAGTCGACCATCATCGGAATTCATTTTCGAGTCTCTAAGTGACAGATAACTACCAAAATTTTGTTTGAAATTAGTTTGGGAAAGTAAGTTGTCAAGAATTCAAATGTTTTGAATTACCATTATTATATGCAAATATATATTATTTCAAACTGATTTGAAATAAAAACCCCAGGAATTTGAATTATGAAATTTAAAAATTTACTTATGAAGTAAATAAATAAAAAGAAATTTAACTAAGTTGAATAAAATTAAATTGAAGCCAAGTAAGTGAAAATCGTATTGGAATAGAATTAAAACTTGGTAAAGTAATTGAATTTGTGAAATAAGATTTGGAACGGAACCACACTTGATTAGGAGATTAGATTGTTGAGTAAGGATTTAGAGTTAAGATTGGAACTGGAATTGATTTAGAATTTGGCTTGGACATTAAGTCAATGATTGGTTGAGGATGAAGGGATTGGAGATCGGTTAGAAATGCTTGGATATATGCTGGTTTGATAGAAAACGGCAGCGAAAGAGCTGAATGCCGACAAAAAGGTATAAGTTTAAATAATATGGAGTATGATGTTTTTTAGTTCTTTTAGCAAGCCACTTGGCTGTTTGTTTTGGATTGGAGATGGCCCAGAGAGGCGAGTTGTAGTAGTACCGGTTGAGCCATGCCGAGGAGAAGCTAACGAAATTTCTCGGAAATTGAAGGTGTTAGAATTTTGAATATATTCGTTAATAGAAAGGAATTAATATTTTAACTAAAATTAATTGGGTCAGTTGAAACAAAAGGTTATTAACCTAGTTGTTATAGAGTTTGTAGCATTTTTCTACCTTAGTAATTTCGGGGACGAAATTCTTTTAAGGGGAAGGAATGTAACATCCCGCATTTTTATCGGTTTGTATTGGAATATTTAAATCAGTTTAAATATTGAATTCGTAATATAAATGAATTTATATATTAATTAAAACGAAGTTGAACGTACAAAAATATATATTAAATAAAATCGAGCCCGTAATATCGCGATAGTTCGTAATTTAACGTTTTGAAATTCAACGGAGTGTACAGGAACCGTTATTAGTTGGATTTCTTCGAAACAAGAGGCGTTCGAATCCTTGGAATCATATTTTTCTAATAGGAGTGAAAAATCGAATTTTCGGATTTTATATCATAAGTTATGTCCAAATTAAATATTCAGAAAAACAGCGGCATATTCGTTTATGGCCATAACAGTTATTTAAATATATTCAAATATCGGATTCGAATTTGGACAAGGTTCATTTGAGACATAGTGATAATTTAATTTTTAGAATTTACTGTAATTTTTAATTAATTAAATATGCAAACTTTTATTTGGAGTATTTTGCACCCTATATCATTATTTTGGGGTTTCATAATATGAGTTAACCTACCGATATTATTATATTTTTGGGATCGTGATACCTCGCTGAACACGACTGTATTTTTATTTCAATCTGCAGCACTCATATATGAATATAATCGTACATAATGGTGTGGGTAGCTTTTAAAACGTTAAAAGAAAAAAAATATTGATTAGCCGGTACCTACCATTTTTAATATGGTTCGGTTCACACCTTATTTCACGTATAGTTAAAAAAGTGCATACCTACCTACTGTACCACACTATGACCAAAGACATGGAAACAAAGGTATGAATGAAATATTACCTACTGCGTTCTGTATAAGCAACTACAAACCATACTCTTTCTACATCATAATTAATGGGTATGGCTATAATCAAATCACTCCAATATATATATATATATATATATATATATATATATATACACACACACACACTCTATGATTTACAACTTAAGCCTATGGTTCCTAATACTTAACCGCTAAGGAAATCTAGCTATATATATACACCCCAAGTTTATCCATTCTCAGAAAAACAAACCGCAATATTTTCCAAGTTATAAAACCCATTAAATCTTCCTCTAATATTCTCGCAAAGCGTCTTCTTAAAATCACTAAATACATATATTTAGACCTTGCGCCCTTTTCTTTTTGTTTGCATGAGACCAGCAAGGAAAATTTTAAGTGAGTACACTGTAGAAAGAAGAGAAGATGAGAGTCATATGGTGCGTGTAAGAGATCGGCCATGGCATTGTTGAGAAAGGGAGGGTCTCGAATTACCAAACAGTGAAGCGATCAATGTAGGGGGAAACTTTGTACTGGCCATACAAAGGGGAGGGTTCAAACTGACTGAAATGGAGCTGCTGCGAGAAGTCTTCACGTGAAGAATGGTGAGATGGTGATGTAAGAGAAGGCATTGTGTAGTGCATGGTAACGTGAAAGCGGATTTGAGGGGTGTTTTTTTTGAGAGGAGCATGCAGGCGTAGAGAAAACTGGAGCATGGTTTTGTTAACAAGAGGAAGGAGGTTCGCGTAAATGGTATGGCTATAGAAGGAACGTGTGCTGCAACATGGGTTCAGACGCATTACGAAGGAGATGTGCGAGCTCGAGTTGAAAGGTATGGGTAGACAGAGGAGTAAATAAGGAAGGTTATGGTAACATCTGGTTTGAATTTCATGAGATTGGGAGACATACTGGAGTGGGAGTTGGTGAGCACGGTGAGGTGGGGGGTGGAAAGAGCAGGTCAATGGTGAGCTCCAGGTGGCGTTTTGTGCGGTAAGTATTAATGGGTTGGTTCTGAACAAGGGATAGCAGGGTGCTTGGTTTTGAAGACAGCGTGAAGGGGATTGGACAAAAGGAAAGTTCGCCATATTATCTTAGCAGTGTAATGGAACCATTACTTAAAAGTAATTAACAAGTAATTAATTATTTCGTAGTTAGTGGTCAGTCAGTTTATATGAAACGATGGTCACTTGGGAGTATAAAACGAAAGGTGCCATGAAGGGACGTATGCAGGAAATGTGTGGATGGAGTGGTGTTGGCATGAAGTTGTGATTGTTAGTGGCATTTGGTCAGCAAGTGGAAATGTGTGAAGTTGAGGTTGCGAGAGAACTAAGGATAGTGATTGTGGTGATATTGAGTACAGGACTTGTGATAATCGCAAGTAAAAGAAGAGGAGGAAACTGGTGATGGGTCTTTATCTGAAGAAGGCAGTGGATTAGCAAAATGCTAATCAACGTTCAAGTGGCAATGAAGTTCGCGATATATTTTCTGATCACTACCGTGATGACCACTGTCACGATATAAAGAAAGGGGAAACGGTAGTGGGTTCGACAGAGAAAAATGGTTAATGCTGCTTAAACAAGGTTTATGAATCGGACGAAATCGATCACTTTGGAATCGCACGCAAGTTGGCGACTCTATGAAGTCGATTGGAAGCAACGTGAAGCACGGTTGAATTTATGGCAGAATTGAACGCCTGATTTAATCGACTGACGCAAATCGTTATTTAACGGTTAACGCAAAAAGGTTAATAAAATCACTAACTCTTATCTATTTCAAGATATTATAATTATATTTTAATAATAGTTGAATATTGTGTGATGGTCGTTTAGGTAGATTACAACTAAATTGGTTGAAATATATATATATATCGTTGCATATATACACATCACGGATTGGGTACTGATTCCATCGGTTATAAGATTTCCTAGTATGAAACAAGTGTAAATTGTATGGACTAACATCTGTGGATGAGGGAAACCGGTTGGAGGAATCCAACTAGATTCCTCAATATTTATAGGTACTGTTTGTTATATGCAGTATTTGAACCATGTTGAAGGGAAATTCAACGTTATGTTGATTAAATAAATAAACGATATCGATTAAGAATATAGAATATGCAAGTCTTTGAACTGTAACAATAAAATAACGTTGTTGACTAGGCTTAAGCGTGACTGTTATATCAAGATTAGTTATAAAGGAAATATTACAGCGCATGACAAGTTTTTGAACTATAACGAAAAATTAACGTTGTTGACCAAGCTTAAGCGTGATTTTATATATAACACTATTAGGAAGTGGAACTATAATTCGACGATGTCGAATGTAATAAACTAAATATATTTCTAGGAATTATAATCTGATAGGATAGTTAATATTTAGTTGTAAACCAATAAATTATATTTGGATATGTAATCAATGTTTAGTTATAAACATAATATTGATCTAACAAGAAGTTGACTTAGAAACTCTGCGTTCCAACCTGAAAGCGTCCCATATGCAGGAAAATCACTAATCGTCCACAACAAAGAAGCGAACAAAAAAAATTCTTTTTTTTGAAATGTCGTATGTTTCAACTCCTTTATCCCATAGTGTTTTCAACTCTTCTATTAGTGATTGTAGATATACATCAATGCCTTGTTTTGGATCACAAGGACCAGGAACGACAACAGTGAGAAACATATATGGAGTTTTCATACACATCCACGGAGGTAAATTATGATGAGTAAAGATAATAGGCCTAGAAGAATATTTACTACCAAACTGAGAAAATGGTGAAAACCCATCTGTACATAAGCCAAGTCTGACATTACGGCTCTCTGTAGCAAATGTAGGATATGTCCTATCAAAATGTTTTCATCCTTCTCTATCCGATGGATGTATCAAGGTTCCATCTTCTGGTGTTCTCACACTATGTCATCGCATATGAGAAGCAGTGACTGAGGATGCATATAACCGTTGTAGTCTAGGGATGATTGGTAAATAATGCAAGCTCGTATATGGAACTTCCTTACCTTTCTTTTTTCTAGGTTTATACCTTTCCCCACCACATATTTTACTGTTTCTAAGATTAATACTGAAACACCCCACCTCCGTTAAAGTCATTCACAAAGGGAATGCCTTAACTTCGATGGAGCATTATAGGAAAAAGACACAGAAAATTTACAAGACAGAAATATAAGCAGCGGAAAATAAAAACAAACTTTTATTTCATACGAGGTTCAATACAAAAACCATTAGAGTAAATTGTCTCAACATAACTTCCAAAAAATTCCATCATAATCTCTGTCTTGATTAAAACATAAAGAAGCATATAGCATAAGTAAAACTACATAAATCCCCAAGTCTAGTGTGTCCAACGCCATAGCCAAAGATAATAGGTTCCAAGCCGTACATCACAGAGTCTTCAAGCTTGGAAAGATGAACAGTTCGAATTAAGCTGAGCTATTCCTTCCCTGGCTACCTTAGGGGGGGCGGAAAGAAAGAAGACGAAAGAAAAATGGGTCAGGCATAAGTCTGAGTGAGTCTAGTGACTTTTCAGTGTGTGAATAAGGAAAAGGATCATGATAGGAATAAACTGAAAATAGGACAGTACCAGAACAACAAACCAACATAAAACTATATAAGGCAGGATAACCGAATATACATCGCACCCATGTTTAATTCTCTCCACCTACTTATACTTGTCTAACTAGCACCATGTGTTCAGGGTGAAATGATTCCCTTATATCGATCAGCTCCTTCTCACATACATTTATCATGTGTGTCCTTCGGCCCCTGCTTGATTGTAGATACCTGTGTTGGTCCCACGACGGGGTTTATCAAATCTTATGGTGGCAACCCGACACGATTCAAGATGCACAGTGTATGACTAATGATGCCCAGTGCCTGCTTTTTCCACTACGGAGTACGTGCACGTCCGATGCTCCGCCGGAACCTGCACTGATGCACCACCACCAATGTTTTTGACCGCTTATAATCAGCCCAGTAATCGTGCCTCACCCTGCCTAGTTCAGGGTCCCATGATACATCTACGTGGGTTACTGCTGAAATGGGTCCCCGTTACTAGGGTTTTTCCAGCCAACATGTAAAACTGGTTAAGTGTCCAAATTCACCTAACCCCCACCCATCAGTTTAGCTAACATGTTGAATTGGTTAAGTGTTTCCTTAATTGACTGAACCCCACCATTCTAGAACTAGCTTTATTAAAGCACCAACCACTCACTTTAGACAGGTATTGTTGTGGTCACAGGATGTGCCGGTCGGTTCCAGGCAGTTTTACACCACAACTCAGTCTAACCTCGGGTCCTTTTTGGGCTCAGTGCACTAACCACCTACATTAGACAAGTACTGTTGTGGTCACTGGATGTGCCGGTCGGTTCTGGGCAGTTTTACACCCCAACTCAGTCCAACCTCGGGTTAGGCATATTCGTCTTTTCTAAATTAATATATTTATCCTTTTATGCTTATATGTAAATTTGTCAACAATTTATTGTCATGGCCCAGTTTCTTTCTAAATCAAATTCATAATTTTTGGTAAGTAAATTATACCATTTTAATGTCATACCATTTATATGGTTATGAGCCAAATATGTTAATTATAATTCTCATGTTTTCCCCAACGTTACCCCCGCTGTACGTTCGCAAAAACACATAGGATGTTAGGCTCGACATTTTAGCCTAACGAATATACTAAAAAGGGAAAAAGAGGAACTTGCAACATTCCAACATCATCCAAAAATATGGATCTAACTACAGATGTGTCACATGAACTTGGCATAATATACTTTTAATTATGAACTTGCAAACTAGATCTATGCAACATGAATCATAAAATAGTAGTATTACATAGAACTACCAAAATCTAATTAGACATGTAGTGGTGAACTTGCATAGGGATTGAATCATGCTAACATTGATTAAAGCCATATGGTTCTAACATGTAAAGTTGTAGATCTAAACATATGGGTTTACATAGTCATGTTTTTAACCTATAAACTTGCATGCATTCATAACATGATAGCATCACTTAATTTGAATAAACATGGCATAATTTCTAAATTGACATATAACATATAGATGTCATCACAAGGTCGTAGATCTAAACATGTATGCATAATGGATATAATCAATTAGGCATAAACTACATGACTTAGCCTAAAACTTGTATAATATCACCAAAATTACATATGATAATTTCATAACATCATAGGTTTATTCACCAATTTCCACATAACATGATAGACCACCATAATTCATAGGCATATACGATAGAATGGACATGAATAAACATAAATCAACATCACATACAACTTGATATAATTCTATTTTACAGTCTATTACAAACCATGTCTTTAATTCATTCACATTTGAAAGATAACTACACTTACAAACAAGAAGGAATTCTTGAGTTTTGGGATCTGTATTCTGAAATTAAATTGCTCGCCTTTGATGTAGATCATTGAATTTTCTTAGTTGAATTAGATTAGATTAAATTTTGACGTAGCTTCAATCTTGCCTTTGAGTTGAAAGGGATGACGGCTATTCTAGGTTCACCATTGACGGCATGGCGGCTCTTGGTATGAATATTTGTGATTTAGGGTTTAGATTTTGGTTGTTTTTATAGAGGTTTAATTAATTTAGAGCCATCAGATTAACCCTAGAAATAATAAAGACCATCCAGTCAAGATAGGATAACACCTCAGCCCTAATGACTCAGTAGGGAGTCAGAAATCGTCATCCTTTCAAATCTTCCCGGGGGAGGGGGGGGGGGGGGAGATCGACCTTCAGGTCAACCTGTAGGGTAGGTCGACACTAGGTTCGACCTCCTGGTCGACCTGGCCTGGGCGGGAATTTTTCCGGCCCTGCCCTCTCTTGAGTTTAAATCTGAATTTTGAAACTTCTGAAGGCCATAACTTCTTCGTACGAAGTCCAATTCACGCAAACCTGGACTCTATCTCAACCAGAATTTCGAGACGAACGCAATGGTGTAACTTGTTTCCCTTAATTCTCACATTTAGAATTAGGTATTCTTTAATTCGTTACTTTAAGGTTTATCGAAAACACGGGGTGTTACGTTCTCCCCTCCTTAAAGGATTTCGTCCCTGAAATCTTCAAGTCAAGAAGAACGTGTATCCTACCAACCAATCGTCCATCTACTCAACCATCAAACACAAGCATCCATTATCCTTAAAAGACTTCTAATGCTTAATGATTATATGCATCCTATGCGTACATGCCCTTATCTAATGCAAAATCAGGCGGTCTACTGATTCAGTTGACCTCCTTAATGTTAGTCATGTCTGTGTCATGCGTCCATAATGTATGCAATCTTCCATAATCATACTTTCTACATGAGTGCACAATCATTCATACAAATGCAACATCCACATGATAACACATCAAGTTTCGATCATATACAAGTACATATATGCATATGCAATATGAAAGTGACTGAGCTGATCTAATGCCTAAAGTGTGTGTATATGCATCCACGAGCAACCACTAGCAATCACTTGCAACCACTTACAACCATCAATCATAACAAGTTTCAAATACATGTTTACATCCATTGGTTTCTACCTAAGGATCGAGAACGGCGCTGAGGAAAATACTAAAAAAATAGATAAGAGTATGAACAAACTTAAGGAAAAAGAGATCAAATATGTACTCTCAAAAAGAAAAGGGTAGGCTGCTCATATTTTGGCCTCAGTCTCCCAAGTCGCGTCTTCCTCGGCGTCACTCTATTGAACTTCTACAAGCTTGACTTTGCGGTTGCGTAGCTTTTTGACTTCTGTACCCAAGATATGAGTTGGAACTCTTCTCAGAGTCACCTCTCGTTCTACTTCTACGTCCTCTAATATGCTTGGTTCCACCACTTCCGCAGACTCATGTAAGCACTTCCGTAAGTGAGAAACGTGAAAGACATTATGAACTCCAGCCAATTTTTTGGGCAGCTCTACTCTATAAGCCATATTTCCAATCCTTTCAATGATAGGAAACAACCCTACAAATCTTGGAGCCAACTTTCTTGCGGATCCGAAGCGAACGACGTTCCTCAAAGGAGATACTTTAAGGAAAACCCTGTCCGCAACCTCAAACTTAAGGTCGGTCCTTCTCTTATCTACGTAGGACTTCTGTCTATCTTGGGAAGTCTTCATTCTTTTTCGTACCAAGTCCACTTTCTCTAAAGTTTCTCTAATCATATCTGGTCCAAGTTTGAGCTTATCCGTAGACTACCACCAACAAGTTGGTGATCGACACGGTCTTCCATATAAAGCTTCGAAGGGTGCCATACCTATGGTGGCTTGGTAGCTATTGTTGTAGGCAAACTCCACCAAAGGAAGATGATCCTCCCATGTTCCTCTGAAGTCAAGAATGCATAATCTCAAGAGGTCTTCTAATACTTTGTTCACTCTTTCCATCTGACCATCGATTTGGGGGTGATAGGCCGTGCTTAAGCATAACTGTGTGCCTACAGTTTCTTGCAAGCTCTTCCAAAACTCGCTCGTAAAGATAGGATCTCAGTCGCTAACAATGCTAGAGGGTATCCCATGTAGTCGGACTATCTCTTTAAGATATATGGATGTTAAAGATGAGGCAGTCCTTCTACTCTTAACGGGTATTAAGTGAGCACTTTTTGTGAGCCTGTCCACTATTACCCAAATACCGGTATTGCCTCTTCTTGATCTAGGCATCTCATCAATAAAGTCCATCGAGATGCTATCGCATTTCCACTATGGGACCTCTAGAGGATGAAGCAAACCACCAGGCTTCTTTTGCTCCGCCTTGACTTGGTGGCATACTAAGCACTTCAAGACAAATTCAGCTACATCCCTCTTCATCCCATCCCAAAAGAAAATCCTTTTGATGTCTTTGTAAATTTTGTCTCCACCGGGGTGTATGGTCAACTTGGAATGGTGTGCTTCTTCAATAACCTTCTTCACCAAATCCCTTGCTTGCGGGACGCATAGCCTTCCATCCCGCCTCAACCAACCCTTATCATCGATGGAGTATCTCTTGAGGTGACTAGAAGTCTCACCCCTACTTAACTTATCTATCACATCAACTAGCTGAGGGTCTTCACGTTGTGCGGTCCCTATTGAGTCCAAAAGAGTAAGCCGCACCTCTAGCGATGCTAACAAACCAGTCACATGATCAACAGAGGGTCTAAAATCAAAGTTGGCTATAAACTCCAAGCTCTGCCTTTCAACAAAGAGAGGGCTTAAGGTCAGCTTCTTTCTACTTAAGGCGTCCGCTACTACATTGCCCTTGCCAAGGGTATAGGAAATCTCGACATCGTAGGATGCCAAGAATTCCATCCACCTTGGTTGCCTCAAGTTAAGATCTTTCTGCGAGAAAAGGTACTTCAATGATTTATGGTCAGTATATAATTCAAACTTCTCACTTAGGAGATAATGGCGCCAGGACTTAAGCGCAAAGACGATGGCAGCCAACTCTAAGTCATGGGTTGGGTAGTTTTTCTCATGTACTTTCAACTGCCTGCCTCCATAAGCTACTGCCTTCCCCTCTTGCATTAAGACAGCTCCTAATCCCGTACCACAAGCATCCATGTATATGGTAAACATCTTGCTCCCATCCGGCAATGTTAGAACTGGGGCCGTTGTTAGGGCTCTTTTTAAGCATTGGAAAGCAATATCGCAATCCAAATCCCAAGTGAAAGTTAAGTTCTTCTTTGTCAACTTTGTAAGTGGAGCTAAGATTTTCGCAAAATCCTTGATGAACTTCCGGTAAAAGCCCGCTAGCCTGAGGAAGCTTCGGACTTCGGTTGCATTCCGTGGGACCTTCCAATCTTGCACCGCAACTATTTTTGCGGGGTCTACAGCTAATCCTTCTTTGGACACCACGTGTCCAAGAAACCTTACTTCTTCCCCCCCAAAAATGGCATTTGGAGAATTTGGCTTTTAACCAGTGTGCACAAAGAGTATCCATGACTTCTTTTTGATGCTGAGCATGCTCTTCTTCACTCTTCGAGAAAATCAAAATGTCGTCTACGAAGACTACCACAAACTTATTGAGGAACTCCCAAACACCCTGCTCATCAAATCGACGAAATAAGTGGGTGCGTTTGTCAGGCCAAAAGGCATGACAAGCCACTAGATGAAACCATCCGGGGTTCTGAACGCGGTCTTGTCAATGCTGTCTTCAGCCACTCTCAGCTGATGAAACCCGGTAGCTAAATCTAGTTGGGAGAAAACCGATGCACCTACAAGCTGATCGAACAAGTCGTCTATTCTTGGAAGTGGGTGCCTATTTTTCTTGGTCATCTTGTTTAGCTCTCTATAATCAACGCATAGGCGAAGCAAACCGTCCGCTTTAGTTGCGAACACTACTGGAGCACCCCATTCAGAAATACTCCGCCTTATAAACCCCTTCTTAAGCAGCTCTTTAACTTGCTTACTGAGTTCTTTACTCTCCCTTGGAGCCATGTGCCTAACGGGTAGGGCGACGGGTTTCGCATTATCAACAAGGTATATGCGGGAGTCTATCTCCCATTTCGGAGGTAACCCTTTAACCTCTTCAAAGACATCCGAGTACACACGGACTACTCTAACAGACTGTAATTCTCAATAGACGCATCAAGAGATTCTAGATAGCTAAGCATAACAAAGTTCATGGGATTGCAAGAAATTTCGTGAGTGTTACCAAGGTGAGTCAAGAGTCTAACCACTCTCTTTTCACAGTTGAGGATGGCACCATTACTGGACAGCCAATCCATGCCTAGAATCAACCCATAGCCCGTGAAGCCCAAAACATAGGCATTGCATCTAAACCCCACACTTAATATAGAAATATCCAAATCTAAACAAATCATTGACAAATAAGTTGAGCCACCAATTGGATTTGAAACAACCAAGGGATCATTTACTAAACTAGTGTCTACGTGCAGAGATTCAACTAAAGCAGTAGATATAAAAGAGTGTGATGCGCCAGAATCAAAGAGTGTACGAAAAGGATGATAAAAAAGATAAACCAAACTCTCAACAGAAACATTTCTACCTAGTTCTTACGGAGGTGCCATGAGAGCGTGAACCTGCCATCCAGAAGTAGACCCAACTCTCTGCCCTTGCCCTTGCTTTCTTGGGTAGTCCCTAGCCATGTGTCCTGCCTCGCCTCAATGAAAATAGCCACCCGTCTTCCTTTTATTCTTCTTGCAGTCCTTAACCAGATGTCCAGGAATGCCACAAAAATTACATTTCCTATTATCACGGGTTTTGTTGTTTTCCCGCCTTCTTAGCATCTGTCTTCTTGCTCTGTGATCCTTCCCCTTTCTTGTCTTGAGATGCTTCCGCCTTTGTCTTTGCCAACCTTATCTTCTTCTTGTAATAGTGCCATGTCTACCAGTCTTTCATAAGCCGCACCCATAGGTATATGGGACATAGCTACGTTGTGCAGTGGCTCATTCAATCCTTTAACAAAGCGGAGAGCCTTCTTATGTGGAGTGTTCACTAACTCCAATCCGAACCTAGCCAGATAATTAAATTGGTTAACATATTCCTTGACCGACATACTTCCCTGTTTGAGAGCTAAGAACTTCTCCATCTGTAGGCTTAATTCAGCTTGTGAGAAGAATTTCATTTCAAACCTCATCCTAAAATCCCTCCAAGTTTCAATTAGTCTTTCAGCGTTAGTGACTTCCCACCAATAGGAAGCTTCGTCTTTGAGCAACCATACCGCCAACTGTATCTTCTGCCTATCATCCACTTCGAAGATCTCGAACAAATCCTCGGTTTCTTTGAGCCAGTTCCTTGCTTCCACGAAGGATTCATTTCCATTAAAGTTCTTTCCACCCATGGCTCGAAAGTCCCTACATATTTTTGAGAAAGCGTTTGCATGAGGAGGAAGAGGAGGAACCGCTGCAGCTGGGGGGAGGAGGAATGTCTACGGGGCCTGCGTCGTTGGCCATAGCCTCAAGGTACCTCCTGAACCAGCCGGGTATCGATACACCCTCTGGAAGGTTAAGATACCCAGACACGCTGAAACGAAAAAGGAAAGATTCAAGATAAAGGATAGAAAGATAATGCGTATAGCTTTGAGGGATTATGCCTTTTTAAAGTAAAATAACACTTTCTTGAAAAATGCTTCTTTTTGAAAATAGTTTTCAAAATCTTTTATCTAATCTAGTAAACCTTTGCTCTGATACCAAGTGAAACACCCCACCTCCGTTAAGGTCACTCACAAAGGGAATGCCTTAACTTCGATGGAGCATTATAGGTAAAAGACACAGAAAATTTACAAGACAGAAATATAAGCAGTGGAAAATAAAAACTAATTTTTATTTCATATGGGGTTCAATACAAAAACCATTACAGTAAATTGTCTCAACATAACTTCCAAAACATTCCATCATAATCTCTGTCTTGATTAAAACATTAAGAAGCATATAACATAAGTAAAACTGCATAAATCCCCAAGTCTGGTGTGTCCAAAGCCATAACCAAAGATAATAGGTTCCAAGCCGTACATCACAGAGTCTTCATGCTTGGAAAGATGAACGGTCCGAATTAAGCTGAGCTATTCCCTCCCTGGCTACCTGATGGGGCGGGGGAAACAGAAAGAAAGAAGACGAAAGAAAAATGGGTCAGACATAAGTCTGAGTAAGTCTAGAGACTTTTCAGTGTGTGAATAAGGAAAAGGGTCTTAGGAATAAACTGAAAATAGGACGGTACCAGAACAGCAAACCAACATAAAACTATATAAGGCAGGATAACCCAATATACATCGCACCCATGTTTAATTCTCTCCACCTACTTATACTTGTCCAACTAGCACCATGTGTTCATGGTGAAATGATTCCCTTATATCGATCAACTCCTACTCGTATACATTTATCACGTGTGTCCTTCAGCCCCCACTTGATTGTAGATACCTGTGCTGGTCCCACCACGGGGTGTATCAAATCCTATGGTGGCAACCTGACACGATTCAAGAAGCACAGTGTATGACTATTGATGCCCAGTGCCTACTTTTTCCACTCCGGAGTATGTGCATGCCCGATACTTTGCTAGAACCTACACTGATGCACCACCGCCAATTTTTTTTGACCGCTTATAATCAGCCCAGTAATCGTGCCCCACCCTGCCTAGTTTAGGGTCCCATGATACATCTACGTGGGTTACTGCTGAAATGGGTCCCCGTTACTAGGATTTTTCCAGCCAACATGTTAAATTGGTTAAGTGTCCAAATTCACCTAACTCCTACCCATCAGTTTAGCTAACATGTTGAATTGGTTAAGTGTTTCCTTAATTGACTAAACCTACCACTCTAGACTTAGCTTTATTAGAGCACCAACCACTCACATTGGACATGTATTGTTGTGGTCACTGGATGTGCCGGTCGGTTCCGGGTAGTTTTACACCACAACTCAGTCTAATCTTGGGTCTTTTTTGGGCTCAGTGCACTAACCACTCACATTAGACAGGTATTGTTCTGGTCACTGGATGTGTCGGTCGGTTCCGGGCAGTTTTACACCACAACTCAGTCTAACCTCGGGTTAGGCATATTCGTCTTTCTAAATTAATATTTTTATCCTTTTATGCTTATATGTAAATTTGTCATCAATTTATTGTCATGGCCCAATTTCTTTCTAAGTCAAATTCATAATTTTTGGTAAGTAAATTATACCATTTTAATACCATACCATTTATATGGTTATGAGCCAAATATGTTAATTATAATTCTTATGTTTTCCCCAACGTTATCCCCGTTGTACGTTCGCAAAATTACATAGGATGTTAGACTCGACATTTTAGCCTAACTAATAAACTAAAAAGGGAAAAAGAGGAACTTGCAACATTCCAACATCATACAAAAATATGGATCTAACTACAGATGTGTCACATGAACTTGGCATAATATACTTTTAATTATGAACTTGCAAACTAGATCTATGCAATTTGAATCATAAAATAATAGTATTACATAGAACTACCAAAATCTAATTAGACATGTAGTGGTGAACTTGCATAGGGATTGAATCATGCTAACATTGATCTAACATAAAGGCATATGATTCTAACATGTAAAGTTGTAGATATAAACATATGGGTTTACATAGTCATGTTTTTAACCTATAAACTTGCATGTATTCATAACATGATAGCATCACTTAACTTGCATGAACATGGCATAATTTCTAAATTGACATATAACATATAGATGTCATCACAAGGTCGTAGATCTAAACATGTATGCATAATGGATCTAATCAATTAGGCATAAACTACATGACTCAGCCTAAAACGTGTATAATATCACCAAACTTACATATGATAATTTCATAACATCATAGGTTTATTCACCAGTTTCCTCATAACATGATAGACCACAATAATTCATAGGCATATACGATAGAATGGACATGAATAAACATAAATCAGCATCACATACAACTTGATACAATTCTATTTTACAGTCTATTACAAACCATGTCTTTAATTCATTCACATCTGAAAGATATCTACACTTACAAACAAGAAGGAATTCTTGAGTTCTGGGATCTATATTCTGAAATTGAATTGCTCGCCTTTGATGTAGATCGTTGAATTTTCTTAGTTTAATTAGATTAGATTAAATTTTGACGTAGCTTCAATCTTGCCTTTGACTTGAAAGGGATGACGGCTGTTCTAGGTTCACCATTGACGGCATAGCGGCTCTTGGTATGAATATTTGTGATTTAGGGTTGAGAGTTAGGTTGTTTTTATAGAGGTTTAATTAATTTAGAGCCGTCAGATTAACCCTAGAAATAATCAAGACCATCCAGTCAAGATAGGATAACACCTCAGCCCTAATGACTTAGCAGGGAGTCAGAAATCTTCATCCTTTCAGATCTGCACAGGGAGGGGGGTAGGTAAACTTATAGGGTAGGTCGACACTAGGGTCGACCTCCTGGTCGACCTGGCCTGGGCGGGAATTTTTCCTGCCCTGCCCTCTCCTGAGTTTAAATTTGAATTTTGAATTTTGAAACTTTCGAAGGCCATAACTTCTTTGTACGAAGTCCAATTCATGCAAACTTGGACTCTATCTCAACCAGAATTCTGAGACGAACGCAATGGCGTAACCCGTTTCCCTTAATCTCACATTTAGAATTAGTTATTATTTAATTCGTTGCTTTAAGGTTTATCGAAAACACGGGGTGTTACAAATATCATCTTTCCGATACAACATGCCACATTTAATACAAATATCTATTTTTTGGTACGCCAAACCGAAAGCCAGCATTAGTTTTTCACTTTGTATTGACTATCGCACATCAGATTATCGGGTAGCATATGACTTTTTGCAGCTTGTACAACCGTTGTAAATGCAGCTTCTGTAAGGTTAAATTTTGATTTCATGTGGATGTACTCAGCGGTTACCGATAATTCGGTTCCACTTTCACAACCATTCCACAATGACTGCTTAGCTGAAGCCAATAAATCATATGTATTTTTGGCTTCCGTGTTTGGTTCTTCTTCAATATTGACGTCATCGTTGTCAACTTGACCTGTAAGGAACATCGACCGTGCTGCATCTTCCACCATATCTTCTATTGGATTCGCCATAACAAATTCGACCACTGACGCTACAGGATTTACGGTATGCACAACAAGTTCTCTATAACGATCCCATAAATAATAATTTGGCACAAAACCTTATTTATACAAATGTACTTTAACGATGTCTGGTTTCCAAAGCCTCATCGGTTTGCATTTACTACACGGACAATGGAGCTCCTCGTAATTTTGATTATTAGATACTGCAAATCTAATAAATTCGTTTACATCATTGTAGAAATGTTCTTTCACTGAGCCTTTCAATCCAATTCTAACTTCTTACATCCAACTACAGTCAATGTAATAATCAAACATTTTTCCTGATTCAAAAATATATGTCATAGTGATTTCAATAACACATACATATATTATTGTAAAGCCTTTTGGGACTAAAGCTTTTATGCACCACACTATCATATCTTGACAATACATCACTTCTTAGCTAAACGATAAACTTTAAAACTTATCATTCTAAAAATTCCTATTTTATTTTCTTAAAATTTATCCTTCTATTTTACTTAATAAATAGTTATAGTTCAAAACTACCGCACCGCGATTTTTAAAGAAAATGGATTTTGACATAATTCAAAATCTACCTTATGAAATCTAAAATTTTCTTTTCCATTACGGAACTACAATCCAATAGATTCATAAGATTCTTGTTTTGTAGATTTTCGACCTATATTTATCATATACACCAATTCAAAGTTCAAACTGTAAAATTACGAGCTGCGCTGCGCATATTGTTCGTTTTAATTATATTCAAATTTATTTAATTTAAAACGTAGACATCAGCAGTGATTTAATTCTCAATATGGTATAAATTAGCACAACACAGCATAAATTTATCACGGTATAAACTGTTAACGTTCAAATATATTTTTCTAATAATTCCTATTTCATTTTCATAAAATAATTCATTATAGTTAAAAACTACCACACCGCGATTTTTAAAGAAATTTGATTTTGAAATAACTCAAATTCTATTTGATGAAATGAAAAAAAATTACAAACCACCATTTAGCAGATTCAAAAGATTCTTGTTTTAGGGAATTTCAACCTATATTTTATCAATTATAATCATTCAAAGTTCAAATTGTAAAATTACGAACTGCCGCTGCGCGACGAATTCATTTTAACTATATTCAATTTTTGATTTATTTAATTAATAACACAGAAATCACGGTGCATATTCTTTTGATTTTACTTGGAATTCAACATTAGCACCAAATTGTTTTCAAAAAAAATTCCATTACAACGACGCCATTTTGTAGAACCGGAGTAACGTCTATGCATTACCCCTCTCCTGACTAGGCTTGCACCATTAACAACAATTTTATCCAACAACCTATATACCAACAACTCCTTCAATAGGATTGCCAAACTCATATACAACAATTTCAGAACCATATACAACACCGTATTTTAAATAGTTTACCCCAACTATTTAAAATTCCCAACACCACTAATCCCAAAAGCAAATGAATCATCACTCATTACAAAACATCATTGCAGTAACAATCAAAGTCAACTACAATTCGAATAATATATCACTATTTGTTATTATCCTATAGAAATCAACTGAATTCACAAAATTTATTAATTGATTTCTAATCTTTAATCACCTAAATAGCTTTTAAATTTAAAATCTAATTACCTATATTATAAATTCAATATCAATAATTGATTATTATCTATAAAATAACGGTTCATTAACAAATGCATATGCACAAAATCAACTAACATACAATATTCACTGATAAACAACTAAATCCACATTTTAGTGTTTCAATCATTACTAAATCAACTACATTAATTCAACAATCAATATATGATCACATAGCATATACATTTAAATCATTATTAACTAATTAATTTAGGAAATTATGGTAGAAATTAAGATAGAAATTATACTGAGAACTAAGAGAAGAAGCAACGATTGGTAGGGGGAGGTGCAGCAGGTGGCGTCGGCAAGGAAGGAGGCAGCGACATCGATCGACGATTTGTGGTTTAGGGTTTTTTTTTCTGGTTCGCGGGCTTGTGTTAGGGGAACAGGGAAAATGTGAAATGTTCCTGTAGTCTCACGGGTTTTGTTAAATTAGGTGACGACTAGCAACGACTTGCGATGGCCGCTTTTTCGCTAGCATCCGTAACAAACAAACCAATTCTTGTAGTGTTAGCCTATGTAGATGCTGATATGCTTGATAATCTAGTGAACGCTGGTGTGAATCAGTTTGTGCAGGACGTGCAGTCGCATCCTGTCCTTTGTGCTGCTAATGTGCTAAAATGAACCCCTCTTTTCGAAAACTGCTCACAAAACAGGGAGTATATGAGCCATGGGACTTTAATTATATGGTTACTGACTTGATTATTGATCTTCCTTATGAGGTGATTCAAGCCAAGGTAGATTTCTAGACCTAATGTTTGGTTGGTTACTTTATGGACACTTCTCCCTACGTATGCGATAGTTAAGGAACACCATGGTAAAATATGGCTGCTCAGATGTGGTCTAAAGGTTCGCTTTGACATATCGATCTTCTTCTTGTAATTCTCACTACTTGAGGCATGTCTTCGTGTGCTTAGTGCGAAGCTGACTATTATTGGGGGGAACAATTAATCATTACCCTATGGAACCCGTTAATTAGTTGATAAAGCCAGAGAGAAACCTCTCTCTATTTCAAAAAGTTGTTGAAGATGTTATTGCCAGAATTGGGTACATGGGTCATATCTTTCACGTTTGTTCATGCACCGATAAGGCAGTTGGTGATTCTAGTGTCCAAAGCTCAAGAATTTAATGCAAGAGCTATTGGTGGTGGATATAACTATAGAGACTTATAGAGCAACATTGCAAGTCTTCACTCCATGAATTATTCTAGTTTCAGCATGGCATGACTGTATTTTGTACGAAGAGCTGCTTCTTGTAAAGTTTCTCTTATGGCTTTCTTGATCATATATAAACTTCAGCGGATTCGCCGCTGATGGTTAATAAGACCAAAACCGAAGACTTCTGGTAGTCTTCTTTCCTTTTTTGTCCCCTACTGCAATACAGAGCAAAATTGTATAGCAATCATTTTCAGATTTTATTGAGTTGTTTTTTCTTTTAAAAATAAAAGAAAAATGTAATTTTGAGAAGTAAATATGATGTAGAGATGAAAAGGTAGTAATGTCTTTTTATTCTCCTGTTCTATGTTTGATTGTTATTGGTTTGGATAAGCTCATTTATTTTGGTGCTTTTGTTACATATAAGTTATATACTCCTATGATTCTGTAGCTTTTATGACTTCAGTCTGAATGCAATCGAAGATCGGTTCTGCATCTAGACTTGGTACGAAAACCGCGCTGAATGCAACTTGCAAGCATTTACAAACATAAAGTTATAAAAGGTTTTTGCAAATTTCTGTCATTCTATGATCTAACATTAATGCATTGCGACACAATGGAAATATGCACTTATCTAGGTCTACAATAAATCTAGTTTCGGGTCATGTATTGTACGCACTTCTCAGAAAGAAAAAAAACATATTCAACAATTATAGTGTCAAACATATTTAAATTTTTTAGGTGCCATGATCTTATTAGTCCGTCGAGATCTTCTATAGTATATACGAAAAAAAGAACATTAATATATGTAACGGTTGTTTCACATGTTAAAAGATGGAACGACGGTTTGAAATTGAAATAGTCCCACATCGCTTATTTTTTCTGGAAAAGAGGTAAAAATTTAAGTAGACACATAACATTAGAGACTTATTTGTTACAACAAACTATGTGTCAACTCATATACACACACCTGCTGTTGTTTCATAACATCTTTATCCATGTTGTCCTTCTGTACCATAAAAAAATTATAGATATTTGTTTGAAGAACAAAATCATTTTCTCCTTTATTTCAAAAGACAATCAAATTTTGTTATCTAAATCAACAACAACTTCCAAGTTTTAATTGACAAAATATAAACACAAAGATATGTGCTCACATTTTACAACTAATAAAATTTAATTAAAAAATAGTTTTTATACAAATATACTATCAAAATAAAATTAATAAGGAAATATTTTTTGTGAGTGTGGAGAAAAAGAATATAAGAAATTGTTATTTTTGTAAAGTTTTTTCCAAAATGTTAAATGAAACTATCTTACAAATGACTTAGTTCTATGTTTTAGATGATCTAATATAAAGCTATTTTCAATTCATAAAGATAATAAAGTAAAACATTATACATTTTTTAATTAAACTTGAAATCAAAGGCTTTTGGCCATTTAGCCTTTTCAGGCGATGAACCCTCCCCTTGTCCACTGTTTTCTTCTACACTCCACCCCGTCAACTTCGTCCCCTCCTCTCCTCTCTTGCGCTCTAGCATCCTGATGATGCCTCGTAAAAGGAAGAGTAAAATAACACAACTCCTGTTAGATCTAGATTTATAATCCGCAATCTGGTTTCTTTTTTGTGCCTATCTGCCTGTCTTTAGACAGTCACGCGACATATTTATGGTTATCAAAGTACTCGAAACTCGAGTACGAACTCCCATTTCCAAATCCATCTGAGAAAACACTTTGGCTTCGTGAAGCCGATCGAACAAGTCATCGATCCTTGGCAACAGATACTTGTTCTTCTTTGTCACCTTGTTCAGCTCATTATAGTCCACACACAATCTTAACGAGCCATGCGCCTTGGTTGCAAATACGACTGGTGCACCCCATTCGGAAACACTTATCCGAATGAATCCCTTACCTAGAAGGCCTCGAACTTGCACCTCCAACTCTCGTTGTTCCTTACACGCCATCCACCTAAGAGGAATAACGATTGGTCTAGCACCCTCAACCAAATCGATCCTAAAATCGATCTCACGATGCGGTGGCAACCCTTTGACCTCGTCAAAGACATCCTCATACTCAATAGAGATCAGCACAAATGACAAGTCTTCCTGTGGAATCACAAGCGAATATAGATAGCTAACTAAGACACCATCTTCACATTTACACAGTATCAGCACCTTTCTCCCTTCCATGACTCCGACTCTCACCTCCAGCTTCTCGCAATTCACCCTTGCTGCATACATCTTGAGCCAATCCATGCCCAAGATGATCCCAAACCTAAGGAAGTTAAAAACAAAGCAATCTCACACAAAAGAGAAACCATGACTCCATAATACTAGACCACGACACAACATGCACAAACTGGATGAACTCGGGTTCCTCACCCAAGCGGCACACAAGCTCATTGCAACAGAAAGAATGCGATGCTCCAGTATCAAACAAAACTCAAACTGAAACACCTTGAACAGAAAGAGTACCTTGAAAGATGACACCCTTTCCCTTCTCCTCTACAGTAGAAGCTCTTAAAGAAGATGGCACGGCTTCCAAAGCTTATGCCTTCACAACCTGCTAGCCCTTAGCTGATTCTGGACAGTCTTTCTTCTCATGCCCAGGCTTTCCACACTTGAAGCACTTCTTCTTAGCTTTGGGATTCTTGCATTCACTAGCAAAATGGCCCTTCTACCAACAGTTGAAGCAAGTCACTTCATTCTACTACTTCTTCTGGCCATCCTTTCACTTCTGTTATTGTTGCTTCCTCTTCTTATTATTACCACCTTGCTATGGCTTCTGAACTTCCTTGGTTGCAGCGACAACATTGGCCTCTTTAGGAAACATGCTCTCATGATGAACAATCTTTTCCAAAAGATTCCCGAATTGATCATCAAGATGATCGACCACTGGCGTTCCATTATAGGTATCCAGACCCATAACAAACTTCTTGCACTTCTGATAGGGTGTATCAATGTATGGACGAGAATATCTGGACAGAGCTTCAAAGTCAGAAATATAGTAAAGCACAGGACGACTATTCTGCTTCAATTCCACAAATTTCTTGAATAGAACATACTTCTGAGTTGTGGAGATAAACTTTGCTTCAAACTTGGCCTGGAATTGTTCCCATGAAATCTCTTCCTCTGGAGTGTCAAGTGTAACTAAATTCCACCAGTCCATAACCCTCCTTGATGCAAGCTTCCGCTTGGTTGCATCATCCAACCCCAAGTTTCTAAAGATACGAACAAAAGAATCCATCCACATCTGAACCTCTTCAGACGGTATTGTTCCCTTGTATGGTTTTCCTCCTAGAGATGTAAAGTCCTTGCATAACTTTGCAAAATCATCTACTCTAGGAACTTGCACACATACATTTACCATAGCTGCCACTAGAGCGGGCCCCCTTCGCATGAATGCCTCCATCATGGGTTCAAACATGGTAGGACAATCTGGTACACTACCGTCACCCCTCCAATATTAGCTTCCCTAGCAGCGTGTCTCAATGCTCATCTACTCATTCTAAATCTGCAATTTAGAATAATTAGCCACTTTCAAGAAAACTGCTAAAGGAGAACAAACGCTGCTACCATATATATTAATATATATAGTAAGCATCCAACTGAAATCTACATGTACGTCTCTCATACATAATTACGTCCTTGAACTTTGGCTAAAATCGTTAACCAGAGCTCTGATACCAAATGTGACAACCGCCCACAACCCCGGCACTTAACAAGAGTAATAATGCGCTGAAAGGTGTGCCAAGCAGCTGTGGATGATCATCAAGGTATGATACACAAGCGGGACCTATCGTAGAACTCACAACACAAGGATAAAATATAATAGAACATATACAACATGCATTATTAGTGAGGCAGAAAAACACTGAACTTTCATAATGACTAGTAGGTAATATCCATTCAGTTCGATTCAACAATAGTGTTTATACAATTTTGCCTCACGACAACACTCAGAGTAGGATAACAAACAGCGGAAAATAAATACTAGATAGTAGGGAAAATAGTACACCAACCTCCTGCTCGCCTCCGAACTGCAACATCGTCCTCACTAAGCTATCACGTGTCACCTGCCACCTAGTCTGCCCATCCAACAATCGGATGAATAGCCCAAGGTAATAAGAGGGAAACATAAAACCTTGAGTCAGGTAACAGTCTAAGTGAGCGATAAGACAACTAACAAACTTCAATAATAAAGTATATGAGAATGGGTAAACAGATGAACTAATTTACCCACAACACCAGACAAGAACACAACTCTCCTCTTTCCCACATCGGACTGTGATAGCCTTTACATCAAACATTCCAACCATTCACCGATGGAAACCACAGTGGTAATCAGAAGTAACCAACAATAGCGCTCATAGCATCCAAATTATACATCTCACGTAAACCATCCTAATCGGATCCAACATCTCCTAAGAACAAGCCCAAAAGGCCTAAACCAATATTAAACAAGCACTCAAGGAACATCTCCTTCGATGTTGGATAACTCACATGAGAGATGGCACAAACAGAACATCCAGCATGCATGACAGACTCTGGCTATCACCACCAATCCTACTTAGAAACCATCAACTGTCAAGGACCATACTCGACGGTTCTAGAAAAAACCTCACACACTATACACAACACGTGTCTAGCCATACACGACGCCTAGGGTACTCAACCTACAACCGGTCTTTCAATCGTATCCCTGCTTTGAGCCTGCTAGAACCTATGACAACGATAATTCCTTACCCTTCTCATCTCTAGTCGTTATCAGTTACAACTATTCATAAGCTCAAAACACTTTTGAGTATTCATTTCACATGAACTCAATACATCCTTGAATCATCTCCACATTCGTTGCATACATCGAACAACAAACGCATCACAACACTTTGACATTCCCATTGAATTCACCTCAAAGTTATCACCTCTCTCGAACCAAAGAAAACATCAATCATAAGGTCTGAAACAATCTATAGCATCACATAAATTTGCTAATGAAATAAACCACAACACTCACGCCATTCACCACAGCGTTTAAAAACGCTGCTGAAAACTACCCGCGACCGACCAGGTGACCGACCCATCCATCTGGACCGATCCGACCCAACTCTGGAACCAAGCTCGACCGACCCAACATGGCTCCAATCCTTGTACTAGCCGACCACCTTCACATGGATACACGAACGACTCAATGGCAACAGACCAACCCAACTCTACTGAACATGGCCGACCGACCCACTTTAAAACCACCAAACCCGTCCACTAACTACACGCCTGACCGACCAACCCAATCCTTGAGACCGACCCGACCAGCTTTACTCAAATCCAGGTTCGACCGACCCTGTTGTGACCAACCGATCAGGGGAGGACAGACCGACCATAATGTGTACTGCTACCTGTACTACACTTGTACCGCGCCATACTACAGGCCGACCAAGAAAGTACCGACCGACCAGGACAAGGCCGACCCATTTCCTGCACAGCTCCAATTCAAATTCAATTTCGACCAAAACTTCGCCAAACTACAAGATCGACGAATTTTACTCGACCAACTCATTAAACACAACCATAAGCATGTTATAAAATCACATCAACATGAATATGACTATTTTCACCAAAATTATGCAAATCACTCCAAAATCATGATAGATAATCATATGAAAAAAATTATGAATCTAACTTGCATAAACATATGAAATAACAAAGAAACTACCGGTATGAACATGCTAAATTAGATCCTAGGGTGATTCATATGAAAATGGACTTACCATGGTGTAGATCTATGAAAAAACACTTAAGATTGATGAAAAACGAGATCAAATACTCATATACTTGATTGAATCCATGTGAGAGATGCATATCACTCACCAATTCTCCAAAACAAGCTAAAAGCAATGAATTAAGATTCTAGATAGCAAGGAATTTGATCCAAACTCCTTGATTGGATAAACTCTCCCTTGCTACGATGTTGGTCTAGCCTTAAATGGTGTAGATCTTCGATTTCCTAAGCTTTAATGGTGGAAAGATGGAGAAATGGAGGAATGGAGGATCAATAGGCTCTGCCAAATGAGAGAACGGGTAAAGTAAACTATTTCCCATACCTACCACCCCTATTTATAACCTTCCCCCAGCTACTAATGGGCCTCTTCAAATCTTCCCATTATGGCTTAAAAATCTGGACAATCAACTGTTAAACCTTCAAACTGTAATTCCTCCCAAACCGCTAAGCCAAATCTTTAATGTAACCACTCTACGGAAAGGCAATCTTCATTTTCTTTCCAATGGCACAAGTATCACCACCTGATTCGACCTGAGTCAAAAGTTATGCCCTATACAAGACTAACAAGGGCAAAATGATCACAAACAAAATTGGTAAAAATTATGGACATGTCTCACATCCATATAAGCAACATATTAAAATATGAGAATGATCCAACCCTCAGGGAATAAAATAAAAATATTTTACGATCTTTCGATACGTAAAATGTGGGTTGTTATATTCTCCCCCCTTAGGAATTTCTCCCCCTTAAATTCCAAGCAAACACAAGCAACCAAAACAATTATGCATGCCTATCATCCATGAGAAACCAATTCTGTCATCCAAACCAGCAACCATCAAGCCATGCATCCATAGCTTTATCCTAGCACGCAGAATTCTATCAAACAACAACAAGATACAACGATGATACGATATCAAAGGGTCCTACCGACGAAGAGTTCTGGATGATTCGCCTTTATGCTCTTTTTCGTCTCCCACGTACAATTTTCGCCATCGTCGCTCCATTGTACTTTGACTAGCTTAACTGTCTTCCTCCTAAGCTGTTTCGTGTCACTCCCCACAACACAAAGTGACTTACGAGGTCTAGAAACTACTATCTCTACTTCTAGATCTTCGTACTGCTCTGGAAATACCACTATATTCGAATCATGCACGAATTTCCATAGAAACAACGTATGGGACCCATTATGCACACTCGACATCTTCTCGGGTAACTCCAATCTATATGTGAGCTATTCAATTCGCTCGACTATCAAAAATGGTCCAACAAATCTTGCAGATAACATTCCATTATTTCTGAACCGAACGTGTAACACCCCACGTCCATTAATGTCACTCACAAAGGGAATGCATTAACTTCCATGGAGCATTTTAAGTAAGTATAGAACAGAAACTTAACAACAAGACAGATATACACTACAATAAAAACACCATATTACAGCGGTGCAAAAACGTTGTAAAAGGTTTTTACAACGGTGGAGCCACCGTCGTGTATTAAGAAGTTGTAATATACTTATATCTTTTACAACGTTTTTGCACCGTTGCAACACCGTTTTGAAATATACCATATTACAACGGTGGAAAAATGTTGTAAAAGGTTTTTACAGCGGTGGAGATACCGTCGTGTATTAAGATGTTGTAATATACTTATACATTTTACAACTTTTCTGCACCGTTGCAACACCGTTGTAAAATAGGGTATTTATCAATTGTAATAAATTTTATTACAACTCTTTCACACGGTTGTAAAATGATTTATTACAACTTTTTTTTCGCTGTTGTAACTTATATACACCTTACTAATATAAGGAATTCATATATATTAATACTAATATGATTCATATTTCAATGCAACAAATATAACTATACAGAATCATTCATATATATTAATTAACATAATATTCGATCAACATACACATAGTACATCACCAACTAAACCCATCACAAAAAACATAACCATTTCAAATACATACATCGATCTAATACATAAGAAAGATAGAAGCTTTGTCCACAAAATATACATAAGCATACCCTATGAAAGCACTCTAACTGAAGGCAATGTAATTTTTATAGCTTCTCCAATAGCTTCTCCAATGGTAGTAATTTCGGAATTCGGCTTCCACAAGAAAGTATCAGGATCCATCGCCACATCAATCCAAACTTTCCAACCTTGCGGTCCACGGTGGGACTGCAAAAAAAAAAAACATTCAAAAGTTAATACTATAAAACTATAATTAGATATTTTGAGAACATTTTTCTTATAGAACATTGAGAGGAAGGCCAACAAGAATGTTTATAGAACCTGTAAATTGATTGTTCCCTATATGCCTACATAACCGTGAATGCTATAAAGATGTAATATGATGTAAATTGTGCATGAAGTGGTGTAAACATTCTTACAGCGCGGTTAAACTTGACAGATTGTTGAAACTATGTGGAAGATGACTAGTAAAAGAATTGAAGGATAGATCCCTGATATGTACAAAACAAAATAAATACATAAACTTGATTTTTTTTCTTTTTCTAATGGTTTGATCAACATTGTATTTTGATGTGCAGTGGAATATGAAATGAATAATAGAAATATATTTTATAATTAAAATAAAATGTTAGTATTTGGTACTCATAGGCTTACATATAGTTGAACAATCAAGTAGAATAAAATACAGGCAGTTATAGGTTAATTACTCTAAAGGTTACCCTTGAGCCCATGTGCACCTTGAAAAAATTAATGCAGAAGGTTCATCTGCAAATAAACAATATTGTTGCATTCAATTTCAAACTAATTTACTTGTAGTCGCTTTCTTCATAAATTAGATAAGACTTAATAGTACATACTGGATATGTCTTTGCAAAATATAGCAAGTTCTCTACTGATATGAATCCACCACCTCTAGCAACAAAAGATTGTTTATGAAACTGGGATTAATATATATTATCAAACGAAATTTCACGGATGTAAAATTTTAAACACATTGAAATATGTAGATCTTTCCCTTCCCATTCCATGTCCTTCCAGTAATCAGAAATTAGATCACAAAGTTCAACTTTAGGGAACGCTGCATGCCATAGTGCCCTTAAGGATTCCTACAAGTTTGGCAGCAGACATGCTCATGTTATTAAGTGTTGTATAACTGATGTATAAAAAAGAAATAAGACATAATTCAAACCTCATTTCGTTCGTTGAAAGACAATTTTTTTCAGCAAATTGGAATTAGAGTTATCTGGTCAGGTAATAGTATTTTTAGTAGCAATGACCATGTCAAAACAATCATTTTACTATAACTCAAGCATGCTTGTATTCGCTGAAATAAAACAATTGAAATCGAAGAATTGACATTACATTTTTAGCAAGATATATGCAACCCAATGGTTTTAAGAGCTGTACTATCAGGAATCTTGATTTTCTTTAACGGGATAATATTAATATAGACAGAAAAAACATGGTGAGGTTATTGTTTGCATTTGTATGTGCAGTTAAGCAGTATAAGGAATTATATCCAAATTAAACCAAATATCACTTCTCCCTCTAATTCTAGCCAAAGCATCAATAGTATCAGCACACTTCTATTCCGCTGTTACCAGTTTTCGGTAAATAATTCATAGATTATAAGCTATATTATATGGTATTTGCTCAAACTGTGTTCTATTATATAGATCGCACACACTACGTAATGGAAGAATCAACTGTTGTCATTACGCGGTATAATTTTGTTTGAAATCTTTGAAAGTAGCAAGCAAGGGATCTTCAAGAAAAAACGTGAATTTCAATCATCATTTTAGACATCTTCATTTGAGAATAATTTCAATTCCAGATTGACTTGCTGCATATTTATTTCTTATGTTTTACATGCACACATAAATAATGTTTTTGGCTAAAACCTATGTTGCCAAGATATTTGCACGACAGTTGCAAACACAAAAAAAGGGATAACGTATCCATTCAACACTTACCCAACATAATATGCATCTTCACATAGAAAAAAGCTAGAGGCAATGTAATTTTACCATCTTTAGGTTTGGATTGTAATTATACACCTCTTGAGTTTAAAGTGTATATTACTTTTCATAGAGAATAATAATGATTGAATTTCACAATACAACTACTAGCGCTAAACAAGCATTATTTGTAGATGTACAATTAATTAAGCCACATGCCCAAAAGATACCTTCTTTTTAATCATATTAATTGTTGAAGTGGTATCAACGACCATTTTATAAGGTTAACTGAGTTTAACATTATATAAAGTCGATCATAGTTTGGTCCTCTAGTGTTACCATTGAAACTTAAAAGCTAACGCTATATCTTATATCCCAAGGGCAAAAAGAACTCTTGTTCCATCTCTGTTATTTTTAGGAAGCAAAGGATATTAAGTTGTATGTCCAAGCAAATATCTTGATATTTATCGTCAGCTTAAATCTGAGGTATTATTGAGAGTTTCAAATAGGAATTTAAAAATTGATCGAAATTAGAAATCATACAATTTTAATATTTTCCATTACAATTATGCGGTTTCCGTAAAGAACTTGCATGTCATTATTCATACTTTATGAAATAGGGACCAAAATCAGATAGAACATCTCAACAATGGTTTCAAAATTCCAAGCTTGTGTGGGATGTGAAACAAGAAAGGTTGTCAACAAACACCATTTTGTTGAACTTAAATAGGAATTTAAAAATTGATCCAAATTAGAAATCATACAATTTTAATATTTTCAATTACAATTATGCGGTTTCCGTAAAGAACTTGTATGTCATTATTCATACTTTATGAAATAGGGACCAAAATCAGATATAACATCTCAACACTGGTTTCAAAATTCCAGGCTTGTGTGGGATGTGAAGCAAGGTAGGTTGTCAACAAACACCATTTTGTTGAAAATGTGACAGCATTAGTAATTTATTTTCAACTTGTCGGTTTGTTATACTAATAAATAGTCTTACCTACCTTTAAACAAAACCAGAGGCAGATCTAGGTATGATTTAAGTATGCTGACTTGTGAAGGATTCCTCAATAAATCTTAGGGTTCATAACAGTAAGAAAATTTCAGAAATCAGAAGTGGGCAAGTAACAAAAAATAGAAGTGAAAAACAAATTAAACTTTCCTCTGAAGCCTGCTTCAATTCAGGCATGCTGCTGGTTCTTATTCTTCTTTCTTTTGTCCCCTTTGATTGTTGAATTGATATAGCACTGTTGAAATGATTCTCTTTGGTTAGTTGCGGGTTAGCATTTAGAAGGAGGATTTAGGAGGCAGGTCATCGCGACAGAGTGTGGGCGACGAAGGAGAGTCGGCGATTTAGGGTTGGAAAGTGAGATTGAAAGATTCTACACGAGAGATGAAACCGGACAATGGGGAAATATGAAATCGCGATTTTCTAGCGGGGTAAGAATCGGAAGAGACGAAGATTGAGAAACGTTCACGTTAGATTTTTTAGTCGAGTATAATTGGCTTCAGAGAGTTTGATTTTGGCCCTCTTACAGTATGAAAACCTCTCTAACAGTCGGTTTGATTAGTCTTAATTTAAGAAATACAAACTAGATATGCATATTAGTTTTATCACAGATTTGTTAGGAAAGGAACCAAAATGGATATAAATCCAATATAGGGATTCATTTCTCTCAGATGTAGTGGACCCTAGAATAAGAAAAAGCTCCACTAAGACAGAATTTTATAGGGACGTCGATAAAATGGCTCAAAGGTTACAAATTATTTTAAAATGTAATTTCATTGTAAGTTTTTCTTCTCTTTCAATGGATAATTAAAAACTAAGGTGTAGCTCTTCTAGTAGAAATAAAGGATAGAAATTTATCAGTTTCAACGTAAGATCAGCTAGTGATGCTTGCCTGTTGGATCAGTCCATTTTTGCATAAGCTAGTCATATACAATTCAGATAATACTCAAGGGTGCCAAGTGTTAAAAAAATACATTCATATCCAGGTGCACCACCAACAAAAAACTCGGCCACAATTTAGCATGAAGTAAACATTTTTATTGAAATAATTTGTTATATGGAGAATTGAAAAACTGGTTATAAACTGTACCAGGAAATTGGTCATCCCATTCAGCAAGATTATCATCTCCAATTATATCAGCCTTCGTCTAACCGTATTTCTCCATATACTTATTGTAATATTCGACTATTTAGACAACATGGATAGGAAGCGGTATTGCCTTAATAACAGTAACGTCTTCTTCAATCATATTACTGATTGTTCTATGGAAATTTGCTGTCGGTTCTTCAATTTAAAATGGTTTATTATCTGAACCAACCAAAATAATAATGGTTTTGACAGTTTTGATGATCGGAGAGTATCAACCAAACCCTAAAGGCAACGGACATTGCGAAGAGGAAAAAATGCAACAAAAAACAAAAAATCAATTGATTCTTTAACATAGAACCGTAGTAATAGGAAAAGAAGATACCTGAAAATTCAATTTTGCTAACGAAACACACCGGAACAGCTGACGATTTTGCACAACGAAAACCATGGTGTTGGTGAAGGCGATTCCGTAGGCGGGAGTATCGAAAACGATGTCTAGGGTTCGAAGCAGCGGTAGAGGAGTGGGCTTCGCTTGGAGCGGAGGAAGATCAAGAACGCGGTGCGCCTTCTCCAATGGTGGTTGAGGGACGCTGTTCCGATTGAAGGAGGAAGGTTTTCGTGGAGTCCATTACCGATTATTTGGGAAAAAAGGATTTTGGGGAAAAGTTATTACGGTGGAAATAAAATGAAATGGGGATGGATTGTGAAGCCTCAAGAGAAAGACACGGTACAATGGGTATAAGGGCCAGACTCATAGGAAAAGAACAGGTGTGGATATATATCAGAACAAATGGCAAAATTATCAAACAATTTTTTTTTCCAAGTATGGGTACCAATAATTTGTCCAATGCACATACATGAAATTATACCCATTCAAATACAAGTTAACGCAATACAAATAAATTTCCAAATAAATAAATTAGATTAAAATTCTCAAAATTAATTTATATTTCAAAATTTAAAATTTCTCAACAATATATCAATTTGTTTTTTTGGAAATATTAATGACATTTAATTTGAACCAAATTTAACCAAACAAAATTATTTAAATTAAATTATACTTCTCAAGATTTTTTTTTATATAATTTCATTAATAATATATCTCAATTTGATTTAAAACATTAGTAATAATTGACAAATATTAACTATTTGAGAAAATTAACTATTATTAAATATTAAAAATTATTATTTAATTACTACTTATTAGCTATTAATTATTTAATAATAATTGACAAATATTATTGATTCCCAAGTTTATTATTAATTATTATTATTAAATATTATTATTATCAATATAATTAGTTATTAAATATAAATATTATAAACATGAAGTTTGTATTAGGCATCTCTATTACAATGAATAAAATGAAAAGTTGTGATATATAAGTTTATTACAACAGTGATTTTTTCACAGTTGTAAAAAACATTTTTTACAACTGTGCGTTTTGCACAGTTGTAAAAAAACATTTATTTCAACTGTACAAAACGCACTGTTGTAAAAAAAACATTTATTACAACTGTGCAAACGCACTATTGTAAAATTAAAGTTGTAATATGGTGTTTTTGTTGTAGTGATAAACAGTACTTGAAAATTAAAACTTAATTTCATTGCAACGGAAAACACATATGTTTGATTACATCATCAAAACCAGAGTCGAAGTACATAATATCCATCTTGACTACCAAAAGTACATAAATTGATAGACATAATCCCCAATACAAAATAGCCATAAATAAGAGAGGCTGAACTTCACTTCAGCGATCCAAGCAACCTTCTAAAAGCAAGATATAAGCTGTCCAAAATCAAGTTCCACTGGTGCTAATTCCACCCTGAGCACCTGGGGGGAAAGGAAGAAAAGAGGAGGAAACAAAGGGGGTCAGACATAAAGTCTGGCGAGTGCGATAACTTTAACAATATAGTTAACAAAGTAACTAGGCTAAGGCATAAGTTGGAAAATAAGGAAATGACCATGAACCATTGAGTATGGAAGAGTAAATAAGGAAACAAGATGAACAACGATATCGTTAAAGCGCCCCTAAACCACTATAAGATAATTACTAAACTATACCAACACTATAGGACAATTCCTATACTGCACCACCACTAGTATACTGCACCACCACTAGTCACCCTAAGGTCGATCCTGCCTACTGAACATAAGTGATAATAATAATGGTAGTTTCGTGTACCCCCAGCTGCTATCATAGATGCCGCCTCCTCCTATCTCCACTAGTGGTACCCACTACCCTCCCCATTCTAATTACAATATTCATAATATGGTAGTTGTACTCCTAACTGCTGTCATAGGTGCCGCCTGCTCCTCTCTCCATTAGTCGTACCCACTACCTTCCCCATTCAATCGACTCCCTAACTCGTAGATACCCGTGCTGGCCCCACAGTGGGGTGTATCACTCCCCAAAGTGGCAACCCGATACCACAAATAATGCACGGCTTATACCTACACGATGCAATAACGTCTTACCTACCAGCCCGGGTCCACACACGCATATGAACCCGTTGGACTTGCATTGCCACCGCTAACCCGGTTTGGCCTCTTACAGTCAAGCCCAGTATGCATGTCCCATCCTCGACTTGGGTCGAGCCCACAAAGATACGTATGGGTTACTGGTTGAAATGGGACCCCATTACTCGACACAAGCTATCCACCTAAGCTTGGTCCCCTCTAGTACATCCCACTTAACCCACTTCTTATTCATGTTTCAATTACATGTTTCAATTTTGGTTAAGTGTTTGTAATCGTATTTCCAAATGCCACCCAAGGTACCCACTAGATTCCACATGCCACCCAAGGCACCCACTTAACTCCCTCATGTCCCACTACATGTTTATTTGGTTAAGTGTTTCTTAATTCAATAAGACCGTAACCTCATAAAGACCTCTCACATTAGACTGGCATTTGTGACAGCTGGATTTGTCGGGCGGGTCCGGGCAGTCTCACAAAAGAGCCTAACCTCGTGTCTTTACAATTGTTATGTATTTAGTTTATGCCTAAGATCTCTCACATTAGACTGACATTTGTGGCAGTTGGATTTGCCGGGCGGGTCCGGCCAGTCTTACACCACAAAAGAGCCTAACCTCGTGTCTTAGACGATTAATTACTCCTAATTAGTCATTCCCCAATTTGAATTACTTTCCCTATTCAAATTATCAATCAATTCCAAATTTAACGATGTCCATAATTGACTCAATTATGTCCATCCATTTATGGTATGTAAAATCATAACAATTTTCATCTCAAATTTTATTTTATGCCTTTTAAGGCATTTATGCCAATTAAATCTTTTAATATTATCCCCTTTTACCCCACGTTGTACGTTTGTTCGTTTAACGTAAAATATACGTTAGACTCGAATAGTCTAACTCATGGAATAAAGAGAAAACATCACAATATACACATAATTAAAACATCGATCTAAACATAGGGGTGAACTTGCATGTGTGAATGATGTTCTACATCTAAAACTTGCATAGGCCAAAGTTACAACTTGCATAAATAACATATGTCATGGATCCAAATCTAAAGGTGTGAACTTATTGAGATAATGGTCACAAACTTGCATAAATCATGTATGTCATAGATCTACATCTATAGGTGTAAACTTGCATAGGCAATAACCCTAAACTTGCATAACATGATTCATATCCCAAACTCATATATTTATATAAACTTGCATATGTGATTTATGCATCATAACAATGGTGTAAACTTGCATCTAACATGTAAATTATCATGTAGAATTTATCATATAAATCACACATGTCATAGCCTAACTTTTAGTCAAATTTTCACATAAACTAGATGTCATAACCATGTAAGGTCACATATAATTTTACCCAACTTGTATATGATTCATGTCTAAATCAAAATCTAAACTTGCATACAAACTTGTGATCTATCATATGAATCAACATAACCAAACTAGCATATGAACAACATGATGATTCAACTAGACATAAGCCAATCATAGAATTACAACATGGGTGATAGCATCATAACTTTACATCGTAAATGATAGCATCATAACATAACATCATAGAAATTACAACACAATTCTACAACAGAATTACAATATGCAGTCAATAATTCACATCATATCCAAATTATCCGCATCATAACTCAATCCAATTAATTTACTAATTATTTTATTAAAATTATCGAACTCACAACTCAAAAGCGGTCTTGAGTTCTGAATTCTGATTTCTGAAGTTGTATTAGCTCTCCTTTGAAGAACATTCGTTGTTAGGATTGAATAGAACTGATTTGATTTGTTGTCCTTCCTCTCTAATTGGTGGCGGCTACTCTAGGGTTCAAGATGACAGCATGACGACCATAGTTTCAGTTTTAATTCAGATTTAGGGTTTGAGTCTATGGGTCTTTTTATAGAGTTTTGAATTAATTTAAGCCGTCGGATGATCTTAGGGTTAATGAAAACCATTCAGTCATGATAGGGTGACACCACAGCCCTAATGACTTAGCAAGGAGTCAGAAAGGACTCAGCAACATGGGTCAGCCTGAACCAGAAAGCTGTGCAGGCCTGCTGCCTCGGCCTGGGCGCACTTGGCAGGTGCACCAGTGCAAATTTGTACTGGCGCACTTCCCAAGTGCTCCAGTGCAATTTTTCTCTCTTTTGCAACCAAACTTCGTTCGTCCATAACTCCTTCATCCGGTACCCGTTTCCCACAAATTCGGACTGTATTTCAAACAGAATTCCGAGACGAACACAATGGCGCAACCCCATTCCCTTAATTCTCACGTCTGAGATTAATTATTCTTTATTTTAGTTAATTTGATTATTCAAAAATACGGGGTGTTACAGAATGACATGCTTCAAAGTAGAAATCTTCACCAAAACCATGTTGCTAACGTCGAATTCTGAATCTTTTCGACGTTTATCAGCATAACTCTTCTGACTATCTTGGGTTGCCTTCAATCGTTGCCGAACGATCTCAATACAATCCGATGTCTCTCGAATCATCTCTAGCCCAAGTATCAACTTATCTCCAGTTTCTAGCCAGCAAGCTGGAGAATTGCACGAACTCCCATACAACGCCTCGTATCATTCCAATGCTGGACTAGTAGTTATTATTATATGCAAACTCAAATAGATGTAGATGGTATTCCCATATTCCTTTGAAGTCTAACACACAAGCCCTAAAGAGATCTTTGAAAACTCGGTTAACCCTCCTGGTTTGACCATCAGTTTGGGGATGGTAAGCCGTACATAAACACAACTCAGTTCCAAAAGCTTCTCGTAAACTTTTCCAAAATCCACTCGTAAATAATGAATCTCGGTCACTCACTATTCTATTTGGGATACCATGGAATCAAACTGTCTGTTTCACATAAAGTTTAGTTATTACTACCAAAATTAACTCTTAAACAAGCTGACGGTGAAGGGATATCAGATGACCACAAGCACATGTGAACTCTTCAAAAACCAGAGTCAAACACCAAAAGGAACTCAAAGGCTATAAAATGCCAACAGGATCTATCCGGTAGAGCATATCTGACGGGGCATATCCGAAAAAGGACTTGACGGAGTTAATCTGCCGGAGGGATCCTATAGCGAATGGTCATATTGGTCGGAAGTTGAGAAAGAGGGAAGCAAAATCCCCACTAATCGAAACCTAGAAGAATGCAAAGGCTGTTGGTATTAACCTGCTTAATACCGATAAATCAGGAGACGAAAACACCAAGAATTAGACCAAAAACACATAAAGATTATCTGGAACAGGCTTCCAATACACCTACTGCATAAACACTGAAAAGTCATATTGGCAACAAGCAGGTCACCAGAAGCTACTATCAGAAGATTAGGCTATACCCGGAGACTCCACCGGAAGGCAAACCGGGACCCTAGGAAGGATACAGGCTATCCATACTAATCCACTTAGTACAAACACCGACAGTGGTTCTAAGCCGGCAGCTATCTACGTACATCTTCAGGACAAGCTCCTCTAAGTACTTATGAGAAAAAACTGGAAGCTTACATCCAGAGGCTTATAACCTAAAGCATACAGCCGGAAGCTCAAATACCTTCCGAAAAGCTACGACATCGACAAGCTCATCTCAATCTCAACGAAGCCCCAATTGACCTGGACCCTCATTTTGGAGGCTATAATCAGCACCACAAGGGCGGCCGAAAGCCAAACATCCGAGACCAAGGAGAAAAGCAGCCGATAGAGGCTCCCAAAGCCCAATGGCCCGACAACTGAAGGAGCTCCGATTTCTCTACAAATAAGACCCCATAGGTCACATTTTAGGGATGCATTTTTCTCATTCTTATTCTTGTACTCTTTCCCTCTAGAGTAAACCCTAATTCTTAGATTGAATTGGGGATTTCTTCTATTCTATTCATGTAATCTGAATCATAAATCAATAAAGAGTGAATCGATACTTATGATATTTCCTTATGAGTTTATTATGCTATTTACTAATTGTCGCTACTACAGCTTATTGTTTGTTTCCTACATGTGCACGAATCTTTACCCAAACCTGAATTAACCTTGGATCCTTCCTATAAGATTAGGTCCTTTAGAAAGCTTGGTGTAGAACCCCTTCTTATCATTCGTTAAGTCCTTTATCAAGGGTTGTATTTAGAGAACCTTCTCCCCAAGGTAGACAATGGCTCTCGAATCGCTTAAGCGTGATACTCTCCCCATCGAGGGAAGAGTAACTATTATTTCAGATTCGAGGCCTTGATACCTAGAAACGGTGAACTAATTCAACCTTGGGAAGGTTAAACTAACTATTTTTCTCTTAGTTACATTCCCATTGACCTATCTCCGATGTTGACGAAAAATATCATTAACATTTTGGCGCTAGAAGAAGAGATTGAACCTCTGCTTCCTATTCCTACCTTTAACCCTTTAGGTAACCCTGCCACGTTTTTAATTGTGTTGTTCCATCCCAGATTAGACTAAGACTTTGAAGAAGCAAAGTTATGGGTAAGAGGTCCCAACAAACCCTTGTGGATCTCGAATGGATAGGTCGGAAATCATTGACCCAATAGTGACAGAAGAACGAAGGTTAAGAGTGGAAGCCTTGAGGATAATAAAGAGGAAAAGAGAAACCGAACAATATGCTTCTGATGTCTGGGATTATAGCCTTTCCCATATAAGACAAATCTTAACACCTCCTCCAGATGGCTCTAGATCAAAGGACATTAACATTTTCTCTCACATATGGAAAACTCGCCACAAGCAAGTCAGAGGAATGGTATTTGAATAAGAAGTAATGAATGATATTGACTACTTCAACAACAAATGGTCTGAAAGGACAACATCACAACCTCAGTATATTTTGAAAAGTAGGAACAAAGATATAGGCACAACAACAAGATTGGGTCACAAAAGGGTTAAGCCCCAATGGCAAGAAGAGAGGTTTACGCTAGGATTACACAAGGGACACTACCTCACCGCTTTAATGGAAAATATCTACTTCCTAACCAAATACAAACTCAACTATTGGCCGTTCACAAAGAAAAATCCCAAAAACGAAAGGAAAACAGGAGGACCCTATTGTCATTACCATATGATGAACGAACATGAAACTAATCAATGTAGAATGCTTCAGGAAACAAGCATCAAATTCATCAACTAAGGCCAGTTACAAGAGTTTATGAAAAAATCAGATTTAGTTCAATAAAAGTCCTTAGGAAAAGAATTATTAAGCACAACAGAGGGTACGGAAAACCCTTCTTTCGAAGGTTAAAGAAACCCAAAAGGGGTCAAACCATAAATGGATCTAATCCCTTATCATCACCAAATTGGTCAGGACAAGGCATCCCCCGGAAGGGGATGGTATGTTAGTCTTTCTCCATGCCCAAATCAGAAGGGGCTAGGTTAAAGAATTAAAAGTGTAAGCCTCCGTTTCACATCAGAAATGGTCGTGGCGGTGCATCTAACATTAGAATGCCCTGCTCTGCTCGTAGAAGAGTGCGCCCTGCCTTTGCTAGCACTAAGAACGTCCTACCTCTGCTCGCAAGAAGAGCACGTCCTACGTCTTCTTATGTTCCGTGCTACCCGCAGTAGAGAATGCCAACCCCTATCATCGCCTACGATGGTCAGGATAGGGCACCCCTCGGAGGAGGGGTGGTGGTGTTTAAACCTCTATCAGTACCTACGATGGTTAGTATAGAGCATCAAAAGAGTAAACCTAAGTTCTTTGTCTATAATGGCCCCGTCTAAGTTTCTAAGACCTTATCGTCACCTACGATAGTCAGGATAAGACGCCTCCTAGAGGGAGGTCAGGTAAGTCCTTCGACCCTACTTGTGGATAAGCTAGCCAAGCGCACCGTATGCACAGGCCCAGTGAGTGGACAACAAAACACATACATCCTCTGATTTGACATCAAAAGCCCAATAAGTGGCTCAGGAAGCACGTACAACTTCTGCTTCCCAAATCAAATCTAAGGAGAATGCCAAAACATTAATGCCATAAGTGGATTTCTGGTACTCAATCTCTAATTGCATGAACAAGTGTTGGCTTAGGTCTTCTATATTAAATAACCTGAATCACAGTTGGATCAAGACCCATTATTAATACTGGAAGAGATGTCCCGGTCCTATTTCAATACCTAAGTCTGGGTTGATTTGGTTCTTAACAAAGATTAGAAGAAGATTTCTGACCTCCTACTTTAATAACCCGAATCTGGGTTGGATCGAATTTTCATAAATACCGGAAGTGGGCTCTCGGTCTCCTATCTTGATGCCTAAATTTGATTGATTCAAGTATAAATCACAACCTGACACGGGGTTCTGGTCTCGTCATAAATATCCAAATTTGGATCCCCTCAGAATATTAATGCTAAGCAAGAAGGAGCAGTTCATACTTCTCGATAGCCTAAATACATCTCGAAACTACACTTCTATTATTACTAAAGATGAACTCATTGGTCTTATCACCTGCTCAGGGAAGCGTCCTTAACTTATATATTTATCAATTTATTATTTAATATACCAGTTGTTTACACAGTACCAATGGTAGCGTCACATTAAAACATTAGTTCGAAGAAGAACTAGGAAAACAAATCTCGAACATGTCTAATAGAGTCTTATAACTATCGTTACTCCTTTTTCTAGGAAATATTATAGAAGGGGTGTCCCCAAAAATACTTGTTACATATGGATTTTTTTTACTAACACTACACAACTAAAATCTTCTGTTGATTGCGACATCCCATGTCAAGATGGCATTGTCTCCAACAAAAAGAAATGCATCATATAAATCACACAATACATAAGCATGCCCACTAGAGGTCACAACATGAACACAATTACTGTCTTAAAAGGATGTACATTACAAACATGCAATAAAAGTCTATCATTCCGAGTCAGGGTTTTGTAAGGCAAATTCCAGAGAAGCATAATCCTCCTCAGCTCTCTTTAATTCATTTTCCAACTTGTCAATTTGTTGGTATAGGCTACCTACCTCCGCGTCAGAATTATCAGAGGATTTTGTCGCTAGTATACATTGCAAATTATAGATAATCTCATCTTTCTCCTTTAGTTGTCCCTCCAAATAGGACACATATTCCCAAATATTGGTGACAACTATCTTTTTAAGATAGTACATCTTTTTATAGCCCGAAAGAGGACCTCTCTCAAAACTATCTTTGTGACCAGCAACGTTCGAAGTTTCCTCTTTGAATTGCGAGGGAGGAGTCTGGAATTGGTCCTTCTAGTCATGGATAAGATGAAATATCGTAATGCATAAAAGACAAGCATTAAGTACGCATTAGTAATATCATACATCCCAAAGAAAGATGACCACATGACTTCATCAATTCATACACACATACGCATGATGTTACAACCAACATTTTACTTATCGGAAGATCGTAGAATATTTTAATTTTATTCCCTGAGGGTTGGATCATTCTAATCTTTTAATATGTTGCTTATGGGGATGTGTGACATGTCCATTATATTTAACGATTTTGTTTGTGACCATTTTCCCCCTGTCAGTCTTGCATACGACATAACTTTTGACTTAGGTCAAATCAGAGGGTAAGACCTGTGTCATTGGAAAGGAATTTATGTTTACCTTTCCATAGAGTGATTACATTTAGGATTTGGCTCAGAGGTTTGGGAGAAATCGTCGCTTTAAGGTTTTTCAGTTGGTTGTTCATGTTTTGGGAGCCTAATGGGCTGATTTGGGGGAGGCCCATTAGTGGGTTAGTGGAAACTATAAATAGGGGGTAAGGGATATAGGAAATGATTTTATTTTTCCATTCTCTCATTTAGATACCTCGTGCTCCTCCTTCCTCTAACACCTTTCCACCGTTAGAAATCCAAATCCAAAGAGGGAAATTGAAGATCTACACCATTGGAGGCTAGATCTACGTCAATTGAGGCAAGGATTCATCGGATCAAGGTGTTTGGTGCGAGATGCTTGCTGTCTGGATTCTCTACCATTTTAGCTTGTTTTGGAGAATCGGTGAGTGATATGCATCTCTCACATAGATTCAATAAAGCATATGAGTGTTTGTCCATGTTTTTCATCAAGTGCAAGTGTTTTCCCATAGATATATGCATTGGTAAGTCCATTTTCATGTAAATCATCATATGATCTGATTTAGCAAGTTTAGATAGGTAATTTCTATGAATTTCATGTGAATGTGCAAGTTAGATCCATGGTTTTGCTCATATGTACATTTATGGTAATTTTGGTGAATTTTACATATTTGTTGATGGAATTGTCATATTGGTGTTATTAGTGACTTCATATCATGCTTGTGGTCATATTGGATGAGTTGGATGAGTTGTTTTCGTCGAACGAATCATTTTGGTGAAGTTTTGGTCGAAATTGGAGCTGCATTGAAGGATGTAGGTTTTGGGTCGAGCAAGCCAGGGTCGGTCGAACATGTGGGTCGGTCGAACATGGTGGGTCCGTCCCAAAAGTGTGTCTTGGAAAACAAGTTAGAAACCATGCCCTGGTCGGTCGGTCTCATCTGGGTCGGGTCGGTCTTGATGTGGGTCGGTCGAGCAAGTCTGAGGGTTCTGGTTTTGGAAGAAGTTTGGGTCGGTCGGTCTATACATTGAAGGAGGGTCAGTCGAGCAAGGCGAGGGTCGACCAAGCTTGGGTCGAGCACCCAGGGACTGGTCGGTCTTCAGAGGGTCGGTCACAGGGGGGAGTTGGTTACCAAGGAATTAGGTCGGTTGCACCAGGGGTCGGTCACACCGGGCTAATTTCTGAAAATTTTATTTTTTGGGTACAACTCAAATATGAATAAAAAGGGCTGAAAAAATATTTTTTGGGGGCAACCCCCAAACCCTAGCTACAGCGCAGTGATGTAATTCAGCTCAGTGATGTGGTAATTTCGTAGTGAATTCAATGGGGAATGACGAAGTGAAGTGATTTGTTCGTTGGATGTGACGAATGTGGGGATGACTCAAGGATGTATTGAGATTGTGTGAAGTAACTTCTCTAAAGTGATCTGAGCTAATTAATAGTCGTAATTGATAACGACTAGAGATAAGATGGATGAGGAATTTCCATTGTCATAGGTTCTAGCAGAATCAAAGCAGGGGTACGATTGAAGAACGATTGTAGGTCGAGTGCCCTGGGCGTCGTGTATGGCCTAGACACGTGTTGTGTATACCATGTGGGTCTTGCTAAAACCAGGGCGTCGTGTGTTCCTTGACAATTGATGGCAAGTTGTTAGCCAGTCATACAATAACGAGGGTTCCAAAGCATGGTTGGTGGTGATAGCCATAGTCAGTTATGGATGTTTGAATGGTTGTTGCAACAATAGCTGAGTTGCTATTGCTATGTGTGATGAGTGTTCTGGTTGCTATGGCTGAATTGTTATTCCTTTGGATGTATGGATCATAAAGTTTGTCACTGTCAGGTACGGGGAAGGCAGGTGTAAGTTCTTCTTTGGAGCTGGGTAGATTAATTGTTTATTTACCCATTCTCATATACTTTACTGATGAAGTTTGTTAGCTGTTTTATTGCTCACTAAGACTGTTGTCTGACTCAAGGCTTTATGTTTCCCTCTTATTACCTTGGGCTGTTCATTGGGTTGTGGATGGGCAGACTGAGTAGCAGGCGACAAGTGATGCTTTAGTGAGGATGTTGATGCTGATCGATGGCCAGCAGGCGTCTCATGTACCAGTTTTATTACTATCTAGTATTTGTTACTGCTGTTTTCTATTTCCTTGAGTGTTGTAGTAAGGCAAATTGTACGAACACTATTGTTGATATCCAAGTGTATGGGAAATACTTTCTAGTTGTCATGAAAGCTTAGTATTTTCTGCTTCACTATCACTACCTGTTGTATACGTTCTATTATATTTTATCCTTATGCTATGAGTTTACGATAGGTTCCGCTTATGTATCATACCTTGATGATCGTTCATAGCTGCCATGCATACCTTTCAGCGCATTGTTCCTCTTGTATAGTGCAGGGGTTGTAGGCGGTCGTCACACATGATGTCCGTATTGACATATTAATACAACATTACAAACCACCAAATGTCACAAGGTCAACACTATTACCAGATAAATTAAAAATGTTTCATACAATAATACTTATAACCCCCTGCTAAACTGTTTTTATAGGAAAAATTCATTGGAAGTTTCTCCATGATTTCAAACACAGATTCTAAAGTGATACTATAGCTTACATTTGTGGGGAAGCAGAGAACTGCCACAACATGAAAAGACCAGTTATTAACAAAATTCAAGAAGAAGGAAAATATTTCAAGAGCGAAAGCCATACCTGAGTAACATCAATGTCAGACCGGTCAAATGCCTCTTTATTCTTAGAATCCAAAGAGCCATACACTTTATAGGGTGGTGCAGCTGGACTCTTGGTAAGTGATATGCTCACAGAACCGGTAATGTTCCTTCCATCATTAGGTAGCCCCACTGTTGCTGAAGAGGATATCCCGTCACCCTTTTCATGTCCACTTTGCCAGTCCACGTCCTCTCATGTTTTCCTTCTGCTATGGCTTCCTACTCCACCTCTTCCTCACAGTCCTCAGAAAACTCTATATTGAATAAGAGGGATGCATGATTTATCTTGTTCATCGAAGGAACCTTATGTTCTCCCTCACCCGCTCAATCTTCTCCAAAACTCTACCTTGGACGGAGGGTTCAATTGAAGAAAAATCAAAATTTGAAAGCCTCTTGTAATTATCGAAAAAGGAAAGGATAAGGGCATCCTTATAGTATTCCATAACTATGTTATTAAGATAAACTTTCAAGAATGTGGAAATTCTATCACTAGCCACATAAATTATTCTTTTTGCGGTAGAGAGAGGAGTGTTCATCCTGTCCACTTCCACAACATAATCAACCTCCATCTCTGACTTTTCTTGCTTAAGATCTTCAATTTCATTCACCAACACACGTCTTTACCCTTTCTCTCCTCCTCTAGCAGGGTCACCAACTCATTATGTTTGCTGTCACCCTCCACCTTCTCCTGCAATAGAGTTTCAACCCTATCCCTCAGTGCCCTGTTCTCTTTCTTAAGGGCATTGACCCCCGTCTCTGAAGCGGAAGCCATCCGTCTGGATAAATACCAAGTCTTCATCACCTAAAGAAGAGAAATGGATTAAACTTCTCACAAAAATAGTATAAATACAAAGGAATTAGAAAAGATAAATTGATACCAAAAGATGGTCTCTGATTTGTTGTCGGTGGAAATATTCTGAATCCAAGGGTGAAGAAGTCGGTGTGATATTAGTGACTTCAGGGGATGAAAGAGCAGGACTCACGAGCCTGTCGAAATCTGAGACTGACATAGGAGGTATATGAGAGGTAGCAGGCTGTGAAGAGGAAGGCACCGAGAGACCATGCCTTTCCCCGCTTAACTCATCAAAAGTATCAAGGAGAATAGGACTGCTGACGGGCTTACCTTTCGAAGAAAAGTCAGGAGAGGCATCGACATCAACGACCTGATCGTCATCAATAGTAGAAGGGTCAAAAGTCGGCCTCGTCTTTGGGTTAGCAGCAACGTCTTATAGAAAATCAACTGGCTTATCATTCCTAGACTTCTTTGATGGTGATTCAATGATGGACTGAGCAAGCCTCTTTATAGCTCTGACACTAGACCGATTAAAGGCTGCGAGTGCGGATACATCCAGGGAAGTTGAAGATCCTAAACAAAGAAGAGTTAGATTAGAGAAAATAAGAACAAGGAAATGGGAGAAAAGTATGACAAACATTATCTAATCAAAAGTGTTATCTCATCCTAATCACCTAGAAAGATGGGAGAGCATACGTTGAATGTGCCAGAACTCAGCGACAATCCTTTAGAACCAGAGAATTGGATGGGAGGTTGCCCTATTATCTTCTGCCCCGGAGGAATCAAACCATATTGGCAAAGCCTATCTATTGTTAAAAGGAATGCCCGACACATATTCACCACTGGTGCTTTGAAGATAGCCTCAACAACTTGAGCTTCCTCCGTTGTTAAAATCATGTCTTTGGAAGGGGGTTCCGTGGTAAAAAAGAGAGGAGATATGAATAAATGGAAGTAACAGAACATAAAACAATTACTTTCTGAAACAAGAAGCTTACCATAGTCAACAAATTTTCTCTATATGCCGAGAGGGAATTTAACAAGGAAAAATTGATCTTCCCATGACTTAGTTTTGCTAATGCTATCACTAACCAATCTCCTTATAGGGTTAGCCCTCCATATCGGCAACTCCGAGCTTTTAGAAAATTGGACCATATGATGAATAAGTTTAGGGCTCAAAGAATCTTGACCTGGGGAAAGTGCTAAAGTTTCTAGGCATAAAAGGGTTCTATATGTATTGGGTGAGAGTTGAATAGGAGCAACTCTCAAATCACATAAAAGCTCGTGCAAAAAAGGGGGGAAGTGAAGAAAGCCTTCGTGCCAGATATGTATTGCTGAATACGCAAAATACCCTTATGGAGGAGGAAATCTGGGGAAGAACCTACTGTGGCATCAATTCCCGATATGCTGAAACTATCTAATATTGTCTTCACTGAACTTTGGGAAGTGATTAAGGATGGCCTTGAAACAAATTCTTTCTTAGAACGCGAAGCCCTAGAATCCTTGGTCATCGCCTTAGCAGGATTTTTGCTAGACATGATTCTACCAGGTGACATCGTTCCATCACAATGCCATTAGTATACATTCTTCTTACATGAATGCATGCATAAACACTTATAAATAGATTGAGTATCATCATATCTTGTTAGCATGAAATTCAAATTGTACATATTTTACGTTTATTAGTGGACAACAAAGTTGTTAGAAATAGGGGTGCAAATATCTTAACATCTTTAATATCTCAATGGGAATTACGTCAGAATCAGATAGTTCAATGTCATCAACAATACTTAGGGAAAACACAAATGAGGGGAATGGATTAGCCCCAATTATGTTGAAATTATTTCATATCGATGGCGTAGGATCTTAATTAGTGGAAAAGTTTCTTTCCCCTTTTTGTATATCTTGTTATGTGTATCACATTTCCTAAACAAGGTAATCTATGAAAAAGGTGGCCACTCATATTGAACATTAATCATGATGAAAAAGATTGTTATTACTTAAACATATTTTGTGATTAACATAATTCTAATCAACTCCCCCGTTGATTTTGGTACATGATTAAGATTATGACTTACAGTAAGAATAAAAATACTTACAAAGAATTGAGCTTTGATTTTCGAAAAAAATCAACCAGCTTTTAAGAAAAGCGGTAATCTTGTTCAAAAATTTAATTTGCAGGTGAAAGGCGGAAACGAGGGAGAAGAAGAGTTAGTATTCAGATTTTGAGGACAATCTGAAACGAACAGGCCGAGAGCAATCAATGCTTCCAATCAAAGAAGATCAAAAGTCTCAGATATGACACATCAGAAAAGACAAAAGGTTTGACTTGAAAAGTTGAAAATACGCCATCACTAGGGGGCAAATGTTACTACCAAAATTAACTCCTAAACAATATGACGGTGAAGGGGTATCGGATGACCACAAGCACAAGTGAACTTTTCAAAAACTAGAGTCGAACACTAAAAGGAACTAAAAGGCTAAAGAATGCAAACGGGATCAATCCGGCAGGGCCTATTTGACGGGGCATATCCCGCAAAGGACCCGACAGAGTTAATTCGACAGGGGGATCCTATAGTGAAAGGTCATATAGGCCGGAAGCTGAGAAAGAGAGAAGCAATATCCCCACTAATTGAAACCTGGAAGAATGGAAGGGCTGTCGGTATTAACCTTCTTAATACTGATACGTCAGGAAACGAAGACATCAAGAGAATTAAACCAGAAACACATAAAGATTATCTGGAACAGGCTTCCAATACACCTATTGCATAAACACCAAAAGGTCATATTGGTAGACAACAGGTAGGTCATCCGGAGCTACTCTCCAGAAGATTAGGCTATACCCGGAGACCCCACCGGAACCCTAGGAAGGATACAGGTTATCCATACTAGTCCATTTAGTACAAACACCAACAGTGGTTCCGAGCCGACAGCTATCTACATACATCTTGAGGACAAGCCCCTTTAAGTACTTATGAGAAAAAACCGAAAGCTTACATCCAGAGCCTTATAACCTAAAGCATATAGTCGGAAGCTCAAATACCTACCGAAAAGCTACCACATCGACAAGCTCATCTCAATCTCGAAGAAGCCCTAATTGACCGAGACCCTCACTTTGGAGGTTATAATCAGCACCATAAGAGCGTCCAAAAGCCAAACGTCTGAGACTAAGGAGAAAAGCGACCGACAGAGGCTCCCGCAGGCCCAATGGCCCAACAAGGGGCCCCAATTTCTCTATAAATAAGACCCATGGGTCACATTTTGGGGAATACTTTTTCTCGTTCTTATTCCTGTACTCTTTCTCTCTACAGTAAACCCTAATTCTTAGATTGATTTGGGGATTTCTTTTATTCTATTCATGTATTCTGAATCAGAAATCAATAAAGTGTGAATTGATACTTATGATATTTCCTTATGAGTTTATTATGCTATTTCTTAATTGTCGCTGCTACAACTTATTGTTTGTTTCCTATATGTGCACGAATCTTTACCCAAACCTTTCCGACAATTAACCTTGGATCCTTCCTACAAGCTTAGGTCCTTCAATAAGCTTGGTGCAGAACCCCTTCTTATCATTCATTAAGTCCTTTATCAAGGGTTGTATTTAGAGAACCTTCTCCCCAAGGTAACTGTTGGCTCCCGAATCGCTTAAGCGTGATACTCACCCCATCTAGGGAAGAGTAACTATTCTTTCAAATTCCAGGACTTGATACCTAGGAACGGCGAACTAATTCAACCTTAGGAAGGCTAAACAACCTATTTTCCCCTTAGGTCCGTTCCTATTGGCCTATTCTGGTGTTGACGAAAAATATCATTAATATCAGCCAATTTCGATGTCATGCTAGTCGACTTGACGGGAATGAACCTTGCGCTTTTGATCAGGCGATCCACGACGACCCAAATCCCTTCATTTCCTGCCCTATTCTTGGTAGTCCATCGATAAAATCCATTGATATCTGCTCTCACTACCACGTAGGAACGTCCAATGGCTGAAGCAACCCACTCGGCTTCTTCTGTTCAGCTTTCACCAACTGACAGTTCATGCATTTGGAAATAAACTTCCCAATATCTCGCTTCATCCCTTCTTAGTAGCAGACTCGCTTCGTGTCCTGATACATCTTATTACCATCAGGATGAATCGTCAACTTTGAGTGATGACATTCCCTCAGAACCTCATCTCCCAATCCGTCGATATCAGGAACAACTAGTCGCCCTTGCTTTCAAAGCCAACCTTCTCGATCGACTTCAAACTCTTTATCTTTTGGTTCCAGCTTCTGGATAAACTCGATAAGCTTCACATCTCGCTTTTAGCTCTCGCCAATCCTTTTGGTAAGAGTAGGTCTTATCGATAAGCTTGCTAACATTTCAAGTTCCAACTCACACCTTGGCCTGAAATTAAACCTTGCCAAATACTTAAGGCTTTTCCATTCTGAAAACATTGCTCCCAAACTTGTGTGTCTTCGACTCAACGCATCAGCAACTGCGTTACCTTTACCAGGAGTATAGGCTATACCAAAATCAAACGATGTCAGAAACTCTATTCATCGTTGCTGTCGAAGATTCAAATCCTTTTGGGAGAAAATATACTTCAATAACTTTTGATCCATGAACATTTCGACTCGAACTCCCAATAGGTAATGTCTCCACATCTTTAGAGCAAACAAAAACGCTGCCAACTTGAAATCATGAGTTGGGTGATTTCTCTCATGCGGCTTCCATTGTCGACTCGCATAGGCCACAACCTTATCCTTTTGCATTAGCACTACTCCAAGTCCAGTGCCACATGCATCAGTGTATACCACCATCTCCTCATTCCCACTTGGAATGGTCAACACAGGAGCACTCTTCAGTTTCTCCTTCAGGATCCCAAATGCTTGCTCACACTTTGCATCCCATGTGAACACTTGGTTTTTCTTCGTCAACCCCGTCAATGATGCATCTATCTTGGAGAAATCCTTGATAAACCATCGGTAATATCCTGCCAACCCGAGGAAACTCCTCACATCCGTCGCATTCTAGGTCTATCCCAGTCCTGGATTGCTGCCACTTTAGCGGGGTCAACCGCTATTCCATTTATGGAAACAACATGGTCTAAGAACCTCACTTCACTCTTCCAGAAGCAACACTTTAAAAACTTAGCCTTCAGCTGATGCTTTCGCAAGTTTCCAACACAACTCTCAACTCTGTCTTGTGCTCTTCCTCATTCCGGGAATAAACCAGAGTGTCATCCACGAACACAAGCACGAACTTGTTCAACTGATCTCTGAAAACTCTATTCATCAGAACCACGAAATACGCTGGTGTGTTAGTCAACCCAAATGTCATCACCAACCATTAGAAGAAATCGAATGGTGTCCTAAAAGCAGTTAATGGCATACTATCCTTAGCCACCCTCAACTGGTGAAATCCGGTTGCCAAATCCGTCAGAGAAAACACTTTGGCTTCGTGAAGCTGATTAAACAGATCATCGATCCTTGGCAACAGATACTTGTTCTTTTTTGTCACCTTGTTCAGCTCATAATAGTCCACACACAATCTTAACGAGTCATCTGCCTTGGTTGCAAACACGACTGGTGCACCCCATTCGGAAACACTTCTCCAAATGAATCCCTTTCCTAAAAGGTTTCGAACTTGCACCTCCAACTCGCTGTTCCTTCGGCGCCATCCACCTAAGAGGCATAACGATTGGTCTAGCACCCTCGACCAAATCGATCCTAAACTCGATCTCACGATGCGACGACAACCCTTTGACCTCATCAAAGACATCCTCATACTCATTAGCGATCAGCACAGATGACAAGTCTTCCTGTGGAATCACAAGCGAATATAGGTAGCTAATGAAGACACCATCTTCGCGCTTACATCGTATCAACAACTTTCTCCCTTCCACATCCCTGACTCTCGCCTCTAGCTAATGCAATTCACCATTGCTGCATACCTATTGAGCCAATCCATGCCCAAAATGATCCCAAACCTAGCGAAGTTAAGAACAAAGCAATCACACACTAAAGCACAACCATGACTAGATAATACTAGACCATGACACAACATGCATAAACTAGATGAACAACCAACTGGATTGGTCATGATCAAAGGTCTATCACAAATCTCGGGTTCTAAACCCAAGTGACACACAAGCTCATTGCAAATGAAAGAATTCGATACTCCAGTATCTAACAAAACTCAAACTGAAACACCTCAAACAAAAAGAGTACCTTGAACGACGACACCCTTTCCCTTCTACTCTACAGTAGGAGCTCTCGAAGAAGATGGCATAGCTTCCAAAGCATATGCCTTCATAACCTGCTAGCCCTTAGCTGATTCTGGACAGTCTTTCTTCTCATGCCCAGGCTTTCCACATTTGAAGCACTTCTTTTTAGCTTTGGGATTCTTGCATTCACTAGCAAAATGACCTCTCTGCCAACAGTTGAAGCAAGTCACTTCATTCTTCTCCTTCTTCTGGACATCCTTTCACTTTGGTTTTACTGCTACCTCTTCTTATTAATACCACCCTGCTATGGATTCTGAACTTCCTTGGTTGTAGCGACAACACTGGCATCTTTAGGAAACAAGCTCTCATGATGAACAACCTTTTCCACAAGCTTCACGAATGGATCGTCAAGATGATCCATTAGCAGCCTTCCAATATAGGTATCCAGACCCATAACGAACTTCTTGTTCTTTTGATAGGGTGTATCAACGTATGAATGAGCATATCTGGACAGAGCCTCAAAGTTCGAAATATAGTAAGCACAGGACGACCATTCTGCTTCAATTTCACAAATTTCTTGAATAAAGCATACTTCTGAGCTGTGGAGATAAAATTTGCTTCAAACTTAGCTTGGAATTGTTCCCATGAAATCTCTTCCTCTGGAGTATCAAGTGTAACTGAATTCCACCATTCCATGGCCCTGCCTTGCAGCTGCCTTGATGCAAGTTTTCTCTTGGTTGCATCATCCAACTCCAAGTCTCCAAAGATACGAACACAAGAATCCATCCACCTATGAACCTTTTCAGACGGTTCTGTTCCTTTGAATGGTTTTCCTCTTATAGATGTAAAGTCCTTGCATAACTTTACAAAATCGACTACTCCAGGAACTTGCATACCTAAATTTACCGTAGCTGCCACTGGAGCGGGAACCCTTCGCATGAATGCCTCCATCATGGCTTCAAACATGGTAGGATAATCTGGTACACCGTCGTCATCCCCTCCAGTATTAGCTTCCCTAGCAGCGTGTCTCGATGCTCGTCTACTCATTCTAAATCTGCAACTTAGAATAATTAGCCACTTTTAAGAAAACTGCTAAAGGAGAACAAACACTACTACCATATATGCTAATATATATAGTAAGCATCCAATGGAAATCTACAACTACATCTCTCATATGTAATTACGTCCTCGAACTTTGGCTAAAATCGTTAACTAGAGCTCTAATACCAAATGTGACGACCGCCTACAATCCCTGCACTTAATAAGAGTAATAATGCGTTGAAAGTGTGCCAACTAGCTGTGGACAATCATCAAGGTATGATACACAAGCGGAACCTATCGTAGAACTCACAGTGCAAGGATAAAATATAATACAACATATACAATAGGCATTATTAGTGAGGCAGAAAAGTACTAAACTTTCATCACAACTAGTAGGTAATATCCATTTACTTGGATTCAGCAACAGTGCTTATACAATTTTGCCTCACTACAACACTCAGAGTAGGATAACAAACAGCGGAAAACAAATACTAGATAGTAGGGAAATTAGTATGCCAGCCTCATACTTGCCTCCAAACTACAACATCGTCCTCACTAAGCTATCACCTGCCACTTAGTCTTCCCATCCAACAACCGGATGAACAGCCCAAGGTATTAAGAGGGAAACATAAAACCTTGAGTCAGACAACAGTCTTAGTGAGCGATAAAACAACTAACAAACTTCAACAATAAAGTATATGAGAAAGGGTAAATAAACGAACTAATTTATCCACAACACCAGAGAAGAACACAAATCTCCTCTTCCCCACATTGGGCAGCGATAGCCTTTACATCAAACATTCCAACCATTCATCCATGGACACCACAGTGGTAATCAGAAGTAACCAACAATAGCACTCATAACATCCAGATTATATATCTCACGTAAACCATCCTAATCGGATTCAACATCCCCCAAGCACAAGCCCCAAAGGTTTAAACCAATATTAAACAAGCACTCAAGAACATCTCCTTCAACTCGGATAATTCACATGAGATGGCACAAACAGAACATCCAGCATGCATGACAGACTCTGGCTATCACCGCCAATCCTACTTCGAAACCATCATTAATTGTATGATTGGCTAAACAATTTGCCATCAATTGTCAAGGATCATACTCGACTCCCGGGTCTAGCAAAAACCCCACACGCTATACACAACACGTGTTTAGGCTATACACGATGCCCAGGGTACTCGACCTACAACCGGTCTTTCAATCGTACCCGTTCTTTGAGCCCGCTAGAACCTATGACAATGATAATTGCTCGGCCTTCTCATCTCTAGTCGTGATCAATTATGACTATTCATAAGCTCAAAACACAACTTTTGAGCAATAATTTCACACGAACGCAACACATTCTTGAGACATTTCCACATTCATTGCATACGCCAAACAAAGAATGCAACACAGATCTTCGACATTCCCCATTAAATTCACCTCGAAGTTATCACCACTCTCGAACCAAAGAAAACATCAATCATAAGGTCTAAAACAATCTATAGCATCACATAAATTTTCTAAAAAAATAAACCACAACACTCACGCCATTCACCAAAGCGTTTAAAAACACTGCTGAAAACTACTCACGACCGACCAGGTAACCGACCCACCCATGCAGACTGACCCGAACCGTAGCAACCCACCCAACTCTAGAACCAAGCTCGACCGACCCAACATGGCTCCAATCCTTGTACTGGCCGGCCACTTTCACGTGGGTACACGACGAACCCAATGGCAACCAACCGACCTAACTCTTCTCAACATGGCCGACCGACCCGCTTTAAAACCACCAGACCCTTCCACTAACTACACCCCTGACCGACCGACCCAATCCTTGAAACCGACCCGACCAGCTTTACTCAAACCCAGGTTGACCGACCCAGTTGTGAACAACCTACTAAGGGAGGACCGACTGGCCAAAATGTGTAGTACTACCTGTACCACACTTGTACTGCACCGTATTATAGGCCGACCAGGAAAGTACCGACTGACTAGGACAAGGCCGACCATTTCCTACACAACTCTAATTCAAACTCAATTTCGACCAAAACTTTGCCAAACGACAAGATTGACGAACTTTACTCAACCAATTCATTCAACACAACCGTAAGCATGTTATAAAATCACCATTAACACGAATATGACTATTTTCACCAAAATTATGCAAATAACTCCAAAATCATGATAGATAATCATATGAACAAAATTATGGATCTAACTTGCATAAACATTTGAAATAGCATAGAAATTATCGGTTTAAACTTCCAAAATTAGATTCTTGGTTGATTATATGGAAATGGACCTACCGTAGTGTAGATATATGAGAAAACACTTGAAATTAATGATAAACGAGATCAAATACTCATATACTTGATTGAATCTATGTGAGAGATGCATATCACTCACCAATTCTCTAAAACAAACTAAAAGCAATGAATTATGATTCTGAACAGTAAGTAATTTGATCCAAACTCTTTGATTCGATGAACTCTCCCTTGCTACGATGTGGATCTGGCCTCAAATGGTGTAGATCTTCGATTTCCTAAGCTTTAATGATGGAGAAATGGAGGATCCCTAGGCTCTTCCAAATGAGAGAATGGAGAAAATAAACTGTTTCCCATACCTCTCACCCCTATTTATAACCTTCCACCATCCCACTAACGGGCCTCTTCAAATCAGCCCATTAGGGTTAAAAACCTGGGCGGCTAACGGTTAAACCTTAAAACATCGATTCCTCCCAAACTGCTAAGCCAAATCTTTAATGTATCCACTCTACGGAAAGATAATCATCATTTACTTTCCGATGGCATAGGTCTCACCACCTGATTCGACCTGAGTCAAAAGTTATGCCTTGTACAAGAATGACAAGGGCAAAATGGTCACAAAAGAAATTGGTAAAAAATTATGGAAATGTATCACCTCCCCATAAGAAACATATTAAAATATGAGAATGATTCAACCCTCAGAGAATAAAATAAAAATAATTTACGATCTTTCGATACGTAAAATGCGGGCTGTTACATTCTTGGATCGGCATTGCCTTGGATGGGGATTTCATATCACATGAGTCTGTAAGATTATGTATCCCATTTATCATTGAGAATTTCGTATCCCGCATAGATATGAAATGGCAGTGGGTCAGTTCGTATAAAATGTGGTGATCGGATTAGTAAAAACTAAATTTTTGGCATTAAAAAACTCGGTTCTGAAGTGGGTCGGATTAGGAAAATTTTGTATCCCTTGGATACGAAATCCGCACATCACAAAAAGGCTTGCCCAAATCATGCAGATAACTAAAAATGCAAGCTGCGCATCAGGGATTCGAAGAAACAGGGTATGTGATCCTGGATTGGTAGCACATCTCTTTGCCTATATATGGGCAACTCAACAACACTGCCAAATATGTGCATATCACGCAAGTTCATGGGTGTGACACTGTGTTTTTCAACTTGGCATTTGCAAACTGGATACGTAATGACGCTTGTATTTGGAAAATTCAGCAACTGTGCTACGACTGGATCAATTCGATTTTAAGGATCAACATGCGCTGATCGCCTATTTTTGGTGATCGACTCATGATACGAACGTACATTTTGTATAGGCAAATGTGGGGATCAGCATGGAATGGTTTACACTAAATATTAGAGTACGAAGTTACATTTCATATTGGCTTTTCGTATCTGGTAAGGCAAGTGTGGCTTGACATGGTTTGGGTTCACTACGAGTGAAGCAATAAGATTTTGGCTAACTCCCATAATATGAACCGATATCGAATACAAAATTCTGGACTTTGGTCCACAAACCTCACCTACAAATACCCCACTAATGTGACATTTAGAGGGATTTTTCGGACTATTCATTCTACACACTGAAGCTCGTTTTTGAACCTCTTCAATGGCTTCTCTCATAATTTTCATGGTTTTGACCATCCTTTTGGACCAGTGAACTTTACTTGGAAGACCATCAACAACATTTTAGCACTTACTTCGCTACTTTGAACATTTTTGGACATAGAAGCATATCTCAAATATATTGGACTTAGGAAGATAGCAATGACTACAGGGAATTCACAAGGACATTGTAATTCTCACTTTACAACTTTGTAACTTAAAGTCTTGACTCGATAAAACTTGTAACTGCAATGGTTATGATAAATATTCGTGACAAATTAGACGTAGGCGTTTGTGTCAAACCACAATAAATTCTATGTCTCCCTTTACTTACTTGCATATTCTACTTGGATTTACTACTTTACCCATCACAGTTGGGTGTTGGCGTGGTTGGCCAATTCCCCATGTCAATATTTTGGCGTGCCTGGTAAGGGCATGTTAGAATACCTGTGGATTACCTATAGAAACAGAAACTGTAACACCCCAAAATTTAATACACCATAAACCATACAGTAAAGACAATAAAATGAATATTATATAATTAAATATTTGGAATTAAGTAAAACCGACTTTACCATTGCGTTTGACTCAGAATTCTGGTTCAGATAAACCTCGAGTTTGCATAAATCGGATAACGCATGAGAAAGATGTAGCACCCCACCTCCGTTAAGGTCACTCACAAACGGAATGCCTTAACTTCCGTGGAGCGCTTTAGGTAAAAGATGCGGATAAATTACAAGACAAACAATTAAAGCAGCGGAAAATAAAGTCATTTTATAAACAACTTAATTCAGTCAAGCTTTTACAACAATTGTCACAATCATACTTAAAAGTATAACATAAAACTTCTGTCTTGGTTCAAAAACTTGCAAGTATATAAGAAGCATAAAATTACAATGATATTCCCCAATAAAACATGAGCCAGCCATAGCAATGGAAAAGAGAGTCCCAAAGCAATACGCCAAAGAATCTTCAAGCTTGGAAAGATGAACTGTCTAAATTACGTAGAGCTATTCCCTCCCTGGGTACCTGGAGGGGGAAACGGAAGAAAAGAGAGCGAGAGAAAAATGGGTCAGACATAAGTCTGAGTAAGTCCAGTGACTTTTCAGTGTGTGAATAAGGAAAAGGTCATGATAGGAATAAACTGAAAATAGGACAATACCATAAAAACAAGATAACTAAAGACAAGATAAGTGCAAGGTAAACTGAATGCGCTCCTATTATTTCTCTGCTTCGCTACTACCCTACTATTCTAATTTTTATATATATCTCTGCACCACCTAACTAGTGTCCCAACTAGTAATCTGCATAAAATGATAATATGATAACGTGATCCCAATCCCCACAATTTTGGTAGCCTTCAGGTGTACATCTAGTGTGAGGATCTTACCTCAACCAGCCTAATTGCCATGAATATGTTAGATGTACCCTTACTACCCTATCGATCGGCTCCCTACTTGTATTAATTTCTCTTGTGTCTGTGTCAATTGGCCCTCTCTTGCATGTAGATACCCTATGCTGGTCCCACCATAAGGTGTATCAATCCTTATGATAGCAACCCGACACGATTCAAGATGCACAGTGTATAACTACTGGTACCCAGTGCCTACTTTTTCCCACTCCGGAGTACGTGCACGCTCGTAAACCGTCGGAACCTACACTGACGCACCCCCTGCCGTTGTTTTGACCGCTTATAATCATCCTAGTAATCGTGCCCCACCATGCCTAGTTCAGGGTACCATGATACATCTAAGTGGGTTACTGCTGAAATGGGTCCCCGTTACTAGGGTTTCTTACTGGTTAAGTTTTTGGGCCTATATTTACCAATATTACCCACCTACCCGATATGTACTTAACCCTCCCACCGATTCAAGCATGTTTATTTAATGGTTGAGTTTGTGGGCCTACATTTACTAATATTACCCACCCAACTCGATGTGTACTTAACCCTTCCACACGTTATGTCATATTGGTTAAGTGTTTTCCATTCTTGTTAACTTAACCGCCCCATTCACCATGTCATGTTGTTTAAGTGTTTCTTATTAACTTAACCCTCCTCACATACCACGTTGGATTGGTTAAGTGTTTCCTATTAACTTAACCCCGTCCGTTCATCAAGTTATATCGGTCAGGTGTCTCTTGTTAACTTAACCCCACGTGTTTGTATTGGTTAAGTATCATAGATCAATTCAAGTTAACTTAGCCCACCAACTTGTCATGTTACATTGGTTAAGTGTTGCCTTCTTGTGTTGACTTAACCCTACCACAAATCAATTTATATTGGTTAAGTGTTTCTAAATTTTAATTAACCTCACCCACTTGTCTAATTAACATGTTATAACGGTTAAGTGTTCTAAATTCACCTAACCTCACCCACTTGTCTAATTAACATGTTATAACGGTTAAGTGTTCTAAATTTACTTAACCTCACCCACTTGTCTAATTAACATGTTATAACGGTTTAGTGTTCTAAATTTACTTAACCTCACCCACTTGTCTAATTAACATGTTATAACGGTTAAGTGTTCTAAATTTACTTAACCTCACCCACTTGTCTAATTAACATGTTATAACGGTTAAGTGTTCTAAATTTACTTAAACTCACCCACTTGTCTAATTAACATGTTATAACGGTTAAGTGTTCTAAACCCACCCACTTGTCTAATTAACATGTTAAATTGGTCAAGTGTTACCTTAATTAACTTAACCCTACCATTCCTTTCCTAGCTTTAATTCATTCATTAAAGCACCAACCACTCACATTAGACATGTATTGTTGCGGTCACTGGATGTGTCGGTCGGTTCCGGGCAGCTTTACACCGCAACTCAGTCTAACCTCGGGTTCTCTTGGGCTCAATGCGCTAACCTCTCACATGATCTATATTGTTACAGTTGCTGGATTTGCCAGGCGGTTCCGGGCAGTCTTATACCGTAACTCAATCTAACCTCGGGTTAGGCATATTCGTCTTTTACTAAATTTACATATTTATCCTTTTATGTTTATATATAAATTATTGCCATGGCCCACTTTCCCTCTAAATCATGTTCATAATTTTAGGTATAAAAATTATACCATTACATGCCATAAACCATTTACATGATTATGAGCCAAATATGTCAATTACATGTAATTTCAAGTTTCCCCCAACGTCACCCCCGTTATAAGTTCGCATAAATTACATAGAATGTTTAGGCTTCGCAATTTAGCCTATCTCAAAATCGAAAGGGGAAAAAGAAGAAACATGTAGCATTCAACAAACATAATATGGGTTCAACATATGTCACATAATATTTGGCATAGAATCAATATACATGAACTTGTAATTTTTGAATCTAATCGTCATGAACCATAAGCATCTAATGGGGAGTTTACATAGAACTACACAAATTAAACTTGGCATGTAAAGGTGAACTTGCATAGGGGTTGAATCATGCTAACATAGATCTAACGTAGAGGCATATGGATCTGACATACAAAGTGTAGATCTAAACATATAGGTATACATAATCATGTTTTTAACCTATAAACTTGCATGTATTCATAACATAATAGCATCATCTAACTTGCATAAACTTGGCAAAATTCCCAAATTGACATACAACATATAGATGTCATCACCAATTATACAACATGACATGTCATCGCCCAATTAACATAAAACACATAGGTTCATCGCCAAGCCTTTAACAATGGTAGTTTTATCATCAAACTACATACAACATGATCGCATATTTAACATGATAAACCATAATAGTTCATAGGCAAACATGATAGAATAGACATGAATAGACATGAATCAACATTACATACAACTTGGTTCAAATTCTATTTTACAATTCATTACAAATCATGTCTTTAATTTATTCACATCTGAAAGGTAACTACACTTAATAACAAAAAGGAATTCTTGAGTTCTAGGATCTGTATTCTAAAACAGAATTGCTCGCCTTTGATGTAGATTGTTGAATTCTCTTAGTTGAATTAGATTTGATTTGATTTGATGTAGCTTCTATCTTGCCTTTGAGTTGAAAGTGATGACGACTATTCTAGTTTCACCATTGACGGCATGACGACTCTAGGAATATTTTTGTGTGGCTTAGGGTTTAGATTTAGGTTACTTATACAGAAGTTTGATTAATTAAGAGCCGTCAGATTAACCTAGAAGCAATCAAAACCATCCAGATAAGATAGAATAGCCACATTAGCCCTAATGACTCAGCAAAGAGTCAGAAAGGACTCACCAATGACTCACTGTTCGGATCAGAACACTCCAGAAATCTGTGCAGGTTTTTAGCCGGACATGGGCGCACTTCCCAAGTGCACCAGTGCATTTTTGTACGGGCGCACTTCACAAGTGCGCTAGTGCATTCTGGCTTATTTCCGGTTTTCCTGCCTAACTTCGTTCGTCCATATCTCCTTCATACGGTATCCATTTACGCAAACTCAGACTCTATCTCAAGCAGAATTCCGAGACGAACGTAATGGCGTAACCCGTTTCCCTTAATTATCACATTTGGAATTAATTATTCTTTAATTCATTACTTTAATGTTAACTGAAAATATGGGGTGTTACATTCTCCCTTCCTTAAAGGATTTCGTCCCTGAAATCTTCAAGTCAAGAAGAATGTGTCCTACCATCCAATCACCCAACTACTCAACCATCATCCACAAGTATTCACTGTCCTTAAAAAAAATTCTAATACAAAATGAACATATGCAAAAGTGTGTGTATATGTCCCAATGCTAATGCAAAAGATCAGGCGGTCCACTGATTTAGTTGACCTCCTTAATGCGAATCATGAGAGTGTCATGCATCCAATATGTATGCAAGCATCCCTAGTCATGTAAATACTATATGTGTGCATATTCATTCGTCCATATGCAACATCCATGTGATAACACATCAAGTTTCAATCCATATACAAATACATTCATATGCATATGCAATATGAAAGCGACTGAGCCGATCTAGTGCCTAATGTGTGTGTACACGCATCCACGAGCATCCACTAGCAACCACTTGCAACCACTTGCAACCATAAACCAAAACATGTTTCAAATAAACGTTTACATCCATTGGCTTCTACCTAAGGATCGAAGATATGACCTAGAGGATATACCTAACAGAGATCGAAACAAGCATGCATAGAATTCCTAGAAAAAAGGGATCAAGGATATATCCTCAAGAAAAAGGGTATGATGCGCATGCCTTATCTTCAGTCTCTCTCGTTGCATCTCCTTGAGCTTCACTCCACTGTGCCTAAACTAATTTAACTTCACGGTTGCGAAGCTTCTTCACCTCTATTCCCAAAACTCACTAGTAAAGATAGGACTTAGATCACTCACTATGCTAGAGGATATCCAATGTAGTCGAACTATCTTTCCAAGATAAACAGTTGTTAACCATGATACCAAGTGTATATACTAAGATGATTAGAGGTCTCTCCTCTACTTAGCTTATCCATCATGTTACAAATCTGAGGATCTAAAGCAAAAGGTTGCTATGTAGTTCTTACCTCTCTTAAGTCAGTCTTTTTCTACTTAGGGCGCCTTCCATAACCATTTATCTCTCACGCAAACCATCCCAGTCGAACTCGACATTCCTCAAGTACAAGCCTCAAAGGCCTAAACCAATATCAGACAAGCACCCAAGGAATACCTTCTCCGAATTTGGACGATCTATGTGAGATGATACTAGCAAAACAACCAAACAATTGAGCACTTAACCGACTCTGGCTATCCTCACCATTCTTGCTCCAAAACTATCTTTGATCGCATAACTGGATTTGCATTGTCAACTAGATATATGCGGAAGTCTATCTCGCATTTTAAGGGGCAAACCCCTAAGCTAATAAAAAACATCTACGTGCTCATGGACTACTCTAACGGATTGCAAACCGTCGATAGATGCATCAAGTGATTCTAGGTAGCTAAGTCAAACTGAACCCCTTAGGATTGCACGAAATCTCGAGGGTATTCCCGAGGCATGTAAAAAGTTTAACTACCCTCCTTTCAGAGTTACAAGCTAACCAACCCATGCCTAGAATCAACCCATAGCCCATGGAACCAAAAACAAAAGCATTATACTTAAACTCAATCCTTAATATAGTTATTCTCAAATCCTTACAGATCAAAGATAAATGAGCCGAACCACCAATTGGATTTGAGACAATAATGGGATCCTCTACTATACAAGCTCTAGGGTGCAGAGACTAAACTAAGGAAGCAGATAGAAACAAATGTGAAGCGCTAAAATCAAAAGAGTACTAACAGGATGATCAAAAGAAAACTAAACTTTTTCAACCGAAGCTTTACTTCCTCTCTCTCAGGTATGCTGGCGGTGAGAGCATGCACTTGCCTTCCAGAAAATCCTGTCCTTTGTTCTTGCCCTTGTCCTTAATTATATGACTCGTTATACAATAATAAAGACACTTCCTCTTGTTTTAGGTTTTACTATTCTTTCCTTTTTACCTGCTTTGTGAACCAAGTCTATATCCATGAGTTTCTCATCCTTGGGTTGTGCTCCTTAGCCAAACTCCCACATTCTCATCTTTGCCATCCTTGTGTAACTTGTTGACAAGTCTCTTGAAAGCTGCCTCCATCGCATGAAAAACCCTACAAAGCTTGAAAGAAAATCAGCCACAGGTGAAACTACCGTGGCTAAAAATGGAAGTTGGGTACTTCTTCACCCTTTGACAGATATCATAGTCTCATCAAGCCTACGGAACAATGCCGCGATGAGGTTACCTCCCAGAAAGCCAGGAGCCCTGGAGACTCAAGAAAGAAGGAAACAAGGATTCAAACAGAGGACCAAAAGATAGTGCATATGGCTTTGGGGAATATGCCTTTAAAACAAAACTTTTCTTTTGAAAATGCTTCTTTTAAAACAGCTTTGAAACTAATTTTTCAAATCTTTTATCTGATCTAGTAACCTTCAGCTCTGATACCAAGTGTAGCACCCCACCTCCATTAAGGTCACTCACAAAGGGAATGCCTTAACTTCGGTGGAGCGCTTTACGTAAAAGATGCGGATAAATTACAAGACAGACAATTAAAGCAGCGGAAAATAAAGTCATTTTATAAACAAATTAATTCAGTCAAGCTTTTACAACAATTGTCACAATCATACTTAAAAGTATAACATAAAACTTCTGTCTTGGTTCAAAAACTTGCAAGTATATAAGAAGCATAAAATTACAATGATATTCCCCAATAAAACATGAGCCAGCCATAGCAATGGAAAAGAGAGTCCCAAAGCAATAAGGCAAAGAATCTTCAAGCTTGGAAAGATGAACTGTCCAAATTACGCTGAGCTATTCCCTCCCTGGGTACCTGGAGGGGGAAACGGAAGAAAAGAGAGCGAGAGAAAAATGGGTCAGACATAAGTCTGAGTAAGTCCAGTGACTTTTCAGTGTGTGAATAAGGAAAAGGTCATGATAGGAATAAACTGAAAATAGGACAATGCCATAAAAACAAGATAACTAAAGACAAGATAAGTGCAAGGTAAACTGAATGCGCTCCTACTCTTTCTCTGCTTCGCTACTACCCTACTATTCTAATTTTTATATGTATCTCTGCACCACCTAACTAGTGTCCCAACTAGTAATCTGTATAAAATGATAATACGATAACGTGATCCCAATCCCCGCAATTTTGGTAGCTTCAGTTGTACATCTAGCACGAAGATCTTACCTCAACCAGCCTAATTGCCATGAAGATGTTAGATGTACCCTTACTACCCTATCGATCGGCTCCCTACTTGTATTAATTTCTCTCATGTCTGTGTCAATCAGCCCTCTCTTGCATGTAGATACCCTAAGCTGGTCCCACCATAAGGTGTATCAATCCTTATGATAGCAACCCGACACAATTCAAGATGCATAGTGTATAACTACTGGTACCCAGTGCCTGCTTTTTCCCACTCCGGAGTACATGCACGCCCGTAAACCGTCGGAACCTACACTGACGTACCCCTTGCCCCTGTTTTGACCGCTTATAATTAGCCTAGTAATCGTGCCCCACCCTGCCTAGTTCAGGGTACCATGATACATCTATGTGGGTTACTGTTGTAATGGGTCCCCGTTACTAGGGTTTCTTACTGGTTAAGTTTGTGGGCCTATATTTACCAGTATTACCCACCAACCCGATATGTACTTAACCCTCCCACCGATTCAAGCTTGTTTATTTAATGGTTAAGTTTGTGGGCTTATATTTGCTAATATTACCCACCCAACTCGATGTGTACTTAACCCTTCCACACGTTATGTCATATTGGTTAAGTGTTGTCCATTCATGTTAACTTAACCCAACCATTCACCATGTCATGTTGGTTAAGTGTTTCTTATTAACTTAAGCCTCCTCACTTATCACGTTGGGTTAGTTAAGTGTTTCCTATTAACTTAACCGCGTCCGTTCATCAAGTTATATCAGACAAGTGTCTCTTATTAACTTAACCCCACGTGTTTGTATTGGTTAAGTGTCATAGATCAATTCAAGTTAACTTAACCCATGTCATGTTACATTGGTTATGTGTTGCCTTCTGGTGTTGACTTAACCCTACCACCAATCAAGTTATATTGGTTTAGTGTTTCTAAATTTTACTTAACCTCACCCACTTGTCTAATTAACATGTTATAACGGTTAAGTGTTCTAAATTCACCTAACCTCACCCACTTGTCTAATTAACATTTTATAACGGTTAAGTGTTCTAAATTTACTTAACCTCACCTACTTGTCTAATTAACATGTTATAACGATTAAGTGTTCTAAATTTACTTAACCTCACCCACTTGTCTAATTAACATGTTATAACAGTTAATTGTTCTAAATTTACTTAACCTCACCCACTTGTCCAATTAACATGTTATAATAGTTAAGTGTTCTAAATTTACTTAACCCCACTCACTTGTCTAATTAACATGTTATATTGGTCAAGTGTTACCTTAATTAACTTAACCCTACCATTCCCGTCCGAGCTTTAATTCATTCATTAAAGCACCAACCACTCACATTAGACAGGTTTTGTTGCGGTCACTGGATGTGTCGGTCGGTTCCTGGCAGCTTTACACCGCAACTCAGTCCAACCTCGAGTTCTCTTGGGCTCAATGCGCTAACCTCTCATATTAGATCTATATTGTTACGGTTGTTGGATTTGCCGGGCGGTTCCGGGCAGTCTTATACCGTAACTCAATCTAACCTCGGGTTAGGCATATTCGTCTTTTACTAAATTTACATATTTATCCTTTTATGTTTATATGTAAATTATTGTCATGGCCCACTTTCACTCTAAATCAAGTTCATAATTTTAGGTATAAAAATTATACCATTACATGCCATAAACCATTTACATGATTATGAGCCAAATATGTCAATTACATGTAATTTCAAGTTTTCCCCCAACGTTACCCCCGTTAAACGTTCGCATAAATTACATAGAATGTTTAGGCTTCACAATTTAGCCTATCTCAAAATCAAAAGGGGAGAAAGAAGAAACATGTAGCATTCAACAAACATAATATGGGTCCAACATATGTCACATAGTATATGGCATAGAATCAATATACATGAACTTTCAATTTTTGAATCTAATCGTCATGAACCATATGCATCTAATTGGGAGTTTACATAGAACTACACAAATTAAACTTGACATGTAAAGGTGAACTTGCATAGGGGTTGAATCATGATAGCATAGATCTAACGTAGAGGCATATGGATCTAACATATAAAGTGTAGATCTAAACATATAGGTTCACATAATGCTGGCTAGCTTTTGGATCAAGCCACCAAGATTCACATGTATGTTCACTATTAGGTTTTACTAGTAGGTGCCATGAAACCCCGATCGCGGTCATCGACCCTTGACGTATCGTGACACGTTAGCTCCACACCCGATCATGGATCCTTACAGCGACCCGATCCGTCCTCTCGAGAGTCCCACGATCCGATCCCCGAAGTTGGGGGATGAAGGCCACGACCGAGTCATACACGACCCGAAGATAAAGGATCTTATGCCACCTGTCCATAACTGTCATTTTGACCATTTCTCCATCAGGCTACGAACCAATCCGAGATCCTCGGGATTTGTGCCACATGTGACCACGATCCGTCTGCAAATATCACCTATAAATAGCCTCAGACTTGGCATTTTTCAGAATCTTTTGAGTAATTTGGAGCTCTGATTCCACCATTATCATATCTCCATTATTTCTACTCAGATTTATCTTGAATTTACTGAGTGAATCAATATTGTAAAAGTGAGGTTGAGAGATAAATCACTGGTTATACTTGAATCTTAAGTATAATCATTGATATAAAGTGGACGTAGGCTCATTAACGCCGAACCACTATAAACCCTATGTCTTTTCTGCTTTTTCTTGCATTTTTTCTAATATTAATCTCCCCCAAATTAAAACAATTCGGGTGTTAGACCCAATTTTGGATCTAACATTTTGGTGCTTTCACCGAGAACTGAAGTCTCAGCATATTGGATGTAGTTCTATTGTATGGATAGTAAAGTCCGAAGAAAACAGTCCAAAACTCCATTGTTTCGATTTTTGAAGATTTCAGTAAAGCATAGATATTATGGCTGGAAAGAAGTCTAAGGAAGTACAAACTTCGCAGGCGAATGAAGCTGCGAACGATGCAATTGAAGAAAGCGTGCACGAACAGGTCGAAGAAGAGCCCTCGGATCGTGGTAATGTAGGGGCGATCCGATCCAGTGATGGTGCAACGAACCAGACAGCTGAAGGATTCATTACCTGATCCCAGGACCACGCCGCGATCCCTCTTGCACCTATCACCACGAACCGACGTCAAGGGGGTACCACGAGCCACCAGCCTAGGAGGACCACGATCCGAACTGATAATCAGACCACTACTCGACCTGGGAAGGAAATAAAGGCTCGTTCCACTCATGCTGGGACTTCTGCTTAACCCGGTTCAAGTTCTTTGCGTATAAGAGAAGACGAAGATGACCAGTTCAACCCTTCTGCTCCAGTTACCGAAGGACATCTGACTCGAATACTTGAAGCATTGGAAAGGCTAACTAATGAAATGGCCGCTCAAAGGCAGGAGAGCTCGTTGCTGCATCAGAATATTACTGCCTTAGGCAGACAAATTGACGATATTCAAAGGCAGGTTTCGCCACCTCCATCTTACCCTTTATCCCCGGAACATACATCCTCTTCTGAAGAACCTCGGAGACACCGGCGATGGCCTCCATTGGAAAGGGCTGAGAATATAGAAGTGCTTAATAAGGAAACCAACAACCGTAACTTAAATGAGCCCATCCTACCTCCTAGGAATGGAGGCGTTATTGATCCTGCTCAAAATCGATTTGTTCCTCTTGCTCGTCGTGCGACTGATTGCGGTAATAGGGGGCAAGGGAGTTCTGTTCAGGACCAAGACCTTGCAACAGCACGTCAAAGAAATGCTAGAGGGGCTCGCCGGGCAAGAAGTGCTGGTCCCGAATCCACTTTGACCTATGCTGATGTCGAAGCCATGATTAGGAAAATGATGGTGGAAAGTCGCGAACAAAGAACCGAAGATTGGGGTATAGGCCATAGTCATTCGCCTTTTACAGATGATATTTTAGAGGTCCAATTTCCGAGGAAATTTAACATGCCATCCATGAACCATTATGCGGGAAAGGCTGATCCAGTTCAGCACCTGATGAGATATTCATGGTACATGAATGCATCTGTCGCTTCCGATGTCGTGAAGTGTAAGGCTTTCCCGGTATTCCAGGAGGATACGGCGTTAATGTGGTTCACTCGTTTGCCAGCGCGATCGATCTCCAGTTTCAGGGAATTAAGTGAACAGTTTGTAAATCAGTTCCTATTACATACCCAGAGATCTAAGAATGTTACTGAGTTGTCCCTCATTAAGCAACGTTCGTACAAATCTTTGAGGTCCTATTTAGATCACTTCAATTTAGCGGTCACAGAGATTAGAGATCCCCATGAAGAAACTGTTATGATGGCTCTGATTGACGAAGTGGATAAGGATACTGAGTTTGGAAGATACTTGGCCGGTAAACCACCGTTAACTAAAGAGATATTTTACAAAAAGGCCAACAACCGCATGCGTCGAGAGGAAATTTACGCCAACCAAAAGAGGAAGGCTGTTGATAAGGAGGATATCCTAATTAATGTGGCCATTAAGCAAACGGGATATAACTCGGGAAAAGTTGAAGTTAATGTCGGAAACAAGAATCAAGGCAATGGTCGCCAATCGGGGAACAGTAATAACAATAATCGGAAGAGAAATTGAGGAAATGACTCTCAGAGAAGATCCCGACCCAGACCGTTTGAGAGCTTCACACTGTTAAATGATACATTGGAAAACATCTTCCTAGATACATATAATGTCCTCCAATACAAAAGGCCTCCTCCTAGAGATTCTACAGAAAAAGAGCGTGAAACTGGGAAATTCTGTCTTTTTCATCAGGTTCATGGTCATTCCACAAACGAATGTCGTCATTTGGGAGATGTGATTGAAAAACTGCTCCGAGAAGGAAAGCTTGATGAATATAAGGTGACTCCTAGGGATAGGAGGCAAGCCGTACAAGCCCCGAACCAAAGCCAACCTGCTGCCAAACCAACGGCTCAGTAAAAAGGAAAAAATATCATTATCAATACCATAGTTGGTGGGCTTCACCTGGCAGGGCACAATTTCGGAGCTATGGATCAGCACGTGAATGCAGCTAAACAGCATTTTGAAGTGGGGGAATGTAGCAACCCCGAGGATAACGCTCCGGTTAAGCAGCAAAAGACGATGTCTAATGATGTTATATTTCACAAGCGAGAGAGTATTGGGGTTCACTCCCCAACTGAAGACCCATTAGTGATCACCGTCACCATCGGTCCAGCTATAGTTCATAAAGTTTTTAGTAGATAACGGGAGTTCGGTTAATATTTTGTTCAAGAAAACATTCGACCAAATGAAACTCGAGCTAAAGGATTTGAAACCATGCGAGGGTTGGATACGTGGATTTAATCGAGCCTCGACCGCTCTAATGGGATACGTGGAATTGTCAGTAACCCTTGGCGAAGGAGAATGCCAGAGAGTGAGAATTCTCCCCTTTGTAGTCTTGGACATTGAGTCGTTTTACAATGCCTTTTTGGGCCGGCCATCCCTAGCCAAATTCAGGGCCTGCATTGCACTCTGGGCCTATTGCTGAAGTTCCTGACGGATGCCGGCACAAGCATAGTCAGAGGAGATCAAGTTGTTGCACGAGCATGCTACATTGCAGAGTTAAAATTGCTCTGGAAAGGGAAAGATGTAGAAATAAAAGGTGGTTCTTCCCCTCCGAGGGAGGAATCGTCATAGTAACTAAAGAAAATACCACCGGGAGGGTCGCCCAGAGAGTTGCCCGAGGACATAGATCCCAGAGAGGATGAAGAGCCTGGGGGCAGAATGGTGACTCCCAATGAAGCGACTATGGATGTACCAATCGATGATAGTGACCCAGAGAAGGTCCTGAAGATTGGATGCCAGTTGGATCCTGTTCGAGCCAAAGAATTAACAAATTTCCTGAAAGCTAACTTGGATGTATTCGCCTGGACCCATGTGGACATGTGTGGAATATCTCCCTCGATTATGAGTCATTCATTAAGCATCAACCCAAAACATCCTTCTATCAAACAGAAAAGGTGAATGCTTGGCCCAGAGAGGTCTGCCGCCTTGAAGGAAGAAGTCAAGGCTAAGGCGTAATGGATTTATTAAAGATTCAACATACCCTGACTGGATTTCAAACCCGGTTTTGGTAAAAAAAAGGCCAATGGAAAGTGGCATACATGCATCGACTTCTCGGATCTAAACAAAGCCTGCCCAAAAGACAGCTTTCTGTTACCTCGAATCGATCAATTGGTAGATTCAACCATGGGTCATGAACTTCTTTCTTTTATGGATGCATAGTCGGGGTACAATCAAATCCCCATGCATGTCCCAGACCAAGAGCATACCAGCTTCATTACAGATTTGGGATTATACTACTATGTGGTGATGCCTTTCGGTTTGAAGAATTCCGATGCTACATATCAGCAATTGGTGAATAGAATGTTCTACAACCAAATCAGGAAAACGATGGAAGTATACGTTGACGACATGTTGGTAAAGTCCAAACAATCATCCGACCATACTACTGATTTGGCAGAGATGTTTAGGATTCTCCGGAAATATGGGATGAAGCTGAGTCCTTTGAAATGTTCATTTGGGGTAGCATCTGGAAAATTCCTAGGATTCATCGTCAGCTCGCGTGGAATCGAAATCAATCCAGATCAAATTACAGCAATCCGAAATATCCAAGAACCAAAGCAAATTAAGGATGTCCAAAGCCTCGCTGGAAAGGTGGTGGCGCTGAGTAGGTTCATCTCCAAAGCTACAGATAAATGCATCACGTTTTTCGAGCTGATAAAGCGAGGCAAGCGCAACTTTAAATGAACTCCCGATTGTATAGAAGCATTCTAGATCTGTTGAACCATTTGGAAAGACCCCCAATACTATCAAAGCCTATGGATCACGAGAATTTATTTGTGTACTTGGTAGTGTCATCTCACGCAATCAGTTCGGCTTTGGTAAGAGAAGAGGATAAGGTACAAAGACCGATGTACTTTATGAGTAAGAAATTGGCGGACACAGAACGGAATTATCCAAAAATAGAAAAGCTGGCGTATAGCTTACTAATTGCATCTAGAAAACTTCGCCACTACTTCCAGGCTCATCCCATTACTGTGTACACCGATCACCCACTAAAGAAAGCTCTGCAAAGGTCAGAAGCATCAGGAAGGTTGCTCAAATGGAACATCAAGTTGAGTCAATTCGACCTGAACTTCCAACCCCGAAGGTCGATAAGAGGGCAGGCACTTGCAGATTTTATAGCAGAGTTCACCATCCCAGGAGATGATGCAGTAACCGAAGAGGATGATCCGCCAAAGCTACTCCTCGACCCTAATGCCTGGAAACTATACACTGATGGAGCTAAAAATGACAGACGATCTGGTGCTGGAGTGGTTCTCGAAGCTCCAGAGAAACGGTTAATTTATTATGCTCTTAGACTGGAGTTCCACGCCACTAATAACGACTCCGAGTACGAAGCCCTAATTGTTGGGCTGGAACTCGCAAAGGAATTGGATATCACAAAGCTAGACGTCTTTTGCGATCCCGAGATAGTCGTAAACTAGGTCACTGGAAAGTTTCAGGCCAAGAGTCCAAGGCTGATATCATACTTGGAAAAAGTGAAGAAGTTGCTGGATTGTTTTGACTACCACAACATATCTCATATTCCCCGAACGGAGAATCAAAAGGCAGACAAGTTAGCGAAAATGGCTAGTTCAGATAATCCTCAGGATACAGAGCTGGTCCCAATTGAGGTACTACAGTCTCCTAGCATAGATCAGATGGAAGTTGATCTGATATTAGAGATTGAACCTGAGAGGGAGTCATGGATGACTCCTCTAAAGAAGTTTTTGATAAATGGAACGCTTCCAACGAAGAAAATTGAGAGGCGTGCAGTTATACGAAAAGCTCCCCGATATGTGTTGCAAGGCAATGTCCTATACAGACAAGGTTTCTCGATGCCCCTCCTCCGGTGCATCGCCCATGATGACATCAAATGTGTGCTGAAAGAGGTCCATGAAGGCGAATGTGGCGATCACACTGGAGGGCAAACGCTGGTGAAAAAGATATTGCGGTATGACTATTTCTGGCCTACCATAAACAAGGATGCAGCCAAGTATGCACGACGTTGTGACGCTTGTCAGAAATTCTCCGAGATACCTAGGGCGCCACCTAGCCAGTTGAAGACAATGACAAGTCCGTGGCCTTTTTCTATGTAGGGGATTGACATTATTGGGAGCCTTCCCATAGCAAAGGGCGGAGCAAAGTTCGCTATTGTGGCCATGGATTATTTCACTAAATGGGTAGAAGCAAAGCCTTTGACCACGATCACAACCAAGCGAGTGATCAATTTTTTTGTCAAGAACATTATATGTCGGTTTGGGATTACAAAAATCATCGTAACCGATAATGGGACCCAATTCGACAGTACCGAGTTTTGAAATTTTTGTCAGAAGTATCATATCGAGAAAAGATACACCTCTGTGGCACATCCGCAATCGAACGGACAAGTCAAAGCAGCGAACAAGGTGATTAAATCCATTCTAAAGAAAAGATTGAAGAGGGCCAAAGCCATGTGGGTTGATGAATTACCCTTAGCACTATGCGCCTATAGGACAACGTACAAGTTGGCGACGGGTCACACCCCGTTTTCCCTTGCTTTTGGAGCTGAAGCGGTCATTCCGGTTGAGTTGGAAGTACCATCTCATCCAACCACTTATTATGATCCGATGACCAACAATGAGCTACTGCTTGAGTCTTTAGACATGGTTGAAGAAAAGAGGGATGAAGCCGATCTACGTTCCTTGAGGCACAAGCAACAAGTTGCTTGGTATTACAACAAGAAAGTCCGAGCTCGAACCTTCGAACCCGGAGACTTGGTTCTGAAGCGCGTCTTCCCACCCCTAATACATATGGGCCCGAAATGGGAAGGACCGTACTCCATTTTACGAAGGCTTGATAATGGAACCTTCAAGCTAGCAACCGTGGATGGAGATGAAATCCCCAGAGTGTGGAATTCCCAGCATTTGCAGCCTTATCTGACATGAAATTGTCAGTTTTACTCTTTTGTTTTTAGGACTGTGTAAGAAGGCTCGACTTGACTAGAACAGTCTGGTTACTTGAACAAAAATATTATAAAGTGGACGTAGGTCATGATTTGACCGAACCACTATAAAAATATCGTGTGTCATTTACCTTTTCTGCACTGTTTCTTGTTTGCTCTTTTATTTTAATTAAAATAGATCATTACCATTTTGAGATTTGTTTTAACCTAGGCAGCGATCACAATATACCTAATTCAAAACGCCATCTATCAGATCGGAAGACTAACGGTAACTAAAGCTCCAAAAGGTGCGGCAAGGTAAATCACACTACTGCTTGCACTTTAACTCTCAAGAAGATTAGGGAGAGAGTATGAAGGACACAAAAATAACATCCCCAAGGCGTTCAGGTGCACCGCGATAAAACCGCCTTGATAACACTCTAACCCGCTGAAGGATCGGGAGAGTATAAAGGCGCTAGAGACTTAGCGCCCCCAGAACATCTGCCCCTTTGAAGGATCGGTGAGCAGACCAAGAATCGAGCTCGAACTCTAACCCGCTGAAGGATCAGAAGAGTATAAAAGTGCTAGAGACTTAGCACCACTCGAACTCTAACCCGCTGAAGGATCGGGAGAGTATAAAGGTGCTAGAGACTTAGTGCCACTTGAACTCTAACACACTGAAGGATCAGGAGTGTATAAAGGTGCTAGAGACTTAGCGCCATAAGAAATCTTACTACGCTGAAGGATCGGGAGAATATAAAGGAACAGTGACACATGCCACTCAAGGGCTCCTATCCCACCACACGAGTGGGAACAAGAATGAAAAAGGGGGCCCAAACCCTTATTTCTAGGAATGGGGGCAGCACATATATGACTCTAATCAATCCTCAATAAGCCCTGGCCAGGCACTATATTAATGACTGATTGGGGGCATGTGCATACAACACTTTGCATTCGTGAACACTACACATTTACTTAGTACACAAACTTTTCAATGATTATCATTCATGACTTCAATATTTAGTTACGACTGTTTCAGTTACGATTATTTTTAAATTTTTTGATTAAGGATAATAAACTATGCAAACATGGTAAACTTGCAGGTACACAATGGTGTAAAAGAAATAGATTTTTATTCACTAAAAGCAGGTTTACAAGAACAAGAAGCTAAACAAAAGTGAGGGCCACTCTCACGATTACATTTTTTGGCCAGTGGAAACCCTAAAAGCAAACAATATGGGCCAATAAGTGCATTCTATTTACGCTTGGGAGGTGACTTTGACTTCTTTTCCTTCTTCTGTTTCTCCAACTCCTCTTTTCCAACATCAGAGCGGTCACTTTTCTTCCTCTTTCTCTTATCAACAAGAGACTTCAGGGGAGAACTAGAAGGCTGGGAGCCAAGCTGAGTAGTTATTGATCTGGAAGAGAATCTTATAACCAACCCAGTTTTGGGGTCGACTTCAGAGATAGGGGCACGTATACAGGGTCTTGTTCCCCTTCTTAAGAACCAACTGCTTTTCTTTCCTAGCCAACATTTCAGCCAAGGTTTCATTATTATCATCCTTGGCCTCATCTGTGATGACAACTTCCTCTTCCTCATCTCCATGACCACCATCTGTGTCTTGCAAAGCCGCAATAACCTTTGCGTCCGCAGGAGCGCCGGTGCTAGATTCCACGAGTGCTACAGTGACTTTCTCACTTGTTGTACCCTCGGTTTGCTTTGGAATCTCAGAAACTTCAACATTAGTATGCGAGAGGACATCAACTTTCTCTACCACTACCTTCTCCTCTGCATCTTTCCCGACCGGTTTGATACCTACACCATGAGAAGCAAACGTTAGTGAATCGGGAGAAGATGTTGCTATATCAGTTGTCTGTCCCGTGAGACGACGACAAGCTACAACTGCTTTGATGAACTGTGGAGAGAATATAGAGATACCTTCAGCCGACTCGTCGCCCAAATTTGTAATGGTGGCTCCGACAACTGGAGGGGTTGGAGCCAAGGGAATCGACGAATCATCAGGGTTATATTCCTCAACTTCATAGGTTTTGGGCTCCACCACCGAGCTCGAGCCTTCGTCAGCCATATCCTTGAGCTTAATCTTCTCCCTCTCGATCTCTTTATGGATTAGGCATCTGCCTTTCTCCAAAGCCTCAGGTTCTTCACCTCTGAGAAAGGTCTGCATCAGCTGGTTTTCATCAATCTCATCGATCATCAATCGCCGCTTCTCGCCTTCGACAGTTGCATCCCATACATTGGCCAGAGTAACATGATAGTCCGGAATCCAAGAGATGTCTCGAGTCTTGATGACTTGACCAAAGAAAGCGAACAATAGTTCCTCAAAATCAGCTATCTCTTTATCTTTTCCAGCGAGCTTAGCAGCAGCAGTGGCCGATTCAAGAGCATTATTGGCGTTACTTTCAACGAGAGCTGCACGCTCCTCGGCTTGGATAAATTGATCATTTAGAACCTCTTTTTATTTTTTGGCAAGAGCGAGGTCGTCTTTTAAGCTCGCCCTCTCTTTCTCCCAGGCAGCTTTCTCAGCAGCAAAGCGTTCCTGTGCTGTTTTCAGTTCATTGTTAATTGCCCTAAGATCTTCCACTTCCTTCCTCAGAGCTACCCGTTCCTGGTTGTTTGAATCAAGCTCACTGCGAAAACGCTCCCTAGCACTTTCCAACTCAGACCTGTAATTCTCTGCATCTCGCCAAGCTAAAGCCAGTTGAGCCTGTGCATCCTCTAGTTCTTTTTCCATTTTACTCCTAGCCTTAGCGTCATTCTCAATTTTCACTCGGGCTCTGGCTGCTTCCGTCTCCAAGTGGTGGATGGCAGTAGAAAGTGTGGCAGCATGCTTCTTCATTACCCCATATTGTTTAGCCACATGGCATACGTACCCTTTCACCTCTGTGTCCCAATCCTCGGGGATAGGTTCAAGATTCGAGACGAACATCATCCTCTCAAAAAAAATATCAGAGAATTGCTTTCGCAAGCGCTCCAGCCTGGCCTGAATTTTAGAATTGGGAGCAACATTCTATGCAGCGGTGGTGTCTAAGTCGTGCTTACTAGAGGAAACAAGAGATGTCTTTCTCTTCTCCACGATCTTGCCCTCATCTTTGTTTTTGTCCTCTGGCTCGTGGTGTTTTTTAGAAGACTGGATATGAGAAGGCGTACTTTTCGGATGGGTCAAATCTCTAGGAAGTTGCTTACCCCCAGCCGGTAGCGATGGACGACTGTGAGGCTTTTCAGAACCTTGCTTTGATGGAGATCGAGATCGCGTAGAATAAGATTGATGAGAATCCCGGGGCCGACGACTATCTCTTCCCCGACTATCACTATGAGCATGCTCGGGATTTGGAAGGAGGCTTGGTGTGCCCTCACGAAGGGAATGATAAGAATAAGACCATTTACGAGACATTTCCCCTGCAAAAGAAACAGGTGCATGTTAAAACTATGAATGTCAGTGGTATAAGAGTGTTATGATAAATGGTGCATGTGATTTGTGCATCCCGTGAAATCCCCCTTTAACGGACCAGGGCCCAGAGTTAGGCTCGTCTGTGTGGCTCTTTTTTCTCCAACCGGAGCATTCATCTCCTCAGAACAGGAAAAATTGGTCCCCCCCGAAGTCTTCCTGAGTATAGATATCGTCTGGTAAAGGAATCTTATTCAATTCCCCGAGTATCTGTTCCTCCGTTAACTCATCCTGGGCGACAGACTCAACCGGTGATGAAGTTTTTAAGGGAGACTGCCTCTCAGAGGTCGGGACCTCCTTTGGCTCGTCAGCTTGCCCCTCGTCTCCTTTGTATAAGTTTAAATCTTCATCATCCTGATTGACCATCGGCGAAGGACTCTTGCGAAGGTTGGTTGTCTCTACGGCTTGAGAAGTTCCTTCTCCCTCAGTCAGAGGCATATATTTGTAAAGTTTGCCACCCACTCCAAGTCCGAATCTTATATCTAAAAGATGGTGTTTGTGAAGGTTCTCGTCGGTAATACATTTCTTAATCCTTAAGAAATCTGAGTTACTTTTGAGAAGGCGGGACATTCAGTCTTCATACATCGATCCTTCTGTTCTCTCAAAGTTGTGATCTGTATGGAACAAAATGACTCATTAGCACTGAAATTATGTATTCGAAGTAAACGCGGGAAAGTTGAAAATGTACTTGCTTGTAGCCACTTCCTCGCACATCCAGCTTGATCTTTTATATAGAACCAGTCAGATTTGATATCCCCTATATTACTGTAACCATTTGTCACAACTTTTCTGTTGGTAACTATTTCGAAGAAAGAAAAATTGGGAGCCCCTACGGAACGATGCTTGAAACGGTAATAGAATTTCAGATCTTTAAGGGTAAGTTCGGTCTGTAGAATTTCCATATAAGCAATATACAGAGTATACAGAGCCGCGTAGGCATTCGGATGGAGTTGCATGGGGGCAATGCTTAATTGTCTTAACTGATCGACAACAAGTAGAGGGAAAGGAGGAATAACTCCTACCCATCACATGAGTCGACTAACAGTCATGTACCCCTCTGGGGCAGAATGAGGTCTATCTTCACTTTCTGGAGTTTTCACATTGTCCCAGGGAATTCCGTATCTTAAGCATATCTTCATAAGTTTTATATCATCTAACTTGGAAGGTAGAGAATCAGTGAGTTTCTCTATTTCCTTAACACCCGGAATTTCGCCAGGAGCTCGATCATCCTCATCTTCAAGGGATGTGCTCTCAGAAGTCGTTGACTCTATATCGGTATCCGTCTCGTAATTACGGTCGGATTTTTCCCCATCTGAATCTGAGTGAAGCACATCAGGGTCGTGATGTACTGATGTCTCTTATTCGGTACTTTCGTTCGGTGTCTCAATCACTTGTTTATCCGACATAGCTGTGTTGGCGAGTAAAAATTAGAACACAAGTTACCCGTTCCCCGTGTGTGTAAGTGCAAGTGTGTGAATGTACATATAATAAGGAAAGTGTGAAGTTAATCAGATAAGTAGATATTGGATGTTGTCCGTTGCTGGGTTATGCTGTTGTTTAGTTCAAAAGATTCGTCTCAAAGGCTCTAACCTAACTGCCCATTGGTATATCAGAATTGAATTGCATTATTCGGTCAACATGCCCATCAGATCGTTCATCGAACTGGCTCGTGAGATAGGGTCCGGATCGTGACGCATCGACGGATCGTCAAGCAGGTATGGACTCGCGGCAAAGCACCAGCTAGTGGAAAAGCATCGGATTGTGAAATGCTGAAGCTTTTGATATGCTATGCCTTACCTGGACGGATCGCGACAGACCTCCACGATCCATCCCTAGCACCACGGTCCGATCACAGTCCAGCGACCCGATCCGTTGTCCAGAACGACGCTTCCATTCTTCCTTTGCTCCCTGATCCCCCTGCTTCCACGACCCGAGCCAAGACCTCACCTACGAACCGACCTGGTCTGCTCCTTCTCCTTTCTCGCTTCTCCTCTCCATCCACCAACCTATGCAATCAAACCCATCTCACGCCTTTCATTTTTCAATTTCCAATCACAACCGTAGCAAGATAAATCCTACACTCTAATTGAAAATAACAATTAAATCGTCAATTTTCTTTTACCTAATTGAATTAAGTCGAAGGTTGGAGAGAAAATCGATTTGAGAAGCTAGGGTTTCGGCTGTATGGAACGGAGGCAGCAGTGAATACAGAAGAAGAATGAAAGGGTAGCGGAGAAGAAAGTCCGGCTTATATAGGAAAAACAATGGACATTCGTAGCAGTGAATACAGAAGAAGAATGAAAGGGTAGCGGAGAAGAAAGTCCGGCTTATATAGGAAAAACAATGGACATTCGTATTCCCCTTTCTGTTTTATTTGAAGAAAATGGGCCACGAACAGGAGCCCACTTCGGCTCGTGATGTGGTCCGCTCTGCTAGAAGCCTAGGGCTGAAACCAACAAGTCCGTCACAATTCGAAAGGAAGTCCGCTCTGCTATGGATCCGTGATGGATGCTGTATCCACGAACCGCAGTAAGGTCCAACGACCTGAACTCAAGAAATCAAACAAAAGAAGAAGAAAAACGCATGGAAATCGGACTCGAATCGATACTCAAAAAGAAAGGAAGAGGAAGTGAAAAGTGAAAGAAGGAGAGTAAACCTGTTTATATAGCCAGAGAGAAGACCCTTGATATTCCCTTCCTTGTCCTATATGGTTTGCCAGGCCATAATGGGCCACGAGCGGGTGGAAAGCCCACTGGGTGTCGTGCATGGGCCCTCCAGAACACGGTCCGAAGCCTATTGGATGACTCTAATTGAAGTTGTGGGATAGTCCACCATGGTCCGAGACTTGAAGTGACGATCCAAGAACTAGCGTGACTAATGGATCGGAAATGATAGAGTTCCATATTTGCAGAAATATGAAAAATATTAAATGCTACTTCTTACAGGGAGTTTTGAGACTTACTTGGCGATTTGATAGCAATATTTCCAGGAATTCAAAAAGATGAAAATATCTCGATGAACAGAGAAGTGTCTAATGATACAACCCGCTATTTATACCAGTCAAAGAGCACAACTTCCTGAAGCAGTACGATATTTCAAACAGACACGACCACTGATTCACATCGCTTCGTGAAAAGATAGAACAGAAATTTCGAAGCATGTTCCATCCCTGATAAAACATACTTCGAGGGGGAAAATGTTGGCTAGCTTTTGGATCAAGCCACCAAGATTCACATGTATGTTCACTACTAGGTTTTACTCGTATAAGCCATGAAACCCTGATCACGGTCATCGAGCCTTGACGGATCGTGACACATTAGCTCCACCCCCGATCGTGGATCCTTACCGCGACCTGATCCGTCCTCTCGAGAGTCCCACGATCCGATCCCCGAAGCTGGGGGATGAAGGCCACGACCGAGTCATCCACGACCCGAAGATAAAGGATCTTATGCCACCTATCCATAACTGTCATTTTGACCATTTCTCCATCAGGGCACGAACCAATCCGAGATCCTCGGGATTTGTGCCACATGTGACCACGATCTGTCTGTAAATATCACCTATAAATAGCCCTAGACTAGGCATTTTTTAGGATCTTTTGAGCAAATCGGAGCTCTGATTCCACCATTATCATATCCCCATTATTTCTACTCAGAGTTATCTTGAATTTACTGAGTGAATCAATATTGTAAAAGTGAGGTTGAGAGATAAATCATTGGGTGTACTCGAATCTTAAGTATAATCATTGATATAAAGTGGACGTAGGCTCATTAACGCCAAACCACTATAAACCCTGTGTCTTTTCTGTTTTTTCTTGCATTTTTTCTGATATTAATCTCCTCCAAATTAAAACAATTCGGGTGTTAGACCCAATTTTGGATCTAACACATAATCATGTTTTTAACCTATAAACTTGCATGTATTCATAACATGATAGCATCACCTAACTTGCATAAACATGGCAAAATTCCCAAATTGACATACAACATATAGATGTCATCACCAATTTATACAACATGACAGTCATCGCCCAATTAACATACAACACATAGGTTCATCGCCAAGCCTTTAAAAATGGTAGTTTTATCATCAAACTACATACAACATGATCGCAAATTTAACATGATAAACCATAATAGTTCATAGGCAAACATGATAGAATAGACATGAATCAGCATGACATACAACCTGGTTCAAATTCTATTTTGCAATTCATTACGAATCATGTCTTTAATTTATTCACATCTGAAAGGTAACTACACTTACTATCAAAAAGGAATTCTTGAGTTCTAGGATATGTATTCTGAAACCAAATTGCTCGCCTTTGATGTAGATCATTGAATTCTCTTAGTTGAATTAGATTAGATTTGATTTGATGTAGCTTCTATATTGCCTTTGAGTTGAAAGAGATGACGGTTATTCTAGGTTCACCATTGACGGCATGACGACTCTAGGAATATTTTTGTGTGGCTTAGCGTCTAGATTTAGGTTGCTTATATAGAAGTTTGATTAATTAAGAGCAGTCAGATTAACCTAGAAGCAATCAAAACCATCCAGACAAGATAAAATAGCCACAGTAGCCTTAATGACTCAACAAAGAGTCAGAAAGGACTCAGCAATGACTCACTGTTCAGATCATAACACTCCAGAAATCTATGTAGGTTTTTAGCCCGACATGGGCGCACTTCCCAAGTGCGCTAGTGCATTTTTGTACTGGCGCACTTCACAAGTGCGCCAGTGCATTCTGGCTTTTTTCCGATTTTCCTGCCTAACTTCGTTCGTCCATATCTCCTTCATACAGTATCCGGTTTACGCAAACTCGGATTCTATCTCAAGCAGAATTCCGAGACGAATGCAATGGCGTAACCCGTTTCCCTTAATTATCACAATTGGAATTAATTACTCTTTAATTCGTTACTTTAATGCTAACTGAAAATGCGGGGTGTTACAAAAGATATGGACCAAAGAAGATTGTGTATATATATGGAGAGATAATATATATTAATAAAAATTCAAACAGAAAAATTAGTGAGGAATCAACGGTCATGGGACAACCTATCCCGACCTGGGTCGACCCATGTCCAAGAGGGGTCGACCCATGGGTCGACATGGTAGGTAAGGGTCGACCAATCTGCATGCAGGTTTGATTCTGGATGACGTATTTGGACTTTTTTTATATATTAGGTTCATTGTATGAGTTATATGGCTAGATTTAAAACCTTAAAATCTAACAGTTAAGAATTAGCTCAGTTAATCTATAAATAGGGGCTCTCTCTCGTATTTTATCTACATACAACTATTCTTTACCTCTCTCTACCTCCATGACTATATTCTAAATTGATTAATAAAATGGGGAGATGCTGCTTGAAGTTAGATTAACAGAGAAAGTTCAAGATCTGCAATCAAAATACAACTATTTTCAAGAACTAATTCTAAACTCTAATACCTAGCCCTGTGAGTTCAAGGTACTTTCAGATCTGGTATCTAGAAATGTATTATGATAGTAAATAAAACTTTGTCTAGAACATACAATACCTATAATTTATTTTCTATGTTGTTCTTTTAATGTTATTCATCTATGTAGTTGTTATAGTAATATATTTTCTTTTACTATCAGTTGATTAAGCAGTTATGTTCACACATATCTATCTTCCTTATCCTTATACTGCTGTTTAATTTATTTCTAGTCTTTTTTATATGTCTATTTTATACAATTTGATTTGATTCAGTTCTTCTCCTTCTAGTTTTCCATTTTATTTATGCTGAGCCTAGGCCATCGAGAGCCTAGGCCATTTCCGATTTAAGATTGCGTATAACTGAATTTGGAATAATATGAAATGACAATGAAAAAGGAGGATTTGGGCATATTATAAATTGAGGACTTTTGATGGTAAATTAGGAATATATTCAAAAGGAAGAATGTGCATATATGTATACATGTTAGATTAGACTTAATATAGAGATTAAGTAAAGAACATGTAAGTACCAGATGTAGGTTAAGTAAACTGAATTACTGTAGTGTATATATATCTCCTTCTAGTATCGGGTTTCCAGGACTCTTAAATCCTAGTTACTTAGGGGCACAAGCTTAGGGGCTTTGGCTTGTGTCAATCTTTTAGTGTGGAACCCATATCCGTAAGTATCTCTGTTGGTGTATTATTTGAGCACCTCACACTAGGTAGGAGCCATGACACACTTTACTGATCCAGATAGTAAGAGGTTCAAAAAAGTGGAAGGTGGGTACGAACGCGTTCCGGTAGAGTCATGAGCGTGCATGGGCCCGATTAGAGAAACTAAGGCGTTGTAACACCAATAAATAGGTCTGTGTTCTATAAGTTGCTAGGTTAGGGAGTGATACACCCTACTGCCGAGTTTGACATAGGGAAATTACGTAGTAGGGAGCCAATCGCGTGGGTAGTAAGTTGGGTAACACCTAATCCAGTTATGTAATTAGGGTAACACCTAATCCGGTTATGTAATTAGGGTAACACCTAATCCTGTTATGTAATTAGGATAACACCTAATCCTGGGGTACGAGCACATTCCGGCAGAGTATGAGCGTGCATGGGCCCGATTAGAGAAACTAAGGCGTTGTAACACCAGTAAATAGGTTTGTGTTCTATAAGTTGCTGGATTAGAGAGTGATACACCCTACTACCAGGTTTGACATAGGGTAATTATGTAGTAGGGAGACAATCGCATGGGTAGTAATTTGGGTAACACCTAATCTTGTTATGTAATTAGGGTAACACCTAATCCTGATATGTAATTAGGATAACTCCTAATCCTGATATGTAATTAGGGTAATGCCTAATCTTGTTATACTAGTATTGGTGTAGAGAAAAACTTATTCTTGGGATATAAATGAGAAGCTTTACTCGATCCTTGTTTTATCTTGTTGTTTTGTACTTATATGTTATCGGACTTTCTCATTCGGTCTTATTTATCTATCTTGGTACCTTTATTTTATGCATATACTGAAAATCATTGGAACTCGCCAAGCTTTATGTCTGACCTATTTTGTTTCACTTCTTGTCTTCCTTTCTGCTCTCAGGTCCTCGGAGTGGTAGCACTCCGCAGTGATTATGATTTTTTTTTTCAGCTTGGATCTGGACTTCTTCCAATTTGATGTACTACTTTGATTATCTTTCTACTTTGCTATGGCTTATAAAAAGGGATATGGTTTTGCATTATTGTACTCTGATGTTTGGCATTATAAGACATATGGTTTTGTTTGAAGTATTCGTTATTTGATGATGTAACTGGTTTGGAATAAAGTTTTACTTTCATTAATAAAGTTAATTTTCCGATGCCTATTTATATCTGTCTTATGAATTTTAGTTATTGTTTACCCATTACGCTTCACGAAACTTAATGCACTCTCGGACGTGGGGTGTCACATTTGGTACCAAAGCTGAAAGTTACAAGATCAGAGACAAGTTTTGAAAAATGGTTTTCAAAAAGCAAAGTTTTTTCTGATAAAAACCTATTTTTGAAAACATATCTCCTCAAGCCATATTCAATACTCTTTTGATCTCTTTTTGAATCTTTGTTTCTTCTCTTTTCAGCATGTCTGGGGCACATAATTGTTGGAGAATGGAGTTTTGATGACAACAACCTTATTTCAATATTAAATGATTATAAAATATATACTAACATTTTGTATAGAATATATATATATACACACACATGCAGGATTTATATATAGGAAATATTACTGAAGACTGTACAATTTAAAGATATTAGAGATTCAGAGAAATATCAAGACTCATGAGTATTCAAGATTTCAAGAGTTCAAGACTAATATAGTTATAGAGTCTAGATTACGTAAGACTCTAAATAGCACTCAAATTCAAATTCTGATTTTCAAATTCTATCTTTTACCCTCTCTATTTTATTTTCTCTCTATTTTCTATCTTTCTATTTTCTTTTCTTACTTTACTTTTGTTTTTCAAAACTTAAGTTTTGTATATTTATATTTTTATACTTTTATATTTATATATAGTTTAAAACTTTATAATTCTATAAATATGTTTATATAGTTTAAATATAGGTTTTCATATGATTTTCTACTTTATAATATTAATTTATAACATTATATTTTAATTCAAGAATTTCCATAATTATATTTATATCAAAACAATTGAAAAATGCTCAAAAATGAATTTTCAACTAGTAGTATGTCGACATACATAAAACACTATGTCGACATATAACTGTCATTTTTTCAATTTTGAAAGGAAGTGACTTTTCACTATTTGTGACGGTTCTGAAGGGTGGCATCCTTTCATTTACTATAAAAAGGGATTGAATTCGTATTTTTTATCATCTCTTCTTCTCTAACCATTATCTAAGCCTGGCTAAGAAAGCTTAACCTTGAGTTTGAGTTGACTAAAATAGGGCTCATTCGCGTATGTTCGTTACTGATACCCCATGTGAAACCTACCCACTCTGGAGAATAAACCCTTTGAATCCTCTTTCTTTATACCATTATTCTTAATCATTTTTATGATTTCTACACTTATACTATGCCGAATTCAATTCTGTTTTGATCAAACTTCTTCTCTTTACACTCTCTACTCTCTACTCTATGAATCAAGTGCTATTGAAGAGTTATGGGGCTGTTTGTATTTGCTGGGGTCGTATTTGGGTTTTATCCCTTTTAGCCATGAAATCAAGGATGGAATCAGTGGTATCCTTTGTAGCCGTGAAATCAAGGACGGAATCCGTGGTATCCCTTATAGCCGTGAAATCGAGGAAGTTGTAATTGGATATTGATATAGTAATAAAACTCTGCGCAATCCAGCATTGCGTGGGACTGGACGTAGGAGCAATCCGAACCAATATAAAATCTGCTGTGTTCTTTCCCCTTCTGCATTTTTATTTCTATTTATTTTTGCATTTGTGTTTGAATCTGTGTATTTGATTGCGTCTAGGGTGTTTGATTAAATTGGTGATTCACACAAGTTTTCGATTTTGTTTAAATTCTCAAAAACACTATTCACCCCTTCCAGTGTTTGTTTTTCTTGAACGATCCTTTCCGCATTCCCTAACACCAATCTTCCTGAGGGCATTCCGCTATCGACATTGTTCCATAGGTATTTAGAGGCTACGTCACATGCCGGAGTTCAAGGAGATGCCTTACCCCCAGCTGCAGCCGCAGTAGCCCTAACCCCTCCTATAGTCGACTTTTCTAAGCTTTGTAGGGATTTCTACGCAATACGAGGCAAGCTGTTTCATGGTACTGAGAGTTTTGTTGAGACACACAGTTGGATTAGAGAGACTGATAATGTGTTTGGTCTTTTCGAGCTCGATGATAGGAGGAAGATACAGTTGATCACTTGCCAACTGAAGGAAGAGCTTCATACTGGTGGGAGGTGACACAGGCGGGACAACTAGTAGTTACTTAGGAAGATTTCAGACAGAGATTTGAGATGAAGTTCTTATCTCAGCCCGAAGAAGGAATGCAGATGGAGAAATTTTTGGTTCTAAAGCAAGGAAGTATGTCTATTAAGGAATATGTTAACAAGTTTAATAAGTTAGCAAGATTCAGTTTGGACTTGGTGAATACTCCCCATAAGAAGGCTCTTAGGTTTGCCAAAGGGTTGAATCAACCTCTCAACGGACTGGAACTATCACATATACCGATGGGGGTGACTTTCGAGAGGCTTGTTAACATGGCGTTGATGCAGGGATGAGAAGATAGAAGTCAAGACTGAGGAGACACAGCCCAATGCTAAGAAAAAAATTTGACCCAAGAAGGGAATGCAAAAGAAAGGAGGAAAACCTGATAAGGCTCATATTAAGATAGAGGTTACGTGCCATGGTTGCGGAGCTTTAGGTCATTTTGTGAAAGACTGTAGAAAGACAAAGAAAGATTGTTTTAATTGTGGTCAAAATGGATATTTCACTAAGCTATGCCCTGGCAAGCAAGGACAAGGGGCAGGATCTTCTGGAGGACAAGTGCATGCTCTTAAGGCTAGTTGACCTGATCGAGATGGGAAAGTCACAATTGAATGTTTGATTCTCCTTTTTGACTCACTTTGATTCTGGTGCTTCTCATTCATTTATATCCAATTCTTTGGTAGATAATCTGCACCTAGATACTAGTATTGTGTCTAATCCTGTTGTAGTCTCAAACCCCAAAGGAGGTACGACTCATTTATCCATGATATGTTGGGGTTTGAGAATTTCTATCTTGGGCATCGAGTTTGAATATAACATGTATATTCTTGGCTTTATGGATTATGGATTGATTCTAGGAATGGATTGGATAGCCGTGCATGGTGCCATTTAGGACTATGAGAAGAGGATTTTTAGGCTTCTGACATGCCAAGGGAGAAATGTCGAGATTTTATGTGACCCACGGCTGTCATTTATGCTCAGTTTCCTAGATTCGCTCGATGCTTCTATTGACGATTTGTAATCAGTACCCATAGTCAGAGATTACCTGGACATGTTTGATGAGGTTAGGGAATTACCTCCGAGGCGTGAGATAGACTTCCAGATTTACTTGGTAGAAAATGCGAAGCCGAACGATTCATTAGTGCGCCACATGGCTCTTAGGGAGACGAGGGAGATCTGCAAGCAAGTATGGGAGCTATTCGAGATCCATTAGACAGGGCATATCAGAGTGGGGAGCTCCAGTCAGGCGACTAAGGCAGACGACTCACTTCGTTTATGCGTGGACTATTGAGAACTGAATAAGCTCACTAAGAAGAATAGGCACTTACTTCCGAGGATTAATGACTTGTTTGATCAGCTAGTATGCGCATCAGTTTTCTTAAAAAAGGATTTAGCTACGGGATTTCATCAGTTGAGGGTGGCAGAGGACAGTATTGATAAGACTGCTTTCATAACTCTAAACGGTTTCTTTGACTTTTTGGTCATGCCTTTTGGGCTGACCAATGCACCCACAGATTTCGTGGACTTGATAGGTAGGGTGTTTAAGAAGTTTCTGAACAAGTTTGTTGTGGTCTTTGTGGGTGATATTCCGATCTTCTCAAAGAATAAGGAGGAGCATGCCCTACAATTAGGAGAGGTTCTACGCATTCTTGGATCACATTAGCTTAAGGAAAAAATTTTTAAGTGTCGCTTTTGGAGAAAGGAAGTAAGGTTCCTAGGGTATGCAGTCTCCAAGTACGGGATAGCGGTGGACCCCACTAAGGTCGTTATAGGAAGTTCATCAAAGACTTTGCAAGGGTATCCGCCCCGCTCACCCATCTGACGAAGAAAAACTTGGCTTTTTCTTGGAGCATTGATTGCGAGGATGCTTTTTAGATATTGAAGTGGGTTCTAACATCAACCCTGGTTCTTACTCTCCCCGATGGAAGCAAAGTGTTTACGGTCTACATAGATGGTTGTGGCAAAGGACTTGGTGCCGTGTTGATGCAAGAAGGTGGGGTATTATGCTACGGTAGTAGACAATTGAGAGTTCACGAAAAGAATACCCTACCCATGACTAAGAATTGGCTGCAATAGTGTTTGCATTGAAGTGTTGGCAACATTATCTACTTGGAGAGAGATTTGAGCTATACACAGATCATAAGTCGCTCAAATATTTGTTCTTATAGAAGGATCTCAACCTAAGGCACCAATGATGGATGGAGTTCCTAGCATCCTATGACTTTGAGATATCTTATACCCCAGGCAAGAGGAATGTAGGCGGAGCTTGGAGTTTATATTGACTTTCGATTTTTGGTCATCTATGGATTTTATACGTGGTTTGTTAGCATCGTTGGAAGTAAAACGTACTTTTATGGAGAGCATTGGATCCACCCAACGAGAGGACCCACAGATAGCAGACATCATGGACAGGCTTTGTAAAGAAGAGATCTCTAATCACTTAAGTAGATACTCCATGGATGATAAAGGGTGGCTATGACGAGATGTAAGGCTATGTGTTCCCTGAGATAGAGATCTGTTGAGGACAGTCCTTGAGGAGGCTCATCATTATCGGATGACTATCCATCTGGGAGACCACAAGATGTATCGAGACATGAAGAGATTTTCCTTTTGGACTGGTATAAAGAAGGAATTGGTAGAATGTGTGGCCCAGTGTTTAACATGGCAGCGAGTAAAGGCTGAACAAAGGAAACCAGACGGATTGCTTCAGCCCTTGGATTTCCCACAATGGAAGTGGGAGAGCGTCTCTATGGACTTCATTGATGGACTTCCCAGATCGAGGAAGGGCAACACCAGTATTTTGGTGATTGTAGACAGACTTACGAAGAGCGCTCACTTTGTTCCAGTCAAAAGCAAGAGGATGGCACCTTAGCTAGCATCGGTATACCTTCGAGAGATAGTCTGACTTCATAAGGTTACCTTCTAGTATAGTAAGCGACCGTGACCCCATCTTCACTAGTGAGTTTTGGAAAAGTGTTGACACCAAAATTTGCACTAGCCAATTATAAAGAAACAGAAGGATAAGAAAAAGGGTTTCGGGTAGTGAAGCTGGGACCAAGTGGAAAAAGCTCCAAAAGCAAGTTCCGAAGGTTGCGAAATTAGCACCGAGAGCAAGAAAGAAGAGTTAGTACACTCACTACTATTGTTAAGATGGAAGCATCAGGATTCGAAGCTTACTTGATTAAAGCCAACTTCTAGCACATCCAGGTTGGTGTTTAATGTAGAACCACCCAGGCTTTACGTCTCCCAAATTCATGTACCCTTCAATGAGAATCTTCCTCTTGGGTATTGACTCGAAGTAGAGAAAAGAAGGTGTTTCCTTTAAATGATGCTTGAAGTGGTAGTAGAAGTTTACATCCTAAAAAGTGGGCTCTACGCCCAAAAGTACCATGTATGCTATATATAATGTGTACATATATGAATATGCAGTTGGCTAGAGTTGCATGGGGGGGAATCCGCAATCGTCTCAAAAAATCGACGACAAATAGTGGAAATGGAGGAATAGCTCCCAACGTGCACATCAGTTGACTAACAACCATATACCCCTCTGGAGGATTATGAGGTATGTCTATGTTAGTTGCAACTTTGATTTCTTCCTAGAGAATCCCCTGCCTTATACCTATTCGCCTAAGTCTAGCTTCATCAGTTGTCGAAGCCATGGAATCAGCGGGTGCATCTAGAATGGTTGCACTCTCGAATTCGTCTAGAGCCTGGTTATCTCCTACTCCTCCTTCCTCTTCTTCATCTACTGAGACCTCTCCTCCAGATGACTCTGCACTCTCACTAAGGTCAATCTCGAAGGCGGAGTCTTTACTGTCCCAATATGGATATGAATTTGATGAAAGAATGTCAAGATTGGGATTGCCAGATGATTCTGGAACTTTATTCTTGTCTGACTTAGAGAATCTCCTTGGGTACCTTCCAGACATGTTGGTTGAGCTATCCAAGAAATATCAAGGATTAGAGTATAGTTTCCCTTTCTCTATGTGCGTGTGCATGTGCATGCTAGTGTATGTCAGTGTGTGCAATGCAGATGTAAGAAAAGCAGAAAAAGTAGGCAATTTATCGATATGCAATAAATTGTCAAATAGTTTTATGTTCATCAAGTTCATAATGTTCAGTTTCCATGGCTCTATCCTAACTGTTAGTGAATTCATAAGTTGTAATTAGTCTTGATTAGGCTATATGCAAACATGATATAAGGATTCGCCATGGGTTAGTCAAGTTCAATGATATGCATAAGGGTACAATAATTGGGCCATGTATGAGGGGTACGCGTCGAAAGTTTCTAATCGAGCACCACAGGTCGGATCTTTGACTCGGGTCGGGTGGACACCAGGTCGAAAAAACTCAACTCGACCCGGTCTTAGTAACATATCCACCCATTATCCAATCTTCCACCCGCCTCTCTGATATATGAGTCCCATTGTTTATCCTCTTGTCCTTTCCAAATATCCTATCTTCTCTAATGCCCTCGATCCAATGAAGCATCAGGGTAAAGGCATAGTTCAACCACCGTTGCCTCCAGCGTCACTAAAGGACCGGCGCTACAGATGCCACCATCAGTGACGAATTCGAGTTGGCGGCGGATGCAGTAACATCAAGAATTGAAAAATCAGAACAACGATGACTAATCATAGAAATTGGGAAAGTTAGTGAATTGAAATAAGAATAAAAGAAGAGAACATAATGATTGGTGACTACCTATTTGATTGTATTCAAGATTCGATAGGAGCTCGAAAATGGAAGAATTAGGGTTTTGTTTAACTTAGAATCGGTGGCGGTAAAAGTAAAGTGGATAAGGTTAAAGTGATGTATAAACTGAATGGAAGTGGTTGTTCGTATCCTTTTGATTGAATGGCCCAATCCGATCCGGTGCGCAGCGTGAATGATGGAAGGGCAGCAAACCCTGATGGGTCAAATATGGTGACGGGTCGAGGTCATTCGACCCGATACAATGCACAAGCTATGGTCCCAAAATCTTATCGTCAAGTCATGTCAAACAAGAGCGAGAAAAATTCAAGGAGATCACTAAAGATCATGCATACATATGTGAAGAGAAGTTAACAAAGTAATACATATTCGATCAGATAATTTTGATTTTTTGATTCAAAAAAAGATCAATAAAATCTACCTGGAAACATTTTGCTTAAAAGCTCCAACTTGCCGAGAATAACGACGACAATTATGGATCAGGCCTTATATTTATACTTGACGCAGAAATAAGGAAACACGACTTTATAAAGCGTCATGACATCACAGATAAACGCGACTATTGACAATCACCAATTCAAGAATGGACAGATTGATAGTTCCAAAGCACGTCTCATCTTCCATAAGACGTACTTTGAGGGGATAAATGTTCGCCTACTTTGCAACCAGGCCACACAAAGTCCAGACGTTTTGATTATCTGTGCTAAGGGGTAAGAGACATAGCCATTCCATCAACAAAGAGACCAGTTGGATATGGAGAAGAGGTGGTATCGGGTCGGATGGGAGTTTACACCTCAAATTCCACAAAGCCTAAGAATCAGACTGAAACACACCGGGTTGGGTGAGCTCGACCCGACCAGAATACTTCCAATGCATGGTGACCGAACTCGTTCAGTTCGGGTCGAAGAAGTACCGATCCGATCCCATGTCCCTCTAGCTAAAGTGTATACCCGTTCAAATTATGTCCCATTCCTATACCTATAAAATTGGATCTGTAGTCGCCTAGTACCCATGATCCAAAGTGTTGTCTCCACTCTACCACATTTAAATCTGATATCCCCACATAGCTTGCCATGTGGCATCCGACCTGCTCCCCTTCCATGCCTATAAATACACCAGAACATGACAATTTGAAGGACCTATTGACACTCTACACACTTAAGCTCCACCATCATCAATATTTCTCCTTTTTCTTCATATTTTACTCTAAATTTTTTAGTATAATTCAATAAATCTTGAGAGTGAATTGATTGTGTCAGTGAGATTGAGTGATTATCAACATGTACTTGTAATTTGTTACTCAATCAAAGAACTATAAAATGGACGTAGGCTCGTTAACACCGAACCACTATAAATCTTGTATGTCGATTGCTTTTTCTCTGCTTTTAGATTATTATTCTTCATTATTCTCTACGAAATCTTGTCAATTGGGTGTTAGTGCCATTTTTTGGTCTAATATTGTCTGTTTGGTTATTTGATCTATCAGGATATGGACACATCATTTTTATACGACCTGGTTTGTTGCAATTGTAGCATCTATCGTCATTTTTTTCCCGAACTTCCTTGATTATTTTTCTAAAAGTTATTTCTCATTTTATATATAAGAAAGTTTCTGAAATTCCTTATTATTAAGGCAATCTCTTCATCATCCTCACTGCTTGAATTCGAACCGTTAGTTGTTGCTTTGAATGCTATAGATTTCTTTTCTGTCGTCTTATTCTTCTTTATCTTTTGTAACTATACTTCAAATGACATCAAATTTCCTATTAACTCCTCAATCGTCATTTCACCAATATTATTGGCCTCTTCAATTGCTGGTGTTTTCTGATCCCATTCTGGAGCTAGAGAATTAAGGATTTTTCTGACTTGATCTTCTTATGAACAAGTTTTTCCCAAAGCCATTAACGAATGCACTATTTCCTGAAACCTAAAGTACATATCAGAGGCAGATTCATTCTGATTCATTTTAAATAACTCAAATTGATTATTTAACATTGATATCTTTCTCTGTTTTACTTTTTTTTATTCCTTCATGAGTAAATTGCAAGGATTTCCATATACCATGAGCAGATTTATAAACTGACACTCAATTAAATTCATTTCTAATAAATGAATGTAATAGCTTATTCATAGCCTTAGAATTACTTTATGCAGAGACCTTCTGCTTATTGGTCCATTGTGCAAAATTAGTAGCGGGTTCAACATATTCAGTTTATGTGATATTCCAAGTGTCTAATCCGATATATTGCAAATATATTTTCATTCTACATGCCAAATAAGAATAATTACTGCCATTAAATAATGGTGGTCTAACGGTGTACCGACCCTCTACAAAAGAACTGTTATTACTAGTAATTCCAGTGTTGGTTGCTATTTAATATTACCAAAAATTCAAATGATGAAATTTTGAAATCTTATGCTCTAATACCAATTGTTAGGGATGAGGATCAAGGATCTGAAGGAAAAACTAACACTAAAGGGACGTGAATAGTGTTTTAATGAACTTATAGAAATCTTAATCAATTAATATTATTTAAACAACTATATGAATCACAAAATGAATATCACAACATAAACAACCATAGATGCAGATATAAACAGAAATAAAATTAGAAAAGGAAAGAACACTCTGATTTTATGCTAGTTCAGATTACTCCTACATCTAGTCTCCCGCAATGCTGGATTGCGAAGAGTTTTATTAATACCAGTATCCAAATACAACCCCCTTGATTCCACGACTACAAGGTTAACACCGATTCAACACTCTTGATTTCACGACTACAAAGTTAACACCACTCGTTTTCTTTGATATATAGGCTACAAGGAACACACCCATCCGATCTTGGATTACAATTGCCCTAGAACTCTTGGGTAGCATTTCCAAACAAAGAGTATTTGATAGAGATTGAAAATAGAAGAAGAATGATATAATTATTATTGAAATCGGCAGAGTGTAAGTGTATAAACTTAGAAAATTAAGTAGAATAACGATGGTTTGATAAAGGAGGAAGAAAGACGAGATATATATTGAAAAAGTTCGAAATTAGATGCTTTATATAGGGACAACCATTCTGGACCATTTTAAATATGAAAAGACACATCTTTTTAGATTTAAATTTTGTGACAGTTATATGTCGACATGTCAAAACATATATGTCGACAGATGTATATATATTTGAATTTTAAATCATTTTCTCAAGTATTTAACCCAATATACATATTCAGGAAATTCGTGAAACAAAACAAGTTGTTTTAATATATTTTCTAAAGTATAAAAAACAAAAAAAATATTATTTAAACATACGATATGAAAACTATATATAAAAACTATATAATATAATTATGAACACATATATAATATAATTATACAACTTTATAATTAATTATGTAAGAAACTTATATAAATTTGAAATCATAAGTAAAAAAATCTTTGGATGATTTAAAAATATTTTGAAAGGACTTTGAAATAATTTAAAATCAATTTTAAAAGGAAAATTTGAAAACAGAATTTTGAAAACAGAATTTGAGATTGCTAATAAGAGTTTTACATACTAACTAGACTCTATTAATATGAAAAACTTGATCTCTTGGAATCTTGATATCTTTCATGAGTCTTGAATCTCCTTTTAAATATTGAATCTCTTAGACTTTTGTTAACCGGCCATTTGGTCCGGTTACCAAAAGTACATAAGACACGCTCATCTCAACATATCACGTAATATTACAGCCCAGAGGCGTCGCCAATATCATCCGGGGACCAGTACCAGAAGACTCGAGTATGGCGACTAGCAGGATGTCGCATCCCTCGAACGCAACCTCCATCAGTATCCGTCTGCATCCGAGCAGAAGGCGAGCCATCAACCGGGTCTGGGCGCAGCGCTGGTGGGGGTCCGGGTCCCCACAATCCCAGCAGCGATCGACCTAATAAGTGTGTTGCCCAGAATTATCAGATCAACTCAAAGTGTGTTGCCCGATTTATCCGATTTCCGCCAACAAGTGTGTTGCCCATAATTACCAGATCAACTCAAAGTCAAGATTCAGCCAACAACTTCAGCGAGCCTCGCCGCACCTCCAGCACATTCCCGAACCAAGGCCACGACATCCCCGGACGCACCGACCAGGATTTCGAGCCCCAAACCCACTCCGGCAGACCTCGTACCTCTCGAACAGAATTTTCGTACCCTCGAGGGGTGCGGAATTCCACACCTTCGAGGTGCAAAATTCCACACCCTCGAGGTGCGAAATTTCGTACCTGCGAGTTGCAAAATTTTCATGCCCTCGAGGTGTGAAATTTCGCCCTACGAGGTGCGAAATTTGGCATCCACGAGGTGCGAAATTCTGCACCCTCGAGATGCGAAATTCATACCCTATGGGGTATGAATTTCGCACCCCCAGAAGGTACGAATTTCGCACCCCCGAGTTGCGAAATTCGCACCCTCTGGGGGAGGTGCGAAAAAACGGGGTGGGAGGGCCTGAGGTGCAAATTTTCTGTAGTTGGTCCCCATCTCTACCTACTCCTACCTAACCACTTCCTATAAATACCCCATGACCTCACACTTCAAAAAGGGAGAGATTCTTGATCTTTGAGACCTCCATAGAGCTTCATTAATGGCATCTCCTCTTTGAGGAAGAAGAAGGGCAAAATTGTCCATTTTACTATTTCTTGCAAATATGACTATTGTAACTTCATGTATGATAATCAACAAATGTAATGAGAGGGTCTCAACCTTGTAATCTTTCAAGTGATCAATAAAATTCCAACAACTCCTCAAAGTGGACGTAGGCCCTCACTGAGGCCGAACCACTATAAATCTCTTGTGTTATTTTCTGCTTATGTTCTATTTTATGTTCTTGTCTATGCGACCATATTTATAATTCTAGTAATTGAGAATCTTTTGTTTTTACGACATTTTTTGCCGTCAACATTTGGTGCTTTCAACGAGAAAACTCGGATTTTGCGCCTTTGCCGCACATTGTCATCTCAACCCCCGACGAGCTTAAGGATCCTTGCTAAACTTGCTGTCGAGTCCGCTCACGATGGCAAAGCGACCAAAGGACGCAATGATCGGCTCTTCAGCCGCAGCCAAGGCCGGGACATCCCAACAACCTCAACCCGCGAACATCCCGGCCACTAACGAAACCTTCCCTCCTATTGTGGACCCCGAAGCGCCCGCAACACAAGCTCAAATCCATGCCTTAATGAAAGATATGGGAACAGGATGTCGAGCTCAGCCAAGCATTTAGGAATAACATCGACCTTATGCGACAACTTCAAGAAAGTCAGCGCATCGTTGCTCGACTTCAACTAGCTCGGAACAACGTTCGACCTCGACCAACTATCTCAGAAACTTCCTCTTCCGAGTCGAGGGGTCCGCATCAAAGAAGGAGGTTTAATCTCTAACAACATCGCCACTCGTACCAACGCCCTCGACAATGGCAATGGGAACGACAATGGAAACTGAACTATAGTCATGAATAGCGAGGGGGCACAGTACCAAGGTCGCTCTCGCTTGATTATCAATGACGGACCAGGTCCTACCAACCAACCTCTTCCTCGACACAACCCAACGTCCGCTATCAGGATGATGGCCCTGCTAGTCCAGCGACCCGCACCCTCCAGAATAGGATTCGCATCAACCCGCTCCTTACCAAGATCCGATTCTAAATGTCGAGGACATGGATGAAGACGATCCATACGTCCATCATAGAAGACGCTCTCGCAACAGGACTGTGTAACCTCGCCAAAATCCATGGGACCCGATGGCGGATCCCCATCCAACTTACCTTCCCGACATGGTCCAAAGGATCATGAGGGAGAGATGAGGAAACATGCATGATTAATGGGAGGCCACATTAGGCGCAACCCCTTCACAAGAAGGGTAAATGAAATTGAGTGGCCGCGACGTTTCAGCATGCCGCAGATGACGCTCTATGACGGTACAACCGACCCATGTACCATCCTAAACCAATATTAGTGGCAAATGGACTCGAGCCAGGGCAACGATCCGGTTAAATGCAAGTGCTTCCCAGCCTTTTTATCAGGAACCGCTTTGTTATGGTTCTCTCACCTCCCACTCGATTCCATTAAAAACTTCAGCCAATTAGCAATAGAATTGGTCAAGTAGTTCAGGGTGCATATCCCTACTCCAAAGAATGCCCTCACTCTGTCCAATCTATACCAAGGACCAGCCGAGTTGCTCAAAAGCTACCTCTCTCGGTTCAACATCGCCCTCGCCGAGGTCCAGGACCAGACCCTCGCGTCGTACTCTTTTAGTTAGCAAAGGGTGTTCTCCCTACTTCCTAATTCGAGGCATAGATTGATCGGAAGCAGCCAAAAAGCCTCGACACTTTCCATAAAAAGGCTAGGCAATACTTATGTCAAGAAGAAGCGAGACGAAACTAACTCTCCATGGCCAGTCTTCCCAACAATCCACATGCAAATATCATCGGTGACAACGTCAAAGGGAAACAGATAGGGAAGCTCTTTGACAAGGACAAGGGGGCAGGCCCCTACAAACAAAGACCGAATAACAGTAGGCAAGGCGACCGCAACAACGACCAGATTGCTACAGAACCCAAAAATCCCAGCTCTCGATGGACATACGAGATCTACAGCCCGCCGAATGAAGACTTGTAAACAATCTACTAGCAAACATGCAACACGCTTCAATACAAGCAACCATACAATAGGGAATCCACTGATCATGAGAAGAAGACCGGCAAGTACTGTAGGTACCACGACATATACGAGCACAATACCAATAATTGCCATCAATTCAAAGACGTAATCGAAAAACTTATTCGCGAGAAGCGCCTTGAGCAGTACGTCTGATAAGCATCATGCCTCTCATCAGCCCTGAGCGGCAGAGAATCTGCTGGAAACGGATCTCCTTCCATTTGTGGACCCCGAAGCTCCTGCGACTCAAGCACAGACTCACACGGCTATTAAGGAGTATAAGAATGCAGCCCTTGTGCTAGGCATTGAAGGCTAGCATCGGCCTTATGCGCCAACTTCAAAAAAGTCAATGCATCATCATTCTACTTCAACTTGCTCAGAACCGCGCCCGCTCGCGGCACACCGCATTAGAAATTTCTTTTGTCGAAGCTAGGGGCCCACGTCGAGGAAGAAGGTTCAACCTCATTAAAAACAACGTCGTCCGCTCCAACACTCGTACCACGACATCAACTACAAAAGAAATGAGATGATGATCGAACCACCATCGCTTACGGCCAAGGAGCATAGTAACAAACTGGGTCCGAGTAATCAACCTTCTACTCGGAAGAGCCCACTTGTCACCACTCAAAGTCCCACTCTTCGAGCAGCCCATCGGGCCAGAGTACTCACGAACCAGGGTGCACACCAGCTTGCCCAAACTCGACAACCATACCAAAACCATACCATCCATGACATAAAAGAGAGAGAGCCGGATGTGTACAACAGAAGACATCGACAGAAGGGAACTACCGAAGTCTGCCAAAGCTAATGGGTTCCATTAGAAAATCCCCCTTCAGCATATCTCCCTGACGCTTCTACATGCCAAAGGTTGTGTCCTATGACAGCATGACTGACCTCTAATCTCGATAATGTCAGAATCGCCATCCGGAATGGAACGCATCAACCCTGCTGCCCCCCGGCTGTGATGCTCAAGCCTCCGCTAGGCGAAATCAAACTTTTGTGAGTCCAAACTTATCGCTTATGCTTCTAGCATCCAACTGGGCCTAAGTTCACTTCAACCGACTTCCACAGAATCATGAAACCGAAGTTGGAATACCTTTCGCCAAGAAGGCATGCTTGGCTCCAAAATTTTGGACCAGATCACGACCTCTATAATGAGGTCGGAGCCCGACTGCTAATTATCGCCAACACGATCCCTGGAGTTATGAAGAAACCACGGGGGCACGCTCACGACATCTATGAAACCAGCACAAGACGCAACCCGTTCACTTCGACTATCCTTACTACCTAATGGCGCCAGCACTTCAACATGCCAATACTTACCCAATACTAAAAGAGGCCATGATTCTCGAAGCTTCATTAGCTGCCATGAATGGCACATGGATTCATCACATGCCGTAACGCCCAGAGGTATCCTCTCAGTCTCAAACACTTATCAACACCCCCGAGAAAATCTATCTTGCAACCTGCAATTACCAGCCATGCAAAAGGCCAAGACCTAAAAGTCCGACGAGCACACCAAGGGACTCCGTAGGATATTGTCGGTTCTACACCATCCGCGGACACAACGCTCATCGAAGACTCCCACTGCATGGGATCTCTGAGCTACTCAGTGCTCATCAAAATTTCCCGCTAAACATGACCTCGACCGACAACTAATCCCTTAAGATCGTCCCCCCACCTCGTCAGAACTACAGCTTCCATGGCGCAGTTTCATCAGAAATTTCAGTTTGCAACTCCTCCCTACTCTGCCTCCCTCATTGAAAGCAGAACATAAACTAAAAGCGATCTTTCTCTCATAAAAGACACCTCCTTTTTGCTGCATCATGGCCCCTTTTTATCCTCCATGCGGCACTCCCGATCAGCAAGGGGCATGCTGAGAAGCAGTGCCGGAGGAACATTCGGAAGCGAGCCCGAGAATTCCAGTCCTTTACCATCCCCACGATCGTCGTCTACGATACAACAATCCTTGAGGTTATCATTGGATATATTGGCCATCGACTCATTAACACCATCATCTCGCCCATATAAAATGAGAGAGGAGGCGATAGAGATGATTCGATAGCATAAAGAAGTCATACACATTAATGTTTAAAGGTCAAAAAATAGGACCTTGAGCATAATTGTCAACGGAATTGTCTGTGGGTAAAGGGTCGCAACCTTTCCAATAATCGTTACCGTTGTAATTCAAACAGAATCATCCATTCATGGATAGATGCCTCATTCCGGCCAACATATATAGGCCTAAAAAAATTGAAACCAAGAAGCAAGGCCCCTTCTCCAAGACACACCTCCTCTTTGTTGTATCGCAGCCATCCTCCTCCAACTAATTCTCTGGCCACTTGGGTGCACGACAGGAAGCTTAATTAAAGGCCCGCTTGAACGCACATCGGCAGCCTCGACTTCAAGTGGGCCTTCCCTTCACCTGCAAGCCTCGCTCCTCGTCAGGAAGGCCTATGCCCATACAGCGGAAGCTCATGGAACTTTCAAACTCTCAACCATGGACGGAGCCAAACTCCCAAGAGCATGGAACAACGAACATCCTCACCTCTACTCTGCCTAACCTAGTGTACAATTAATTCATGCACTCCAATGATGTTTTGTTTTCCTGTAATTCAAGGCATTGTAAAGGCTATCACTGCCAAGGTTATCCTTAGAAATGATGTTCAATTTCCTGTCTCCCCTCCATATTTGCTCCGTGCATGACGTTCGTGATGTGTTTGATTAATCCTGACAACCAGCTTGCATACAAATTTTCGACCGCCGCACCGGCTCCCCGAGCACGGGAGACGGCGCCGCCTTCCGAGCCTCGATCTGACACTGAGGCCAAACAACATTGGCTGCGACTGGCACCCCGAGCACGGGAACCGGCAACGCTACTCGAGTCACCGGCCTGCGGCGCGACCAACTATAAATAACCACGAACTCGAACCTCGGGCTCGTGCCGAAGCCGAGGATAAATCGTTCCCCACCCATGTCCTAAGCGACTTGGGGCTGCCCAATAGACAACCGAGAGCAATGTAAACTTCCCCTGGTTACGGGTACATGTCGAATCTCGGGGCAGCACCAAGACTAACATTAAATCATTTCTCCCCGAAGCTCTAAAGGCTTAGGTGAAGCTCATGGCCACAATCGGACCCTAACGCACAGGTCCCAGGAAAGATTTTTCTTTTCAACAAAAGCCTTGATCATTTGCCACTTAGGCATGCCACATAGGCAATTCATGCCATGCGACTGATATCTATCGATATATAACCTCTAAGCTCGTACGTCTTAGAGAAGGGCATTAAGCAAGAGAATAAATTCTCTGTCGCCAAACAGATATATATTTTACAGAAATCATTCACATAGAATAAAATCCAATGTCAGACACACAGTCCATTTACAAGTTCGTTCTGGGTCTGAATGAAACCGGAGGAACCTTATTCCTCGCATATCCATCGATCTCCAAGTGCGTTTGGACGATCACCAACTGATTCCCTCCTCTTGGGTGTATAGCCCAATCAAGATCATCAATAATCATCCAAACGACGTGAAGACCTCCGGTCTTCAACCACCGTCTTCATCTTCGACTAATCGTCGAATCGGTTATTCAGAATGGGTATAAACCCGGCCTTTCCGAATAACCCGCGTATATAATAAACAAGTGTTACACAAACACAACATACGCCTCATTCCAATTTAGAATATTCTTTTATTCAAATATTCACGTTCTTAGGGAAAGGTTCCCATTAATTTTATCAAATATAAATTCTTCTAAATTTATTCTTTAATCTTCCTTTGGATATCATTTCAAACAGTGTTAAGGTTTTCCAAACTAGTCGGGATTAGCGAACCACACCGAAGTAATCATTTATTGTATTTCCCAATCCCAACCTATTCATCCCATGGACCAAAACTGGTAATACTTCATATCTAACACCACGGTGTTATCGGTAAATATTAATTACCATTTCACGTTCAAAACTAATTAAATATTTAACTATCGCTTTGGAGCAAAACTGGTGATACTCCATTCTCGATCACTTTAATCTAATTAAAGATTCATTAAAACTCCACTTAGTTTTAATCTTCCCAAAAATCAATATCCTGTCTTTAACTGGGTTAAAGAACCAATGTCATCTAAAACACGGTTCACGATAAACCCAAAATCACTTTCCATTGTTAATCAGGTTAAAGAACAGGTGTTATTCAAAACACCGCTCACAATAAACCCGAAAACCAATTTAAATTCAATTCCAACTAAATACCAATTAACTGGAGAATTTCACTAAATCTTAATTAAAAGATTTATTCTTTTCTAAACTGGGTTAAAGAACAGTGTTATGTAAGACACCATTTACGACGAACCCAAAATTCCATTTGATATTAAATACAAGGCTCTGAATAGAAAATATATTGGCTTATATTCAATATCAAATTTTGAAACCAACAAATATCGTATTGGAAATAACGATATAAATATATCTTCCAAATTTCCACAACCATCTCTATATAATCACGAAATCCAACATCGAAATATTCTGAAGATACTTTTGATTCAAATCCATTCCAATTCATATATTGGAAATTCTAATTATTTTTAAAACCACTTCAAATCCAATTTATTTATTCAAAAACATTGGATTATAATTCTAGTTCATAACTAGTTCATCTCGATAAAAAAATATTTTTATCCTTTTTAAATATGGGATTTTCACCCCAATTCTTTCTAAATCATTTATTATGATTTTACAAAAATTATTGATGTTTTTAATAATTTTATCAAGGCCCGTACAGTCGATTTCCAATAATAGTCGTCGAACTGCACTTACAGCGACCTTTTTCAAATTTGATTTGGACATAATTCCAAATCCAACCGTTAGATTCAAAATTTCTAATATTCATTGGAAAGCTCTTTAAGATACGAACCCAATGGTTCCAGTTTTAGGAGAATCCGACGGTCGGATCTCCCGTAACGTCAATTCGAAGTCAATGGTTGAAATTCGCGAACTACCGCGACGCGGCGCGTTCTATTCCAGCCATTAATATATATAATATATATATTATATATATTTCATCGATTTCAATTCTAAACGTATTTTATAAATCGTTTTAAATTCGTTTTCAAAACAATTTCAACTTCATATTCAATTTTAAATCAAAATTGAATATTTCATATCATTAATATATATAAATGATAATATTTTCAAAGCGTTATATTTGGAAATCGCTTCCTTTTCTATATTCATTATAAAAATGAATATAATCGATATAAATATCGTTCGCGTCAAAATGGCGCAAATCTAATCAACATGACTTTATATATTTCAATAACTTCGTTATCCTATTCAACAAATGAATATTTTCTTCAACACATGAATATATATTTTATTCAACACATGAATATAATTTCATTCTTACTTACAATAAAAATGTGAATTTTATTGTATAAATATTTTATTCAACACATGAATATTATCAACACATGAATATTCTCAACACATGAGTATTGTCAACACATGACTATTTTTGTTATTTTATATATTTGATAAAATTGTGTTTTATATCGTTTAATTCTTAATCAGACTCTAACCGTAAATTAGTAAGAGAACAACTCCCTATATACTAACCCCGAAGGCCGGAACCAACATTAGATCAATACTCAGGAAACCACTCATCTTAGCTCGTTTCCAGTTAGTTTCTAATTTTATATATGATAAAAATTTAAATTTTATTGTTTAAAATATTTCGTTCAACACATGATAAGTTTCAACACATGAATATTCTCAACACATGAGTATCGACAACACATGACTATTTATTCTTTTCAACACACGAATCTTTAGTTTATAATATTCTTTATTTTCCGAATTGGAATGAGGCCCAATCAATTACCATATAATGTTAATTATATGGATTCCATACAACACATGTATATAATAGCAACGACATATAATCAACCATCATCCAAAGTGCACTACACAACTGTCTGTCAACCTATCGATTGACATACAACTAAACAATCGGGATTAGTGTACGTCAAATATCATCCCAATACCCGTGTGGGGTTTCAGTCAACAAACACAGATTTTTATTTGTGCAGTTGGGCGATGTGTAAAATTTATCGTCCCAATCGATATCATTCAAATCAGTGTACATAACCAAACCGTCCGATTTGTAAATGAATATTTATTTTATTCATATACACGTTAAAAATTATATTTTTAACGATAAAATATTTTATTTCATACATAAATGTTTATTTATCCATTTCACATCTAAATCACAAACAAACTTCACAACACATCATAATCAAATAAGTCGTCCATGGTCTGCGGACGACGGGTGTCGGGTGCTGCTAAGCACCATCTGTATCCTAGTGTATATTTTAACTAGAAGATAAATTAAAGTGAGAAGTTCTCACTTTGCTTTCGGCTTCGCCTAAAATTGTAGCGAGCTCTAAAAATTCCCCGATCTCTTCTAGAATGTAAAAGACGTCCTCATGGTCCCGGTGTCTCTTGTTTCACTGAATTTCGACCACAAACGAAAAAGATACGATTTTTATGAGTTTGCAACACTTTAAAGTGTTATTTTCAGTTTAAAATAACCAAGGCCGTACCTTTTGTGAACAGGGTTCGAATCTAGGGTTGGGTTTTTCGGCAAATCCGTCGAGCGGGGTGATGATCGGACTACACGACGTCGAAGAGGGAGGTGAGGCGTAGGTTCGCCGGAAGTGGGGCCCACTGCAGTGGCCTGTGCTGGCGTCGGCGGCGGTTAAAGACCGAGACTTCTCGGAGGTGATTCAAGAGAAATACACCACAATAAAATCTCTAACGGGTATGGATTAGAAGCTCGTGGAGTCCTCTACAAAATCCCCAACTGAAGTGGAAGCTAATTCGGAGTGTGGAGGGAGAAAACGAAGAGAGAAGATGAGAAACCCTTTCCGCCGTCGCGTAATAAAGGATCAGGGAGAGAGAAAATTAAATGGTGAATGATGATTGGCCCTCCCCCTTTTTTATGTTTATTTAATTCTTTAAATTCAAAAATACCCCTTTCTCCAAACGAACACCAATTCAAACCCAACGACTGTCACCCCTAGCTAAATACCCCCATCCCCAACACATTGGGATATGTATCCTAAGCCGATTCAACTGTTTCGGTAGGTTTTCGTCAAAATTAAAATGTAAATCTATATATATTCAATTTGAACGCACATTTCAATTTACTGGGGCCACATACTAACTCTAAAAATTCTAGAAAAATATTTTCTAGCTACATATTGGCAATACGGTCCTAACGAAAGTAATTTCATCAAATTCTGAGACCGTTTGAAAAATGATCATTTTCTGGTCGATCGAAATTGATTGAAACTGTCAAAACACGTTTTACTTCGCCACGCTCACAAATTGATTCAGAAAATTACGAATTTTAGAATCTAGCAATAATTTGACATCCTGGATCTAACAAAAGTGGTTTCGTCGAAAACCGAGGTCGTTTGCAAAATTTCCATTTCTAAGGGCCAAAATTCCATAGCGACTATTCTGAATTTTCATCTGGGCATAACTTTTTATTCCCGCTATGAAATTTCAATTTTTCGGATTCGTTGGAAAGATATTTTCAAATAGATTCTAATATTTTTGGTTTCACTAAAATCCGGTTTATTTAAATCCTGTACATTCATTTGAAATTTGAAATTGAATTTTCGAACTACCGCGCCATTTTCAATTCCCTTTATAATTACAAATAAATATTTATATTCTAACGATGATTCAAATAAATATATACGTTCTAATTCTACTCAAAATAAATTTCTCATCATCATTATTATTTAAAATAATTCATTTTAAATATTAAAAATTCATTAAAATTGCCAAAATAAAAAATTTTAATTGACTCGGATTTTCCGGGTTGTTACACTACGGGCTGATGATCGGAGCTTTTCTCTGGCGAATAAATGACGCCATCACTCGCTCCAACCCGATGAACGACGGGAGAGCCATACACCGGACGGACCGCATAACGCGACGTCAAACGCCTCTACTACACTTGGGATTAACCCGGGCAACCCAAGTACATAGCAGGCTCTCAGCCTGGCTTCGCAAACTACGGGTTTCCTGAGCTGAGGGAGACTTACTAGAAGCCTACGCTCAATCACACCCCTATGGAATAATCAACCCAGAGCGCGGTCTCCGATCGCATTTCTGTTGGTGTAACAACAAGTACACTTGTGCAAGTATGGGACGCCGGAAAACATGAGAAGAGCGTTCGAACACTTAACACGAAACGTGATCTTTACTAATTTATATTCCATTTCACACACACACGTTATACAGAATACATGTCTAACATTTCTTCTCTCTGATGACAGGGTATACATAAATACCACACCATGTCTTCAAGAACCAAAAGCGAGGGCCGCACTCGCATATACTATTGGTTTACCTAACCCAAAGTATCTATAATTCCTTTAACAATTGCTGATACTACTCATCCTTTTATTTTCTTTTTTCTATAAAGGTTCGACACAGGCAGGTCACCACCACTGATGGTCCCTTTTCTTCCATAACTGCTTCGTCCTCCTCTACTCTACACAGGGGTAACAGATTCATGAGGCACCGATACGCGCCTTCCGCCATCATCCTCGCCGCTTGTAATCATCATAACCTCACCGAGAGAAATATATGGCAACAGTTAGAGGACGTTGTAAGAAGCAAGGACCAATGCAGCCTGGGTTCTCCCCAAGCCTTCTTGGCGCCCAGCTCTGCTCTCTTCTCGGCATCCTAGGCAGTTTTCAGATCAGCTGGCTCCTTGTCCTGGAATCGCATAACTGCATCTGCTTCAAGTTCGCTTAGGGTCCTCTCGCCCTCTTCTGGTTGGCATCATCGATGGCTCTTCTTTTTCCTAGCCTACTCAGAGGCCCTCTCCTTGTTCGCCTCAGCATCAGCCTACCTTTTCGCCACCTCAGCGGCAGATTTCTCCCGGGCATCCCGACTAGCCTTCTCCTATGCATCTTGTATGGCAACCTCATCCTGTCCCTCTTCCCCTCCGGCTCCTCCGAGTTTGCCACCAACCGGGCTTCTTGACCTTCCATCATAGCTTGCTTTGTTTGCACATTTACATCAGCTATGCTAGTCGCATGAACGCTTTGTCCAGCTACAGCTTCTCCTCCAATAAGGAGGCTCATATAAATATGGGATCTCGAAGCCATGGGTTCTCCTACTACTCCAGATTGTTCCTGCTGTAACTCCAACCGGGACTTGGACACTTGAGGAAGCATAAGGGCAAAGCCTGGCGTCGCCTCCGCTCCAGGGGGTTTCCCAGCAAAAGAAGCAACTATTTGACCTCTGAAAGTTCATCGCTCACATCCTCTTTAGTTAGCAAGTACTCGAGCTTGCCCCCCTCCCCCGCCTATCTCCGCACCAGCTTACTCATCGCAGGACCTGAGGAGGATCTCCACCGGCTTCTGCGCTGGCATTTCCGTCGCCACAGCCATCGGGGCATAGAAGCCCGCACCAAAGGACGAAGAGAGAAATATAACCACCGTTTCCCTGAGGAACTGGAGAACTTAGATAAGTTCCCAATATGCAAAATAAAAAATCCATATTTCAGTGCAAGTTCTCGGGTTCCATGGCCGGTTCATTGGGTTCGCAAAGTCTCAACGCCCTGCCAGCAAACTCATACTTAAACACAACATGAAGCTAACTCACACCCCTCGATGCATACCTACAAGCGCATTGAAATGCGGCAACGACACCTAGTTTGGATAACTATGGCAGTGGTTACCGGTAAACGTTAACACCATTTTCGGATCGGATAATGATCCCGACATAATTGGGTTAGAGACTAACGACTCGACCGTATGCCCGCATCTTGCGCGCATCTCTGAGCGGCCAGTCCGAATAAGTTCATTTCCAGAATCATTCGCGAACCAATTGTGTTATGTTTAACTCTAGTTACCGAACTGGCATGAAACATTGAGCAACGATCCGAGCTTGCAAGCTCGTCCCTGACGTCGAGCATAATCAAGCATGTACCCGGGCCTGGGGGTAACCCTCAACGGATTATCGCACCGGCCTGGAAATCTCAAGACCCGATCAGATCCCTTTAAGTCTTTGCACTAGCGTCATCTTCACAGCATCCTACGGAGCCACCATCTTGAGAGCACCTTCACCTCACAACGAAGGAATTCTAGAGCCAAAGTTCAGGCCCTGGAGGCTTCTCGGCTTCCATCAGTACTCGGACTCCACAAAAAGCTAACACTTTGGAACATGGTAGCAGCCTTTAGCCTCAACAACTAATGCCACGGCCATCACCAACCGCTAGAGCAACACCTAAGTCAAGATGCAGCCGCATTGTGGTTAAGTTATTGATCGGATCCCAAGACTAACAGCTCGACTACGTGTCGATATCTTACATAAACATTCAAGCTGACAATCCAAGCATGTCCATTCCTTGAGGACCGCATCACGAGACCAAAAATCACTAATCACTGTCCGCTCATATGGCGCTATGCAAAGGTTTAAGTTTACAAACTCAAGATCGAAGACAGGGCTCGATAAAGTCATGGAAGTGTGAAGTTATATCTCGTGCTCCCGCGTGCAAGTTTAGTTGTCATCTCCTCAACCAAGATTCGAACTCCTGGAGAGCGTGAAAGATTTAATAAGCGTTTGGGACACAAAGCTCAATCCCTTATTCACACATGCTTGGCGACCTTTATTCAAATTCCTAATCCCATTTCCCAAGGTCCAACGCTCCACGTTCTTGAATACCAAATCTGAAAGCCCTCTTAATTTCCATATCTCTCTTCCCTTCTCCCGAAAACCTAACAACACCTCGAACATCCAAAGTACATAAGAAGTATTTTGGCATCCTCCATGCCTTACGATGATTTTCTATCCGGAGAAGAGAAGAAATGAAGCAACTACAATCAGGGGATCGGCATGCCCCAAACGAACATTCCGGGATCGGAATTCGGGATCGTACACCAAGATATGATCATATTCACTTAACTTCGAAGCTCCAACCACCAAGTCAATGATGACTCAACAACCACCTGTATACTCACCAAATTCTCAATCATCAAAGCGCCCACGCCCAGCATTTGGGTCCGACCTAACCACAAAGGAGAATCCATATGAATCAATGCCACGACATATGACAAGTATTATCCTAACAATAACATTCGCATACACGAGTTGCCGAAACTTTGATCAATTGGACTAGCTTGGATCGTTGAGCGACCTTGGGCTCACCTAGTCCAGGTGATTTAACGGATACTCCAAATAATCAAGCTCCATCCCAATGATGTTTCAGCAACCACTTAGGGCAATCATGCGCCTAAGCCATGGCAATGACCATGTGTACATGCTTTGGGAATCTCAACCAAGCAGACCAACTCGATTCAAATGCGCGCCCATAAGCCTTAAGGGTTCAAGTATACACACCAAACACTTGGCTCTTGTTCCAAAAACTCTTTGAATAACTAAAACTGCGTGATTATAAGCTCAGGGCGTACAATTCACATTCATATTACCTATTCTAACTCAGATCGTATCGCGCAAAACCACGCACAAATTTGTGATTACATACGCAATTAAAACCTTGTAACGAACTGTTTGCACTTCGATGCAATTGGGAGTCGGCAACTAACTTTCATTGTCTATAATCTACAGGAAGTAGGCACCTTAGACAGGTTCCAATCCAAGCCGCCAAACTCAAGCGAGTCAAAGCATTTAACAATGCTTGAATCCTAAGCTCACACCCACATATTTCAACAAGGCATCACAACCACTCCAAAGCAGTGCGCTCTCGACATACAACGCAAGAGGAATGTCAAAACCGATAGCTAAGCACCTCATGGAGATGTTTGCGCCCATATCAGAACCATCTCACTTCAAAGCATGTCCCGTTTGAAAGAAACTATATGATAGTAGGATCGTGTAGAATGGAAAATAGGATGTAATGTATATTTTAGAGTAGAAACAGTAAACCACACAATCGATTTATACTGGTTTGGACCACTGTCACTGTCCTACGTCCAGTCCTAGACACACTTCTGGTATTTCACTAAAACTAAAACCCTCACTTTACCCGGAGGAATAGGTATATAATTACCCGAACTGCTGAACAGGATTTCTTGCCTCAACCACCGAAGAGGTCTTCTATAATATAGAATAATTGATGACTTGTTTGTGTTCTTATTAACAATGATATGTCGATATATAGTACACCCTTCCTATAGTCTTTCCTTGATGATAAACGTGAAGCTTTGTGAAAGATTATAGAGAATAATATTGAATATAGTATGCTTTTTGAAATATAGAGTGCTTTGAATAATATAGAGAAAAGTAGAATGAAATTAGGTGATTTGACAAGTTAAACAAGCCTCTATTTATAATGTATGAATAGTTGTAACCAATCATGAAGAGTTTCTATCAAGAGAAACAATTTAGAGAGATGTGGCTCTTCATAATAGGTTGCAACTTTTCGTAATCAGAAGTCTGAAAGTTTTAAAACAAATGTCTGTTTTAATTTGAAAAATGAAAAAGCAAAGAAATAGTGTATTTCGTTCCAGATTTAGACGTCTGAAATTTTCAGAACAGACATCTGAATATTATGTTAAAGTTAAATTTTGTCTCAGCAAGCAGACGTTTGTATGATTTAAATCAGACGTCTATTTTTTGGGCAAAATATATTCTTTGCTTTCTTTCTGAATACAAAAATATATATATGTGATATGTGTGTGTGTGTATCATCATCAAGGAAGACTTTAACATGAATGTCTAGGACTAACAGAACTTTACAACCTATTTAAACTTCATTTTGGTGTTCTTGAATCTGTTTGTCGAATAGCTTCCTGCAAAATAAGGTTAGATGATAGTATATATGCTTATTTATAGTTGTCATAGTCAAAACGCTATATAGCGAGATTCAATATTCTCCCCCTTTTGACTAATGACAACTATTTAAGCTCCCCCTGTCAATATGCATATAATGTCACTTATTTCTCCCCCTTTATCATTCGACAAAAAGGAATACTTATTAAAGAACTTAAGCACGTACATAATTCACACAAACACAAATATAGAAACAGACAAGCAAAACATAGATAAGCATACCATCGCTCATAACATAGAGTAGCACATACTAAAGTTTTTGTGCGAAATAGAAAGAAGTACCAAAAAATATTACAAACCATGGAAATAGTTTAAGAGTTGTTAAGAAAAATACTTATGCTAGCATAGTGTGAACCACGCTTATCATTCTTCTGAAGTAGATGCCACAACAGCCGTTCCACCATCTTTGGGAGAGCCTTCTTCAGAATCAGGAACCTCTTCAAAGCTTGAAGACCATTGGAATGGATCTAGAGCTTAATCTTGGCTCGAAGAAGTCCCAGTGCATGAAACCTTTTCCCAAATTTTCTTCAAGAAGCCTTTGATAGACTCAAACTTCTTGGTTGTTTGTTTCTGATAATTCTTTAATTCTTTATGAAGTTTGGCTTGGTTTTGGGATAGCATTATGGCTTCTTGTTTGGAAAAGGTTTCAGGAGAAATAATATGAATATCGCTATCTTCTTCTTGTCTAGTTTGGCGGCGATGAGAAGGCTCAGAAATGATTGATTCTGGATTGGAGGCGACATGTTCAGTCCAGGTTTCGAACGACATAAAGTCTAAAGTAGTGGGATTTTGAGGGATATCCATAAGCTTCAAGGTTTTTGGGACCAATTTCTTTGATGGTTAAGGAAGGGATGTTCTTTGGTATATTGATTTCACATGCAGCAAGAATGCGAGTAATGAAGGCACCATAGTGTAGAGTCTTGTACTTGCGCTTATACGTGATGTTAGTCCATTCGTCCATGATAATTTTGGTCCAATTGATTTGTTTGTTGGAGTATAAAGCATAGAGAGCTTGAAAAATCCCTTTTGTAAACCTTTTCATAACTACTTATTCGAGGTTGAATGGTGCGTACAAGAATACGATTAAATAGACGAGCTTGTGGTCGAAGATGAGTGGAGATAAGGTCTTGCATGTTAATGAAATTGTCGAACAGAAATTGATATGAAACCTCATCTCATGTATTCATATCTACTTCTATTGTGTCTATATCCAATCCTTGCCATGCACATTCTAGAATTTGGCCTAATCGTTGCAAAGTTATAAGCATACGCTTTCCACTACCCATGACCAAATCATATATTTTAAACTTGAGGCTTGGTGTGATCAAGATTTGCTAGAAACAACTTGACTAAAAGAGGGTAGATTTTGACACTGTTTTTGTTATAATCAACAAGCGATTCAAAGTGAAAGTGTCTAGCATGGTGTAGTAGACGATAATTCGAAAAAGCATCAAATTTTACGAATGCACCTTCAAAGAATTTTGAATCCTTCATTGCTTTATACCTAGCTTTTGCAGTATCATCCCAAAGCCACTTTTGAATCATTTCTTTGAAAGGTGGAAGAGATTCTTCTTTGCGTGTTCGTTTGCCTCTATGTGCCATAAGTTTGTTGTTAGAGAAAGGGGAATTATTTTTTGTGGTAAAAAATTAATTTGGAGGCTAGGGTTTATAAAGGAAGTAAAAGATGAAGAGGTAAAAAGTAGAAGATAAAATAACGAAGGGTTGTGATGATTGGGAGGAGTCACATGTCTATTTAAAAAACACGCCAGGTTCGGTTCAGACGTCTGGTAGAAGTAAAATAGACGTCTGGTTTTGTGCTATTGTGAACCCGAGAAGAATTAGTTAAAAATATGAGTATTTCAGACATCTGTTATTTTTGTATCAGATGTCTGATTCTGGAAGTGAAATAATTATACAGACGGAAATAAACATCTAAAAATTGTTTGCCAGATTCTGTTTTAGGAATATTTTTAACCCGCAAGCATCTAGTTTATTTCATAACCATTTCAGACGTCTGGTTTATTTGGAGCAAACATCTGTTTTAAAGGTAAAATTTGATCTTCTGGTGTAGTTAGACGTCTGTTTTGTTTTACTCAGACGTCTGTTTTGGAAGATGTTTGCATAATCAATTTTTATTTCATATATATAAGAAGTAAATAACACATTAGAAAAGTTATATTAAATAAATGACACATTCAATTCTTAGAAGGTGGAGTCTTCTTTGGTGTTGATGATCTCTTTCCTTCGTTAGCTTGGTAATTTCTATCCCATGAATTTGGATCATATGATGGTCGTGGAGGTGAGAAAGTGTAATACTTCATCGTTGGATTTACTGGATCGTTCTCAGTTCGGTAAGAGGAAGATGGATCAATAGGATTTGGCAGAGTTGGTAAAGGTGAGACAACTTCCTTTTTTTTTGAACCAAAAAACTTGTATATCATTTTTTCAAGAAGACTCAAGCGAGTTTATCTCACTTTCTATTCGAAATATAACTCCTTCAGTAGTGTTATTTATTCTGTCTGGTAGTGGTGAAGATCATCAATTTTATGTTTCGTATCCGGAGATGAGAATAAGGCTCATTTAGCTTTCTTTGCTTCTGGCGTAAATCCGATGTGATAGTTCCCCCAACGGTATTGAGGTTCATTTCTAGCGTAGGTGTTGGAAGTTGAGGAGAATCGGAAGAGCTGCTTGATGTAAAGGTTATACTGATTGAGGAGTTGGAGTTACTTGACTACATAGTGTTTTTGAGTTTAAAAAATTTTGTTTGTAAGTTTGTAGGTTTTCATAGGTTTATATACAAAAAGTAATTAAGGAATTTGTGGTTCGGAAGTCTGTAGCCATAAAGAATTTGAGTGGTGAGAGGAATTTTAGGAAATGGCAAAAATTAGGTAAAAAAAATTTGTTTTAAAAACGTATTGGGTTTTAAGAGAAAGAATTATGTTGAGTTATATATCTGTTACTGAAACAATTCCTAGTTCTCGTCATAATTTAATAAACAAATTTTCTAATAAAGGTTTAGTAAAAATATCTGCAATCTGCTTATCAGTTGAAACATATTCTAAGTTAATAATATCCTTTTCTATATTGTCATGTAAGAAATGATGTCGAATATCTATATTTTTAGTTCTAGAGTGATTTACTGGATATTTAGATAAGTTTATAGCACTAGTATTTTCACAATATATTGTTGATTTAGTTAAATTAATACCAAAATCTTTAAGTGTTTGTTGCATATAAATTACTTGTGCACATGCTAAAGCAGCAAATATGTATTATGCTTCACACTAGAGAGTGAAACACAGTTTTGTTTCTTACTAAACCAAGATTCAAGTGATTTTCCAATGAAACATCACGTACCACATGTACTTTTTCTATCCGTCCGTGATCCACCAAAATCACCAGCACTGTAGGATACTAATTCAAATGGGCAACCTTTCGGGTAGAATAGACCGAAGTTCTTAGTATTATTAAGATACCTTAAAATCCGTTTTAATACTCTTAGATGTGATTCTTTGGGATCTGATTGAAATCGTGCACACAAGCATACACTCATCATAATATTAGGATGGCTTGTAGTTAAATAAAATAACGAACCTATCATACTTCTATATAATTTTTGATCAGTACTTTTTCCTTTTTCATCTTTTTCAAGATGAACCGATGTACTCACTAGAGTTGGTTTTCCCGAAGTATTGTCTAAACTGAAACGTTTAATTAAATAATTACAATATTTTTCTTGAAAAATAAAAATACCACTTGAAACTTGTTTAATTTGTAATCCTAGAAAATGTGATAATTCACCCATGTGAGATATTTCAAATTCATTTGTCATTATTGTAGAAAATTCTTTATATAAATTTTCATTTGTTGAACTGAAAATTATGTCATCTACATAAATTTGTTCAATTAAAATATCTTTATTTGTATTTTTAATAAATATAATTTGATCTGCTTTTCCTACTCGAAATCCAGAATTTATTAAATATTTTTTAAGTCGTTCATACCAAGCACGAGGTGCTTGTTTTAAACCATACAATGCCTTTTTAAGTTTATAGACGTAATCTGGATATTTTTCATGTATGAATAGCAGTGGTTGTTCTACATAAACATTTTCTTTAATAAAGCCATTTAAGAAGGCGCTTTTAACGTCCATTTGATAAAGTTTGAAGTTATGAAAACTTGCATATGCTAATAAAATTCGTATGACTTCTAGTCTTGCTACAGGTGCGAAGGTTTCTTCGTAATCGATCTCTTCTTCTTGATTGTACCCTTGAGCAACCAATCTAGCTTTATTTCTTGTGATATTCCCAAGTTCATCCGCCTTTTTTTTATATACTCATTTGGTACCAATAATCGATTGATCGTTTGATCGAGGTACTAGCTCCCAGACATCATTGCGTTCGAATTAGTTTAGCTCTTCTTGCATAGCAAAAATCCAATAATCATCTATAGAAGCTTCTTTTGGATTTTTTGGTTCAATAGTTGAAAGAAAAGCTACATGACCCATTTGATTTAATTGACTTCTTGTTCGAACATGCGTGTCGATTTCACTAATAATATTTTGTGTAGGATGATCTCTTAAGATTCTGGGAGGTGATCTTATATGTTCTAAGGTATTATTTTCCGTATTTTCAAGATTTATATTTTCAATGATTTAATCATCATCTTTGTTCTTTATATTTTTATTAAAATTTTCATCAAAAGATACGTGTAAGGATTCTTCTATAACATTAGTACGTTTCTTGAAAATACGATATGCTTTACTACGTTCTGAATATCCAACAAAAATTCCGTGATCAGCTTTTGCGTCAAATTTTCCAAGTTGATCTTTAGTGTTAAGAATGAAACAATTAGAGCCAAAAAATTTAAAATATGAAATATTTGGTTTTCTTCCATTGAAAAGTTCGTAAGGTGTATTTTTAATTAACGGCAGAATAGAAATTCTATTTAATACATAACAAGCAGTCCCTATAGCTTCTACCCAAAATTGTTTAGGTAAAGTGCTTCCATTAAGTAGTGTTCTTGCACATTCTTGTAAAGTTCTGTTCTTTCTTTCTACAACTCCATTTTGTTGTGGAGTTCTAGGAAAAGAGAAATTATGATTTATTCCTTTCTTTTTACAAAAATGTTCAAAAGATTCATTCTCGAATCCTCCACCTTGATCACTTCGAATGTTTTTAACTTTTAAATCTTTAGAATTTTGAATCTTTTTGATGAAATCTTTGAAATGCCCAAAAGTATCGCTTTTATTTTTCATAAAAATTGTCCATGTATATCTTGAGAAATCATCAATTATTACAAAAACATAACGATTGTGATTTAATGATTGAACTTGAGTAGGACCAAATAAGTCCATATGTAATAGTTCTAACGGTTTTAAAGTTGAAATAACCTTTTTCGATTTATAATAAGATTTGGTTAGTTTAGCTATTTGACCATCTTCATATAGATTATTAACTTTGAAATTTATTTTACGTAGACCTTTTACTAACTCATGTTTCGAAAGTCTTTGTATAGTTTTGAAATTTATTTGACAAAAACGCTTGTGCCATAACCAAGAATCGTTGTTATTGGCAATTAAACACGTTTCTTTATTATTATTTACTTTCATATTTATGTTGAGTCAAATGTTTCATAGCATATTTTGATTAATGACAAGAAGGAGCTTCATGATCGACAAAAAGAAGAATCGATGTTTTCGTAAGTTAGAGGTTGATTATTTAGAGTTATAAATGTTAAAATCTATCCTCAAATAATCATACTCCTCATCATTTTTGAATATATACATAAATACACATTTTCTGTGCAAGTTGACAAAAACCTGTCGACCTACAAAAAAAATCCTGTCGACCTTTTTCAAGACAGAGACAAAACCTGTCGACCTACAAAAAAAATCCTATCGACCTTTTTCAAGATAGAGACAAAACCTGTCGACCTACAAAAAAATCCTGTCGACCTCTTACGGGAAAAATGCACAGCAAATGTCCATTCATGAATATAACGTATATATATATATATATATATATTCAAATACCTGTCTACCTATCTTTTTCGACCTGTCAACAACTTTTCAAACAGCAAGCAACCTTTCGAAAAGTCATCTTCTTTCATCAAGAGATTTATCCATTTCTCTTCATCAAAAATCATCATTATTCATTGCAACTCTTCATCAATGATTACAACTCCTCATTCACTATAAATACATCTTGAATCATCATCCAAATAACTAATTCTTGCTCTAATTTCTGATCTTACTTTCTAAATACTCTTGCATTCTAAGAGCTCCCAAATTCAAGTTACTTATTGAATCCTTGATAATATTTCTCATATTTTGATTCAACAAGCAACTAACTTCCTTCAAATCTTCGCATTCAATTCATATACTTGAGGATAAGATTATAGGAAGGGTGTACTCAATTATTGACTAATCAGTGTTGAAACAAGAACACATTCAGAAGTCAAACTCTTGTATTTGTTGAAGTCCTGTGTGGGTAAGCTTGTAGCCCGTGAAATCAAGTGGGTAAGCTTGTAGCCCGTAAATCAAGTGGGTAAGCTTGTAGCCCGTGAAATCAAGTGGGTAAACTTGTAGCCCGTAAATCAAGTAGTGTTGTGAACCTGTTCCTCCGGGTGAAGAGAGGGTGTTTGAAAAGCCGAAGAGGAGCTTCAGGACTGGACGTAGGACGGGAAGTCCGAACTAGTATAAAAATCTTGGTGTCGTTACTCTACGTTACTTTATTTACAGCATTTATATTTGTTAGTGATATATTCCTTGTTTTGCGAATATTTATTTGCATAACTATTGAATAGTTTAGATTATTACATACTTTCCGCATAACCATATTTAAAGATCCTGCTTAAGTCGTGCATACCGACCTTTCAATTGGTATCGGAGCCTGGTGTTCTAGAGATCGTAACAACATCCTAGAACAAATGGCAATAAAGAAATCTAGTCAAGGATTTAGAAAATGGAAGAGCAACAAAGCAGAATCAGGAGAGCAAAGAAACAAATGTCTCATGGCAAAAGTCAGATCACGATCGGTATGTACAGATTCTTTATATAAAGATCTTTTGTTAAACCATGAGAAATTATTGAAAGATTTCAAAACTTTGAGTAAACTCAATACTGTCATTATAGCTAAGTCAAAAATTTGCGAGCAAGAAAATTCCAAATTAAAAGAATATAACAATGTTCTTTTAAAGGAAATCGATCTTTTGCAAAATAGAAATAAATCTTTAGAAGATTCTTTAAATAATTCTAGTTCTTTAATTTCGTCTCTTGAAAAAGAGAATGGAGCTTTAACTGAAAAGAATTTAGAATTATCTAAAGAATGTGAGTTTTTAAAGGTGAATAATAATATTTTGCAAAATGAAATTTCTGACTCAAAAGAAAATTTTGAAAAGTTACAACTTTCTTTAGATAATTCAGAATCTCAAATTTTAGGTCTCAAAACTGAGAATGGTACTTTAAAAAGGAAAAATTGTGAATTAAATAAGGAAATTGATGATTTAAAGAATAACAAAATTTCTTTTGAAAATGTCAATAGTGATTTTGGAAATAAATTTGATAAATGTGCAAATAAGTTCGCAAAATTTAATAAAGGTCAAAATGATTTAAATATGATTTTATCTAGATCTCGACCTTTACTTGATAAAAGTGGTTTAGGATATAATAAAACTAATCTTAGAAATAGTACTAGATATGCTTTCATGTACAATAAAAATATTACTGCTAGTACTAATGCTCGTCCTAGATCCAATTATTATAGAAATTCGAATACTTCTATGACTAGAGATCTGTATAATAGATCTAGAAGTACGAAAAGGAATATCAATAGAGATTACTTAAGTATTTGGGTTCCTGTAAGTTGGAAAAACAGAGAAAAATATATCGATGATTATTTTGATTCGGTAGTTAATAACGAAAATTTTATCTTTAAAGGTTCCGTTAAACCCTCTTGGGTATGGTTACCTTCCATCTAACCCATGGACCCAAACAAAGTAAGTGGGTACCAAACTATATATGTTATATTTTTTGTAGGTACACCACAACAAAGAGAAGGTTATTCGATATCTCCTAAAGGTGCTATAATTATTGTATTCTCTACTACTCTCAATTACTGTGCTTATTAGGGTATTTATTATTTTTAATCGATGACAAAGGGGGAGAAATATTTTCTCTTATGATTATTCATATCATTCATGGTACATATACTATCATTTAAAATTATGTGCTTAACATAGTATATGTGTATGTGTGCTAACATTTGTTAATGCAGGAATCGAAAGGTAAGATTATTTATATTATGAACTAACAAATGTTACAGAAATTCAGGGGGAGCTTTATATTTGGAGAGAGAAAATCCAAGGTGTTGTCATCAATCAAAAAGGGGGAGAATGTTGAGACACGAGAATTTCGATTGATAACAACAAAATGAAGATCAATGGAAATCATGACATGGAGCTAAGATTATAGATATGTAGATGTTTAAGGGGCAGCATATATACAGGGGGAGATAACGATTGCAATATTAAGCTATGTTGTCATCAATCAAAAAGGGGGAGAATGTTGAGTCAAAGGTTTCATAGCATATTTTGATTAATGACAAGAAGGAGCTTCATGATCGACAAAAAGAAGAATCGATGTTTTCGTAAGTTAGAGGTTGATTATTTAGAGTTATAAATGTTAAAATCTATCCTCAAATAATCATACTCCTCATCATTTTTGAATATATACATAAATACACATTTTCTGTGCAAGTTTACAAAAACCTGTCGACCTACAAAAAAAATCCTGTCGACCTTTTTCAAGACAGAGACAAAACCTGTCGACCTATAAAAAAAACCTGTCGACCTTTTTCAAGACAGAGATAAAACCTGTTGACCTACAAAAAAAATCCTGTCGACCTCTTTCGGGAAAAATGCATAGCAAATGTCCATTCATGAATATAACGTGTATATATATATATATATTCAAATACCTGTCTACCTATCTTTTTCGACCTGTCAACAACTTTTCAAACAGCAAGCAACCTTTCGAAAAGTCATCTTCTTTCATCAAGAGATTTATCCATTTCTCTTCATCAAAAATCATCATTATTCATTGCAACTCTTCATCAATGATTACAACTCCTCATTCACTATAATTACATCTTGAATCATCATCCAAATAACTAATTCTTGCTCTAATTTCTGATCTTACTTTCTAAATACTCTTGCATTCTAAAAGCTCCCAAATTCAAGTTACTTATTGAATCCTTGATAATATTTCTCATATTTTGATTCAACAAGCAACTAACTTCCTTCAAATCTTCGCATTCAATTCATATACTTGAGGATAAGATTATAGGAAGGGTGTACTCAATTATTGACTAATCAGTGTTGAAACAAGAACACATTCAGAAGTCAAACTCTTGTATTTGTTGAAGTCCTGTGTGGGTAAGCTTGTAGCCCGTGAAATCAAGTGGGTAAGCTTGTAGCCCGTAAATCAAGTGGGTAAGCTTGTAGCCCGTGAAATCAAGTGGGTAAACTTGTAGCCCGTAAATGAAGTAGTGTTGTGAATCTGTTCCTCCGGGTGAAGAGAGGGTGTTTGAAAAGCCGAAGAGGAGCTTCGGGACTGGACGTAGGACGGGAAGTCCGAACTAGTATAAAAATCTTGGTGTCGTTACTCTACGTTACTTTATTTACAGCATTTATATTTGTTAGTGATATATTCCTTGTTTTGCGAATATTTATTTGCATAACTATTGAATAGTTTAGATTATTACATACTTTCCGCATAACCATATTTAAAGATCCTGCTTAAGTCGTGCATACCGACTTTTCAATTTAAAACATAAATATTTCTATCTCTGTTTCCTTCAAAAATAATATTTTGATCTTTATCAAAAATACTACATTTGTTTTCAGAAAACGTTATCCTAAAACCTTTGTCACATAATTGACTAATACTGAGTAAATTATGTTTTAAATTTTTAACTAAAGAAACATTACTAATAAAGGGTAGATTTGAAATACCATAGTTGCACACATCTCCTTTGCCAATGATAAATCCTTTTGAATTATCTCCGAAGGTAGCTGACCCACCATCAAAGTATGAAATATTGGTTAGCATATCTTTGTCTCCGGTCATGTGTTTTGAACAACCACTGTCTAATATCCATTTTCTCTTTTTGAGTGGGACTAGCAAAAAATATTAATAAGCACATTGGTACCCGCCTTTTTATAGGGTCCTAAGAGTTAGGTCTTAGGAAGCCAAACCCAAATGGGTTTAGTATCCCTTTTATATAAATAATTCTCATTATTATGCGCAGATTTCATAAATGAGTTAATGTGCTTGTTCCTAATCAAATTATTGTTAGTTTTTGGAACCCATATCTTAATTCTATTAATCTTTTTTTTTATTATAGATTTTGGTTTATCATTAATTTTTGAATCAATTTTCCTCTCTAGCTTTGTAATTTTATTTGGAGGAAATTTTGATTTCTTTTTAAATCCTAAACCATTTTTGTTTGAAGAAGGTCGAGAGTTTTCTATGATTCTTGACAAATTCTCTCTTCCCTTATTAAAATTTGAAACATTTTTAGAAATGTTTCCTAACTTAGTTTGAATACTTTTATTTTCTAATTCTTTTACACTAGATTTCAACATGTGATTTTCATAACTAATTTCATCATTTTTTGTCTTTTGAGTTTCAATTTCTTGACTCAAAAGAGAAAGTTGACTATCTGAATTTGTAAGAGTCTCTTGAACCTTTTCAAGTTCTTCTTCCAGAATTTTTTTTCATCTTTCAACATGTCTCTTTCAAATTCAGCTTTATTCTGATTTTCACGAGTTTCTTTAATTTTTTTCTTAAGAGTTTTCATAATATTTAAAAGTTCAGCATTAACTTCTATTAATTCTTCATAAGATAATTCACTTACTTCAGATTCTTGTGCCATGAAACACACATTTGCTTGTTCATTTTCGCCTTCACTGTCACTGTCACTACTTGATGAATCTGAGTCTGAGTCGTCCCATGTAACAGAAAAAGTTTTCTTCTTGAATTTTTCTTTCTTGCTTTTGTTGAATTTTTTCTAATTTCTTTCATTTCTAGAAAATGTTTTACCATATGGCCCTTCTTATGACAATTGAAACATTCCAATTTTGAGGATGAAGGTTTGTCTGAGATATTCTTTTTGAAATTTCCTTTTCTATATTTTAGAAATTTCTTAAAATTTTTGGCAATAAAAGCTAGATCTTCATCTTCTGATTCAGATTTCGCTTTATCAGCATGAAAGGCTACATTTTTCTTTTCCTGAGCTAAATCCTTCTTCGATTGAAGATTTACTTCATAAGACATAAGATTTCCTATTAACTCTTCTGCTTTCATAGCTGATAAGTCATTTGCCACTTCAATAGCTAGTACTTTTCTTTCTCAGTTGTCAGTTAGAGAATTTAGTACTTTTGAAATGATGTCAAAGTCACTATATTTTTCTCCAAGTCCTATCAATGCATGTAAAATGTCTTGGAATCTTGAGTACATTTCATTGATAATTTCATTTTGTTTCATCTTGAAGTTCTGGAACTGATTTTTGAGCATTGAAAAATTAGTTTGCTTGACTTTGTTTGTTCCTTCATGGATAGTCTGGAGTGTTTCCCATAATTTGATATGCTGATGTACAAATGTTAACACGATTGAATTCATTTCTATCTAGTGCACAATATAGCAAGTTCATAGCTTTTGCATTTGCATTTGCCTCTTCTTTTTGAACTGTTATCCAAGTTGAATATTCGGTAGTAGGTGCCGTAAATTCTTTTTGAGTAGCATTCCATGCACTAAAACTACTTGCTTGCATATAAATTCTCATTCTTGTAGCCTAGTAGTTGTAGTGTAGTCCATTGAATAAAGGTGGTCTCTGAGTAGATTGTCCTTCGGCAAAAGTAGTTGAGCTAATACTTGGGTTATTTTCCATTTTATCAAAGTATCGAATAACGGTGTTACGGTTATAGGATGACCTCGCTCTGATACTAATTGAAAGAAACTATATGATAGTAGGATCGTGTAGAATGGAGAATAGGATGTAATGTATATTTTAAAGTAGAAAACAGTAAATCACACAGTCGATGTATACTGGTTCGGACCACTGTCCTACGTCTTGTCCTTGAATCACTTCTGGTATTTCACTAACACTGAAACCCTCACTTTACCCGGAGGAATAGGTACACAATAACCCGAGCTGCTGAGCGGGATTTCTTGCGTCAACCACTAAAGAGGTCTTCTATAATACATAATAATTGATGACTTGTTTGTGTTCTTATTAACACTGATATGTCGATATATAGTACACCCTTCCTATAGTGTTTCCTTGATGATAAACGGGAAGCTTTGTGAAAGATTATAGAGAATAATATTGAATATAGTATGCTTTTTGAAAGATAGAGTGCTTTGAATAATATAGAGAAAGGTAGAATGAAATTAGGTGATTTAACAAGTTAAACAAGCCTCTATTTATAATGTATGAATAGTTGTAGCCAATCATGAAGATTTCTATCAAGAGAAACAATTTAGAGAGATGTGACTCTTCATAATAGGTTGCTACTTTTCGTAATCAGAAGTCTGAAAGTTTTAAAAAGATGTCTGTTTTAATTTGAAAAATGAAAAAGCAAAGAAATAGGGTATTTCGTTCCAGATTCAGACGTCTGAAATTTTCAGAACAGACGTCTGAATATTATGTTAAAGTTAAATTTTGTCTCAGCAAACAGACGTCTGCCTGATTTAAATCAGACGTTTGTTTTCTGGGCAAAATATATTCTTTGCCTTCTTTCTGAATATAAAAATATATATGTGATATGTGTGTATGTATCATCATCAAGGAGGACTTTAACATGAATTTCTAGGACTAACAGACCTTTACAACCTATTTAATTTTCATTTTGGTGTTCTTGATTTTGTTTGTCGAATAGCTTCCTGCAAAATAAGATTAGATGATAGTATATATGCTTATATATAGTTGTCACAGTCAAAACGCTATGCAGCGAGATTCAACACCGTTAACACAAAACATACTTTGAGGGGGCAAATGTTAATCGACATTTTGGTCCGGTTACCAAAAGTACACAAGACACACTCGTCTCAACATATCGCATGATATTACAGCCCGGAGGCATCGCCAATATCATCTGGGGTACAGTACCAGAAGACACGAGTCTGGCCACTAGCAGGATGTCGCATCCTCGAACGCAACCTCCATCAGTATCCGTCCGCATCTGAGCCGAAGGCGAGCCGTCAACCGGGTCCTGGCGCAGCGCCGGTGGGGGTTCGGGACCCCACAGTCCCGGCGGCGACATTTGATTTCCGCACTCCTCCAGAATTACCAGATCAGCTCAAAGTCAAGATTCAGCCAATAACTGTGGGCTCCTCCCGATTCATCCGATTTTTGCTAACAGGTGTGTTGCCCAGAATTACCAGATCAACTCAAAGTCAAGATTCGGCCAACAACTTCAGCGAGCCTCGCCGCTCTTCCAGCACATTCCCAAACCAATGCCTCGACATCCCCGGACGCACCGCCCAGGATTTCGAGCCCCAAGCCACTCCGGCAGACCTTGCATTTCTCAAACAGAATTTTCGTACCCTCTAAAGGTGCGAAATTCCGCACCCTCGAGGTGCGAAATTTCGTAACTACGAGGTGCGAAATTTCACACCCTTGAGGTGCGAAATTTTGCACCTGCGTGGTGCGAAATTCTACACACTCGAGGTGTGAAATTCATACCCTATGGGGTACGAATTCCGCACCCCCAGGAGGTACGAATTTCACACCCCTGAGGTGCGAAAAAACGGGATGCAAGGGCTTGAGGTGTGAATTTTCTGTAGTTGGTCCCCATCTCTACCTACTCCTACCTAACCTCTACCTAACTACTTCCTATAAATACCTCATGACCTCACACTTCAAAAAGGAGGAGATTCTTGAGTTTTGAGACCTCCATAGAGCTTCATTAATGCCATCTCCTCTTTGAGGAAGAAAAAGGGAAAAATTGTCCATTTTACTATTTCTTGCAAATATGACTATTGTAACTTCAAGTATCATGGTCAACAAATGTAATGAGAGAGTCTCAACCTTGTAATCTTTCAAGTGATCAATAAAATTTCAACAACTCCTCAAGGTGGACGTAGGCCCTCACTGAGGGCAAACCATTATAAATCTCTTGTGTTATTCAATGCTTATGTTCTGTTTTATATTCTTGTCTATGCGATCATATTTATAATTCCTAGTAATTGGGGATCTTTGGTGTTTACGACATTTTTGCTGTCAACAATTGTACAGTCTTCAAAATTTATTTCCTGCACATAAATCCTTTTTTTTTTTTTTTTTTTTTTTTTTTTTTTTTTTTTTTTGAAAATTGATATGTTTTTATTAACTTACAAAATACAAGTACAAAGCACTAGTGAACTAAAATAGAAATGCAGAATACGAAAGAAACATAAAACTGAAATACAGCAAGTATAAATGCAAACTAAACTAAATTGACCCATGATTAGGCCGTCTTCAACGCCTTAAGAGGCATCCCACTTCCTGCGACTCTGTTGCACATAACTGCCGAGTTAAAATCATCTCACTTCGCTCATGTGCCATAAACCAAAAAACATATGATACACTTGCACCACTAACTCCACATGTTAAGAAACACGTTATCCCAATTCATCAGCTAAACATTTCCAATAATTTTAGCACTATAAACCAGTCTTTTTAAAACCCGACTCTGCCGCGGTCCAACCTTGAATAACCCTGAACCTTGGACCATCACGGCGCGGAATTCAATCAAATCTCATTCATCCATGAACCCTGGTCGGACCTTCAAACCAGCGGTCCAAACTTCAATTTTACAGGGTTAAACCACGGTTTTTTATTTTTCCCTACTTCTCATTGTGTAATTCTTTTTTATAATTTCATCTTTTGTATTGTTTTGAAAATAACAACTAAAATATTTCAAAAAATCATAACTATTCCGACATTTATACCATAAACTTTACCATTTCATTCTAAAAAACATGTGTGTTTGTTTATGTCCTTGCAATTTTATTATATCATGCAATTTATTAATTTTAGTTTATAAATAGATTACTTTCAAACTTTATTATTCGTTTGTTTGAGTACACATAAAACTTGATTATTAACATTTTCGCTGTTAACAAGCATGTGCGGCTCTCGGCGGTTCGACCGGTCAGATCTTCAAAACCTTGGACTCTGAGTCATCACGGTTTGACTCGCGGTCCGGTTTTAAAAACTATGCTATAAACACTTCTTACTTCCAATGTAATCTGTAGTTTTCAGTGTGGAGCTTGATGGACGAAAATCTTTTTAGCTTAATGGACAAAAATCTAATATAAGATCAACATACGAACAACTTTCTGAAACTCCTTCCCAATCCCATAGGAGGGTACACATGAATTTACAAAGAAGAACTATTTTTGTAGACAATGCACAATAGTGGGTTGGTGAGAAAGCTAATTTCAATAGACTGCATATAGCATGGAAGAAGATGCACAACTTTTTTTCCTGTTGTTCGGTTATTGGAGACGCAACCCAGCAAAGACAATTATATACCTTTCGTAGGTACCACTTCCTGATGATTCATGAAGTGGACCATGTTTTAATTAAGTATAGGATGCTGTTAGCAAAATGTTCCAGATGTTTGGAAACCGAGTATTCAACTGAAAAATTGTGAAGCTGTTTTCAATTCCAAACCCTGTTCTATATCTCCCATGCCAATTCAGGGTCCACATAGTTAGAATCATGCAAATATCTTTGATAATTCGGTGAACAGTTAGACTGCGTCAATTGGTTTGTAACTACCCAGTGAATAACACCCTGAGACCGAGCATATTTGAAACCAATCATCCACAACACCTCCAAATTTTGTTTTCCAAGCATACGATAGTGCTGCTTCGACCGGAAATTAGGGAGTCCATTTCACCGACAGCGATATCAACGTTCGCCCGTGAATTGCGCTTCTTCCCCATGAATTCCGCTCCGTTCGTTCTCAGATGCGGTTACTTTCACCGGTTTTTCGCCGGTCGATCTAGCATGATCCCCAAGCATATATGAAACCAATCACCCACAACTCCTCCAAATTTTGTTTTCCAAAAACCGTAAAAAGGTTATGCGCGAATTCTGCAAACTAATTTGGAAAAGGTAATGGAAATATGGTTTTCTTCTTTAAATCCATTCAGGACGTAAGATAGGTAGTCATCGAAATAATCCAAGTAAAGTGCTGGAATCACATGTGTAAAGCTTGATAATAACACCGCATTGTAACTTTCCAAATCGGATAACAGATAACAAAGAAAATTCGCCATTTACCCAACATAATCTTACTCAAATCACCCCCTTAGATCAGCGAAGTAGCAAGGCACAAATTCGCACTTTCTGGAAGATCGGTTAGAGGATATTGGAGCGGAAAATGATTCAGTAACGCCGGAGCATGCCGGAACCCAAATCCTAGATGGCTTGATCTTCCCTACTAGAAAAAGTCCTTTAATTCCATATTCGATTAGGAAGTGGGAAGGATGGTTACCTAGCGAGGCGACGATGATGTGAACATTGTCGATTTGGATTGGATTTCTAGCGATGCGAAGCTCTGGTAGAAAACGATTATAGGATTTGATAACTGTGAATCGTTCGTTCTTTAATTCGTTTGCGATATATCCGGGATCTGGCTACGAAAGTGTGAATTAAAGATGAATATAAGCGAATTCTATTCATACACCAAAAATATCTAACCTATGCCGATATTTTGCTAAAAAATATATTATTAAATTACCCTTCTTTATTGCATTCTTATTTTTTTAATTATGACCAATCAAACTAAAACATTGCAATTAACGATATCAACCAAACCAATGTAAAAAAAATGTAGAACTTAGTGTGTTTTTAAACATCAAACCTAAAATTTGAATTATAGAAACTTCTACAAGAAAGTGCTCAAATTTTAAATCATTAATTTAAAAGTAGTTTTTTTTGCTGAAATTAAGAATTTTTTGTAGTATAATAAATTGGTTACCATATATTCAAAAAATTGAAATTCATTTTACTAAACTAAAAAAAAATTAGTGCTATAAATTTCTTATTTTCTATAAATAAGTTTAAAGTTTTAAAGAAGGAAGATGATGAAGAGTAAAACAAGGCAAATATTGTAAAAGAGACGGTGTATGTAAAGTAATTTTTGATGTATAATAGTTTATTTTACTTTATGGTGTATGTTAAGAAATTGTTGGCATATGAATAGAATTAGCCATAAGTAGGCTTATCAACTAAACAAATTTATCTTGTTGAAGGTTTACAAATGTACCGAAACCGCAAGCGGTTTGCTTTTTGTTTTGGATCGCCTTTCCTCTCTCCATTGGAGAAAAGAAGAATCCCTGAATCCGGCATATATATATATATATATATATATATATATATATATATATATATATCCAGATAACCGTGTTAGTATATATTTCATAATCAATAATATTAATAATTGAAACAAGGTTCTTGTCATCAAAACATCATCAACATTACATTCTCCAACAAAAACAATGTTGATGATCCAAAGATGTTGTAGTCAAAGCTATTAATGATAAGGAGTAACTAACTAGAAATCAGCGTGAAGGACAATAAAAAAACCAAAACAAGTATGATTTATCTTACAATAATGTTTATCGCTTGCTTGAACTTAGTTGTAAATTTTATTGGTAATTTCTAATATAGATATGGGTACCAATAAGTTCTGGTAGTTATATATTTTCGTAATATATTGTTCAAAATATAGCTAACATTTCAAATTCATTTTATCGGATTTTAAGAACAGAGTATTAAACATAGTTTTTCCTGTTTATAGCTTATTCTTATTGGAAATTAACATTAACAACAAATATAGGTTTTGGAAAAAGATAGATAAGAGATTGGGGAGAAAAATCATTTTTTTTTAATACAAAAGAAAACCAATTTTAATTCAAAAGTTCATTTCTTATAGTTGACTTATACCCAAAATGAGTTAATCAACCTCAGCTTATAGGAGTTTACGTCCCAAAATACAGTTTGTATTCACTTAGTCTAATAGTTTTGCATGGATATCTCTTAAATATTCTACTAAAATAATTCAAATGTATATTCCATAAGTATCTTATATATATATATATATATATATATATATATATATTCTAGATTCAGGATATTTTTTATGCACAAAATGTCTAGATTAATCAAATATAAAATATAGTTTATTTCTAATATTCCCTTTTAAACATGAATTTGACAAAATCTTTATGCTTGAGTGGTTTGGTAAAAATAACATGCTACTTAATCATGCTTGCGTAAAAAATGGTCCAAACACCCATGAATTTGCAACAGAGAGAGATATATCAAGAAATTAAAATTTACATTGTATTAGCAGTAGAAAATCATCAGAAACGATCATATACAAGTTTTATATGGTTCAACATCTATAACCTACATAAACTTGAAATAATTTTATGATTATATTGTTGATTTTACAATATAGGTTATACAAGTTATACAAGCGTCACAAGATCTCTAAAATGAACAATGCAGCTTGTATTTATAGCTAAAGAGTCTGGAGATTGGGATGAAACTTCGGGTATAGAACTCCAAGATAGGCAAACCCCGATTTCAAAAAATAGACCACATTAGGGGCCCCTCTGATGGGATCGTTGTCGATCCTTATGAACGGGATCAATACTAACCCTTACAAACATTGAGGAGGGTCGGACGACTTGTGGGGGGATGCACCTTGGTGTTGATATCGGATCTCCATAGTTGCTAGGTGAAGTTACCTAGGAGATTCTGGAGATACTGAGTAATATTCATCGAATTAGCTTATAAATTTAGTTTCTCATAGGCACGACGTTTTAACAAGAACCATCGTATATTAAGAAGTTGTAGTAGACTAAAATCTTCTACAAGTGTGTTAAACGTTGCAACTAACTATTGTCATATATTCTATTACAACGGCTATAACCGTTGTAATTAAAGCTACTCCAACTTCCATGCACAGTTGTGATTATGTAATTTTTACAACTATTTATGATACTTGTAATACAAGTTATTACAACTACAATTGGCAGTTGCGTTTTTGATAACAACCCAATTTAAATAGTATGTCAGTTCAATTATTGTCCCCCAACCACATGAATGTTAAGATGATAAACAAAATGACATCCACTAGATCCATCTTTGATAACAACCCAATAGCCATCATTTAGTACTTCCTACTTAACTACTAGTTTGGCAAAGTAAAGCAGATAGTCCAGTATCTCAATATGTCTCTCTTCTGCCTTTGAAATCCCCATATCCCATCTCTTTAGGAACGACCAGGATGTGTATTGGTGCTCAAGCGTGCTGAAACACATTAACAACTAACACTTATTAAGATTGTTGACAAGTACCAGCAAAAAAAATCACTATAACTAGACCAAATGCATCACTTAAATAACACTCTTATTTTAGGCAAAAATAATATAACATGCTTGTATTACAACACGGCATGTATGATACAATAAGACAATCAAGGCCTAAGACTTCAATTTTCAAATGAAAACGCATCGTTGTAACTTGTAAGCTGAAAGTACATAATATTAACCAGAAAGCTAGTGCCACAATTAAATAATTCTGGAATGCAAAAAGAATCACAAATGCAACAACTTGCCACCCGCAAGCAAAAGCTTGAAAGCATAAGCAAGATAACAAAGGTTTTTTAAATCCAAATTGCATGCATGATCTAGACCACAAAGATAAAGGTAATGGAAGAACTATAGAAAACATGGTGGAACTACTTTTTTTTCACAAACAACCTCACACTAACACCAAGCGGGCATTATCATATGACAAATAGCTGCAAAGTAGTCCTACAAAATAAAATAACCCACTAAATATGATCACCATGCAAAGTGTATGACTGTTGTTTCTCATAAAATATATGTTGAATTTTTGAAAAGATGATTTTTCTTGCAAAAACTAAATGAGAAACAATTTTGATCTTTGTTAAACCGATACTATCAATAAAAAGTTAGAAACTCTATCAAAAAATTATACCTACGTTGGCATATAAGGAAAACTGGAACTATCTTGAAAAGGAGAGGCACTATCATCAAATGCAGCTTCGTCTATGAACTACATCCACTTTCCTTTTACACAATTGATAGTTTTTGGATTATTAGTGAGGAGTTTGATTCATACTGTAATGAATAGTTATTTCATTTTTCTGCTACGATCACAGGCCCTGGTGCATTACTCTTGCATACAAGGCACAAACATACACGTCCTTAAAAAAAATACACAAGTCGTCAAATTAGATATGGTTGAGTATAATTTTGCAGCAATTGAATGAGATACTTTACATGTAAACCGGAGCTAGTGTTTCACAATCGCCTTCATCAAGTTAATACTCAAGCATTATCCAATCCGTTCTTGAGATGTGGGGTGCTCTTCCTCTGTAGTAAACTAGCATTTTCTTTGCACCAATGCTTCTTTTTTGAGAATATACTTTCTTATCTTTACCAGTAGCCTTCCAATATCCAGCTTGTGTTGCCTAGTTTGTTCTCGACCCATTGGGGTATAAAAACAACCATGGGGATGTAAAAAAAAACGAGGTTCAAAAAAGATAGGCTAACAAGAAAGGGAAGGGGGAAAATGCAGATTATGAAATTATGCGTGAGGAGATAAGGTGGGTAGAGACAAAAAGGAGATCTGAAGAGAAGAAAACAGGGAGGAAACCTAGCCTTCATTTTAGATATACATTTCTAAGATTTGGGTATGGCGAAGTGGCAGAAATTTAATTCAGCGTAAAGCGGGCATGGAGAAATATAATGGTTAGCCGCCAAAAATTTCAGCTGGCACTTCTTTTTCACACGTTTAACTTTTAACTCTTTTGTTTAGTTGTTACCAACGAACATAATTAAAGCTCCATATTTCTTTGATTTTCTACATCCTTCATAATATTATTTCTTATATTAATCTGTTAACTAATCTCGACAATCAAATCGATTATGTTGTCATAGATTGTGTTGGTTAAGTCACTTAAATATTCATTCCGAAGTTCAATCACCGTAAGAAATAAAAGAAAATTTAATGCTAAAATTTCACAAAAGAGGGGAAAAAACAAGTTTTTGAAAATTTGAATATTTTTTAAAGTATTAAATTTATTTAACTTTTTATTAATTTATGAAAATTTCAATATTTTATACTTCTTAATTATTAAAGATTAATTATTAATCATTAGTTTTTTACAACTAATTAGTAAATAGTAATTATTAAATATAGCCTTGATTATTAATTATTTCTTCTTAATTATGTATAGAAATCATTAATTATTTATTATCAACATTAACTATTAACTATTAATTATTATATTTTAATTATTAATTATTTAGTAGTAATTAATTACTATTAATTATTTATTATAGTTTTATTAATTCTTCTTCTTAATAACTAAGGATTAACTAATATTATTGACTGAATATTAATATGAATTATTACTTCTAATTGATTATAAATAATAACTATCAGTTATTAATTATAATTAATCAATATTAAGTATTAAATACTAATTATAATTGTTAATTATAATTAGTAATAATAATCTAATATTAGCTATTAACAACTTAGTACTAGTTATTGACTATATTTTTATTAATAATTACTTCTTTATTACTAAATTATATTATCAATTATGACAACCGTCAGAAAACAAAGGTACAACTGTTAAAATAATGTGGTTATTAAAAATAAGTTTATTACAATTTTCCAAAAAAAAGAGTTGTAAAAAGCTTTATTACAACTGGCATTTTGTGACAGTTGTAAAAGTACAGTTATAAAAAGGCATTTTTATTGTAGTGTATCTACCAACACCGATGCTCTAATACCAATTTTCGTGGAGAATTTCGACTCAAGGTCGCTCAAATCAAGTTTCAAAACACAGTGGAAGACGAGATCGTTGTAAAAGTGCAAAAACGAACAATCAATTTCTCAAAACAATCTCAACCCAGTCCAATAACCAATCACAAACACCAAACAAAAGATATAATAACACAATTATGAAAAGTAAATCACATAAAGATTTATAATAGTTCAACTAACGTCTTTTTATACATCCACTTTGAGAGAGAACCTTTATTATAAAGTAATGGAAGAGTACAAGAAACTGAATACAATGATCAAAATTCACAATGAATTTAATTTTGTGGAGATAAAAATTGAAGAAGATTAGAATTTTCAAAACCATAATTTGTTAGGGAATAAACACTGAATAAATCTTAGCTATCCTCTAGGTGTCCTTTTATCCAAATCTGAAAAATCGCTTACATGGAGAGAGAGACATTTCTTTGGCAGTTTCCCAAATTGCTCCTTGAACCTTCACAATTATTGAGTTCAAAACTCGAAATAGCTCCAGAAGTTACCTTAGACGTCTAGCGTTTTAGCCAGATGTCTAGCTCTAGCATCATACACTACAAGAGGCAGCTGAAAGTACGACGAGCACGTGAAATGGCTAAAAAATTGGTCGTCGCAAGCCGTTGCACGCCCTGCAGATATCAATACATCGAGACCTTTCTTCCTCATTTTATGTTTCCCCAAATTATTTCCCAAACCCTTAAAGTCGTCGCCTCCCTTGCTGCTCTGATTCCAATGCTTCAAACTCGCATCCAAGATTCTGATTTCATTCCGGTATGTCTTCTAACTCTAGTTTATGGTTAATTAGAGGCCTTAGTTTCTTATTTATATGGGTTTGTAAAATTGAATGTTTATGAGTATGAAATTGGTTGTCTTGAGGGATGCTTATGATGATGGTTGTGTGGTAATTTGATTTAGGAATAAATGTAATTGATTAGGATGGTGAAAACGATGATTATCATATATATAATTGATTTAGGAGGTTGAAAACGATGATTATCACATATGTACTTGGGCGTACAATCATTGTGTTGTAGATTGATTGTGTTTTAGTTTGATTTGGGAATAAATGTAATTTTTTTAATGGACGTTGTAAATGCAAAATGGTTAAGGCGCCAAGGCGAAAGTATTGAAACTTGTATTTTCTATGCTCCTTCATACGAGTATGGCTTTTTGTATGGAAAAGAAACTGCACAATAAATTACTACTATAAATTTAAGAATTTGGTGTTGATAAACATTTTATTTTTAGTGATATAAAGTTAGTAAACTATTTTATTTACTATAACTCTGATTTTAAGTTTTATTCTTTTAACTATTTATAGTTCGTTCAACTATTTAAATATCTTATTAAACTACTTTATTAACTAAAAATTAAGTTTGATCATATTTCATATTTTATTTAATTACTTAAATATTTTTATTAAACGGCTTTATTAACCACATATTAAATTAAATCATATTTTATCATTGATTTAACTATTTTAATATATTTTTTAAACTGTTCTATATACTAAAAATTAAATTAAGTCATATTTATACAATATTTAACTATTCACATATTTTATTTAACTGCTTTATGAAGAGAAATTAAAATATTACTATTTCGCTAAAGTTAAGAATTCAAAATATAATTTAATGAACTAAAATTTGAATGAAAATCATATTTATAACTTAACTCTTTAAATTTTAAATGAAATTAAATAATTAACACGAAAGCTTAGTTTATCTTTCAAAATTTTAAACTGACTAAAATTAACTTCATAATTTATACTTTAAACTAAAATTAGCTAAAACTAACAAAAACTAACTAAAACTAATTTATACTTTATGTTAATGATATTTTTCGTCAACACCGGAGATAGGTCTATGGAAGTGGACCTAAGGGGAAAATAGGTTTACTTAGCTTTTACAAGTTTAAGTTAGTTCACTGTTTCCTAGATATCAAGGTTTTGAGTCCGAAAGGATAGTTACTCTTCCCTCAATGGGGTGAGCATCACGCTTAAGCTACTCAAAAACCAGCAGTTATCTTGGGATATGGATTTCCTAAGCACAACCCTCGAAAGGGATAAATGGCTTGTTGGAAGGGGGTTCCGCACTGATTTTGCGGAAGGGTTTAGGCTTGGGAAAGAACTTGTAAGCATGTAGAAAGCATACCACATATAACACCGTCAATAACTAACAAATCACATGAGAAACTCATAAGAAAATGTTCTAAGTATTGATCCACTCTTTATTGATCTTTGATTTAGAATATACAAGTGATTACGACCAAAATTCCCAATTTGATTTAGGAATTAGGGTTTACTCTAGACAAAAGTGTAAAAGAATGAGAATGAGAAAATCGCCCCGAAAATGAGACCCTTAAGGTCTTATTTATGGAAAAATCAAGGCCCCTTTTGCTAATGGGCCAACAAGACTCCCTGTCAACTGCTTTTCCATTTGGTTCCGGAAATACTGGTTCTCGGTCGCCTTTTCTTTAGGTTCTGAAGGCTTTGTTAACGGTTTCTTGAGGTGTCTACTGTATATCTCGGGGGGATGGTCCCGGTCTTCGGAGCTTTTGACTAATGTCACGTCTATCTTCTTTGTATTGCTGATAATCCTCGGTGCGAATATCTTTCGGAAGCTCTCTGCCTTCGGATGAGGGCTTCCGGTCATGGGTTCCCAGTCCTGCCGTTGACACTTTGTGGAGCTTGCCTTTGTGATTCAGGTGAAAGGTTGTCCGGTCCGCCACCCATGACGGTATCGACACTAAGTGGATTAGTTTGGATAGCTTGTCTTTCTTTGGGGGTTCCGGTTTGCATGTTGGTAGACTTCCAGAGTGTACCATTGCCTTTCCGAGAGGTTGTAATTGGTGCTTTGCAAGTTACTTGTTAGAGCATCTTCTCAAGAATTAGCTGATGGAGGTCTTAGAAATTGGTTCAAGATAATCCTCATATGTTTTAAACTTTGTGTCTTTGGTGCTTTCGTCTCCTTATGTATCGGTATTAAGCGAGTTAATACCGATAGCCCCTTCGTCCCCATGGGTCCAATTGGTAGGATTCTTAGTTTCTCTCTTCGTTGACTTCCGGTCTGTGGGTGACATTTTACCAATCGTGTCGGCACCACCCTGCCGGTACTTCCTTTTATATAAATTTTGAGCTATTCCTCCCATGATGGAGTCAGTTGTACGTCTCCTAGAATATTTTCTTATGCTGTTGGATTTTTCTTGTTCCGGGCTTTATTGACGGGAGACTTCTTTCTGATTGAGGTGATCTGTTACCCCTTCACCATCAGCCTGTTCTGGATGCTTTATTTTGGTAGTAATACTTCATAATTTAAACTAAAATTAATTAATTAACCTAAAAGCTTAGTGGTCAATATGAAATTTTCATTCCATCCGAAGCATTTCCAACTCCTTCGGACCATCATACAGTTTATGTCAAATCTCGTTTCATAAGATTGGGATTCCAGTTTATTATATAATGTGTTTTACTTAATGTGAACCCCTTAGAGATTTTTGGCCCCGTCCGACAAGTGTTGTATATGATCGTTATATGGATATTCGTTTTACGCAAAACGGAAATCTATATTCATATGATATAATATTCGTTGGATTTGTCCCAGTATTGGACAAGTTACAAATATAATAACGTAGGCATATTTTATCAATCATTTCAGTTTAAATGGTTAACAAAAATTCGATGGCACTTCCTTTTTGTTCCTTGTGTACACGCATTTGTGTACGATACAGGGAATAAAGGGATATGCTGCCGAAATTTTGTTGAACCGTTTAACCTGAAATGATATATAAAATATGCTTACGTTATTATATTTGTAATGGGAGGTAGGTTGACTGGCCATCAAAGTAAAAAGAAATTAAGTTATAAATCGAAAACATGAAGTAGTTATAAATGAAATTTTACATGAGTTTAATTAATATAAAGTGTTTGATCAAATTTTCTAACATATTTATTGCAAATCAGGAAAATGTTCGATTATTTTCTTGATCGCGGTTGGATGTATGAATCCCGAACCGGTAAGAAATGATCGATAAAGGAACATTTTTGTAATGGTGTCCAAGAATTTATTAGATTTGCTAAATATAATAATCGAAGTAATGTAGACATTCTTTGTCAGTGTAGTAAGTGCAGAAATCTTAAGCATTGGAAGCTAGATGTTGTAGAAGTACATCTGTATAAATTTGGTTTTCTGTCAAATTATTACTTATGGGATCGTCATGGAGAACTTGTTCAACCTACATCCAATCCTGTGGTGTTAGAGGATGATAATGCAATGAAAAATAATAATACAACAGCGAATCTGATAGAAAATATGGTGCAAGATGCAGTAAGATCAATGTTTCCTACCATTGATCAAGGCGATGATGAGAACGAAAAGGTTGAAGAACCCACGGTGGAAGCTAAATTCTTTTATGATTTATTGAATTCTGTTAAGAGGCTATTGTGGGAAGGGTGTACAAGCGAAACCGAATTATCTGTAACCGCCGAATTCAATACTATGAAATCAAAATACAGTCTTACAGAAGCTGCATTTACAACAGTTGTACAAATTGCAAAACGACACATGCCGCCAATAATTTGATGTGCGATAGTCATTATAAAGTGAAAAAACTTATGTCTGCTTTTGGATTACCGTATCAGAAGATAGATACAAGTGTAAAAGGTTTCTTATTGTATAGGAAAGAAGACGCCCACCTTAGAAAATGCAGATTTTTCAACGAAAATAGATACAAACCAAGAAAATAGATGGCAAAAGAAGTTACATATAAAAGAATGTATTATCTACCCATAACTCTCATACTTCAATGGCTCTGAGTTCCTCACTTACGTACTTGAATATGAACCTCAAACATATAAAGAGGCCATGTCATCTTCTGAATCTTCGTGTTGGAAAGAAGCAATTCAAAGTGAGACTGATTCAATTCTAAGTAATAAAACTTGGGAAATTGTTGATATTCCACCTAAAATAAAACCAATTGGCTGCAAATGGATTTTCAAGAAGAAAATGAAAGAAGATGGCTCTATCGACTAATATAAAGCCAGATTAGTAGCCAAAGGATATCGTCAAAAAGAAGGAATAGACTTCCTTGATACATATTCGCCCGTTACACGAAAAACTTCAATAAGAATGTTAATAGCAATTGCATCCATCTATAATCTAGAGATTCATCAGATGGATGTAAAGACGGCATTCTTGAATAGAGATCTCGATGAGGAAATCTACATGGAGCAACCCGAAGGTTTTATATCCAAGGGAAATGAAAATAAAGTCTGTAAATTGGTAAAATCCTTATACGGACTCAAACAAGCTCGAAAACAATGACACGAAAAATTTGATAGTGTCATGATGCAAAATGGTTTTCGTATAAATGAATGTGATAAATGTGTTTATTATAAACAAATTGGACAGTCATATGTCATGATTTGCTTATATGTGGACGATATGTTAATATTTGGTCCTAACGTAAAAGTTATAGAGACCATAAAGAAAATGCTGATCAACAATTTCGATATGAAAGATTTAGGAGTTGCAGATGTTGTTTTGGGAATCAAAATAATAAGACCCCTAATGGAATTGAATTATCTCAGTCACATTATGTAGACAAAGTGATTTAAAGATTTCAAAATCTTGGGATTAAAGGAGTAAGAACACCTTTTAATCCGTCAGAAGTACTACATAAAAACAATAATGAGAGTGTAATGCAACTGGAATACTCTCATGTAATAGGATGTCTAATGTATCTTATGAACTGCACGAGACCAGATATAGCTTATGCAGTAAGTCGACTAAGCAGGTATACGAGTAATCCAGGAAAAGAACACTGGAAAGCACTAATGAGAGTGCTTGGATACTTAAAGAATACCACAAATTATTCTTTGCATTACGGAAAATATCCAGCCGTATTAGAAAGATATAGTGATGCAAACTGGATTGCTGATTCAGAGGAATCAAAATCCACAAGTTGTTATATTTATACTATAGCAGAAGCAGCAGTGTCGTGGAAATCTACTAAGCAAACATGCATAGCTCGATCAACGATGGAATCTGAGTTTATTGCTTTAGATAAAGAAGACAAAGAAGCAGAATGGCTTCGTCACTTCTTAAAAGATATTCCACTTTGGCGTAAACCTGTAATGGCCATATGTATTCACTGCGACAATCAAGCAGCGCTAAGTATAGCGAAAATTTTTGTGTATAATGGCAAATCTTGACACATTCCTCGACGCCATAACACAGTTAGGCAGTTACTCTCAAATGGAAATATCTCCATTGATTATGTAAGAACCAATGATAACCTAGAGGATCCATTTACAAAAGGGTTATCACGAGAGAAAATTGACTGCGCATCGAGGGGAATGAGTTTAAAAGCCTAAACCAACAAGAGTTATCTTATACGGAAACCTATCCTAGCGACTGGAGATCCCACGGATTAGGATCAATAGGCAAACCAGTTCTGAATAACTCAAGACGTAATGCATTTGCTCGGACATAGGCCTACTCCATTCCTATGGTGCACAATTTAAAATGCATGCCTACAGAAGTTCTTCAGGTTAAAGCTATGTTTTTTAATGATGATCATGTCTTGTAAAATAACAAGTGAGGTACATGTAGGATACTCCTAATGGTAGCGATCACCTATGTTAGTGTTAGCTGGGTTGGCTCTATGAGAATATTAAAGGCTTAAATTCTCTATATACACTCGCAGAACCAGAAATTGTTCAGGACCAAAATGAACACAACCAAGAGATTGAGTGAAAAGGGAAATAATGTTCTGTTAAACTTATTGTCTGGTTATACAAAAATGGCTGACGGTTCAAGATGAAATAATTCACCGATTAGCCAAGTATATCCGATAAGTTTTAACTAAGGAAAGTTCAAAGTGAAATATCTGCTTATCCTAAATAAAACATTATTCCATATGTAGTCAGTGTTATTTCAATTTGTATGGAGGATAATATATATTATCATTCATGTGGGGGATTGTTGAAGAGTTGAATGAAATATATTTAGTCTCACATTGGCAAAATAGTGGGTTAATGTTGGGTACATATATAGGATCCTCATTCTCTTAATTGGCCCTTAGGGTCAGGTAATTTTGTGCGAGAGGGAGGACCTATATCTGATGAACACACACGCGCGCGCATACGTCGCCCGCCCGTCTGACCGAGCCGGGTCGGGTTCGGGTTCGGGCTCGGGCTTGGGCTTGGGCTTGGGCCTTGGATAAAACCATATTTCTGCACCGAAAAACTCAGCAATTTTTTCGGAATTAACAAACGGGTGCGACCCGCTAGGAGACAAATGGGTGTGACCCGCATAGAGCAAACGAATGCAACTCGTTACCATTCGAATTCAAATAGTAACGGGTATAAACCAAACGGGTGGAAAACAGACGGACGCGTCTGTTCCGAAAAGATGCGAATAGGCTATATAAACTACACGATTCTGGTCAAATCGAATTAAGTCATATTCCCTTTCCTCTGTCGTTTGCTCTCTCCTTTTTTCCACTATCACTGTCTAACATTATCGCTACAATCTCGAGTAGTCTTCGCGTCTGTTGTATCCTGTGAGGCTTCGACTGAAAGTCTTAAGGAAACTGACACATATCAGACCTCAGACGATCTCGGTATTTTACTGATTCTTTCTTCGATTCACTGTTATACTGTGTACAGTATTCATAAACTTAAGAATAGTCATACTTTGTTGCAGCCTGTTTTGAATACAAACCTCCTCCACCTTTCCACTTGCAACTTCCGAACTTTGATTTGCGAACCGTCATTTCAATTATGAAGCTACTTCCCAAACACTTCAATTATTCTGCCATATATTGTCGTCAAATTCAACATTCAGTTTGGATAGAATAGTTTAAAGGATGAAGGCTCAAAAAAAAAAAAGAGTTTATTTTTGTCCAATTTAATCAATGCACCAGTACTTATTTTAGCCAATCTCATTGTATTGATGATTCACAATGATATGCATAGATATGTACTGTAACTGCCGGTGTACATTTAATATATACTTGTCATTAATATTATACACATTTCAAAATCCAAGTACATACTATATATACCTGCCATTAATATTGTATACATATCAAAACTCAATTTGTCGAGGAAGAAGAAAGAAACCCAGAGATCAAATAGACAGAAGATGTTAATGTTGGTCATACCTTTCATATTTGTTCTTTCAACATTGAGGCGGTTGGTGATAGTAGTTTCAAGAATTGAAGAAGTTTATGCAGCTCTTGCTGATAGTGAATACAACTATAGAGATTTATGGAGCACCCTTGCATGTATCAACTCCATGAATTAACCAAGGTTCAAGTTGGACGTCGACCATCGTTATATGATATGAACCACTTCTTGTTGTCATGAAGTTTTCTCTATTGTATTGAATTTCTTGGTACTTGAATTGCTATGTATGTTATGGAGGTGCCTAGAAGGTCACCTATAGCTGTCTCCTCTCATTTTCTTTTTCTTCAATAATATATGGCAAAAATGCATAGTTTAATTTTTCTTCGTTTTTTTGGTAAACCATTCATGTTCAACATAGCGCATAATAGTTTTTGTCACTTCAATTTAGAAGCAGAGGAACATAAGTTCTACAGCCACAACCCTTTTTTTATGTAAATGATCAGATGTATTATTGTACAATATACATTGTTTCCAAGTTATAAGCAAATCGGAAAATACAAAGAGAAGGGGTTTGACCAGTAATTTTTAGTTAACTGTAAGGAAGCTAGTTATAAAGAGAAGGGCTTATAATGGTTACTGTGACGTATTAATGAGTCTAGTTGTCATGTTGTTTGTTGTACTAGTAATATTATGTTCTCATGTGGACCTCAACTACTCAGTCGCCTGTTTTTTTATTGGAAAAGAAATAATGATATATTTTCAAAGCTTCCAGAAATTAGATTTGTTACTTGCATGGGACGCATAGTATTTCTATGTTGATAACTGATTTTAAACTCATATCATATGATTAGATATAAAAGATATTGCATAACATATGTTCAAACCACAAACCCCTTTCAACCAACCACACCCCCCCCCCACCACCCCCCCCCCTCCCCACAAAGCAAACCCCAATTTTATCGCATGACAAATGTAACAAAATTTTCCTTGATCGTCGTTACAACCGGAATAGTTGAATCTTCTTTGAATGATATAAATGTTTATTAGCATAAGCTTCAATAACCACTGATTGAAACGAGCTTCTTTTATTCTAAAAAGTAAGAAAGTTATTATGTGCTTATGCTACAAAAAACGCAATAAAAGTATCTTTTATAAATTAGTTGCGATTAAATATTCATTTTTTTATGCATGTAATTAATTAATAATTTGAATCCTAACGAGAAGTGAATTAACTTCACATTTAAACTGAAAGAACAGGAATAACAATCGACACGGATTCACACGATTGGACTGTTAAAACTACTAGAATCTATGACCATAAACTAACAAATTCCTATTTATTCACGCGTTGAACCAGTTATTCTGGTGTCATATACCTTTGATAGCTTATTTTTCATTTATTTTCTATTAATTTCTCTGCTTTATTTGTTTTTTCTCCCACTATTTTAGTATTCTCATTCTCTTCTAAAGTAATATAGCTTTTTTGCCGTCCCAAATCACTGTCTTCTTTGTAGTGATAAAGGTTTTCCTGTGAGTTCAAATGTCTAGCCTTTTTTCAGACATCTGAAGTGTCCTGAGCTTCAGTTCATACATTTGACGAAAAAGTCAGATGCCTTGGTCAACTCTTTGGTCACAAAACATCTTAGTTTTCTCTTTTCTGCCATATGTCTGACACCCCCCCCCCCCCCCCTCCCCGCATTTTAGTTGAAACTTCCTCCACCTTTTCACTTGCAACTTCCGAACTTTAATTTGTGAACCATCTTCTCAGTTATCAGTTACGAAGCTACTTCCCAAACACTTCAATTATTCTACCATATATTGTCATCAAATTCAACATTTGAAATATCTAGTTTGTTTGTCAGTTTGGATAGAATTGTTTAAAGGATGAAGGCTCAAATACGCAAATAAATAATTAAAAAAAAAGCTTATTTTTGTCCAAATTAATCAATGCACTAGTACTTATTTAAGCCGACCTCATTGTACTGATGATTCACAATAATATGCATAGATATGTACTGTAACTGCCGGTGTACATTTAATATATACTTGTCATTAATATTATATACATATTAAAATCCAAGTACATATAATATATACCTGCCATTAAGATTATATACATATCAAAACTCAATTTGTTGAGAAAGAAGAAAGAAAGCCAGAGATCAAATAAACCGAAGATGTTATTAGAACTGGGAATGTTGGTCATACCTTTCACATTCGTTCTTTCACCATTGAGGCGGTTGGTGATAGTAGTTTCAAGCATTGAAGAAGTTTATGCAGCTCTTGCTGACTGTGAATACAACTATAGAGATTTCTGGAACACCCTTGCAAGTATCAACTCCATGAATTAACCAAGGTTCAAGTTGGACGACGACCATCGTTATATGATATGAACCACTTCTTGTTGTGAAGTTTTCTCTATATTATTGAATTTCTTGGTACTTGAATTGCTATAATGTATGTTATGGAGGTGCCTAGAAAGTCACCTACAGCTGTCTCCTCTCGTTTTCTTTTTCTTCAACAGTATATGGCAAAAATGCGTTGTATACTTTTTCATAGTTTTTTGGTAAACCATTCATGTTCAAGATATCGCATAAAAGTTTTTATTACTTCAATTTAGAAGTAGAGGAACATAAGTTCTACAGCTATAACCCTCTTTTTTTTTTTTTTTTTTTTTTTTTTTTTTTTTTTTGATGTAAATGATCAGAATATTATTGTACAATATACATTGTTTCCTAGTTGTAAGTAAAATCAAAAAAATACAAAGAGAAGGGGTTTGACCAGTATTTCTTAGATAATCATAAGGAAGCTAGTTATAAAGAGAACAACTTGTAATGGTTACTTTGATGTATAATGAGTCTATTTGTTGTGTTGTTTGTTGTTCTAGTAATGTTATATCAACTAGTCAATCGCCTGTTTTTTCTTGGAAAAGAAATAATGATATATTTTCAAAGCTTCCAGAAATCAGATTAGTTACTTATATGAGAGGCCTAGTATTTCTGTATCGATAACTGATTTTAAACTCATATCATATGATTAGATGTAAAATATATTGCTAACTTATTAACAAATGTTCAAACCACAAACCCCTTTCAACTAACACCACCCGCCTCCAAGCAAACCCCAATTTTCTCGCATAACAAATTTAACAAAAATTCCTTAATCGTAGTTACGACCGGAATAATTGAATTATCTTATCAACTTTGAATGATAAAAGAGTTTATTAGCATATATTCCAATAACCACTGTTTGAATAGAGCTTCTTTTATTCAGTAAGAAAGCTATATGTTTATGCTACAGAAAACGCTACTATCTTTTATAAAATATTTGGTATTAAATACTATTCAAAAACGAACTTTTGTGCATGTTATTAATTAATATTTGAATCCTAACGTGAAGTGAATTAGCTAAAATCACATTTAAACAGAAAAAACAGGAATAACAATCAACACGGTTCACATGATCGGACCGTTAAAACTAGGGGTGTTACGGTTACGACAACCTTCAATTTTACCTCCAACCGTAACCGCAACCGTTGTTGACGGTTGACAAATTTTATAACCGTTACCGTAACCGTCTAACCATTACAGCAACCATTACCGTAAATTTACATTGTTATCCATAAATAATTCAAGTTTTAACATTAATTTTAAGAATTAGTTTATTTATCTATGAAACAAACCATTCATGTGCATGTTATCTATAAATAAATACGCAAATAATTTATATATATGTTATTTCTCTAGTTTAAATTATTGAAAAACATATTTTTTTTAATGAAATACCACAAAATAAATCATGTGCGGTTGATACGGTTTACCGCGGTTATCAGAATTCACAACCGTCACCGTCACCGTTACCGTAGTAGACGGCAACCGCGTGAACGGTTGTGTGGTTCGGCAGTTGAACGGTCCAACCGTAACAGCCCTAGTTAAAACTACTAGAACCTAAAACCATACATTAACAAGTTTCCATCTATTGTTCAGTCTTCAAAAGTATGGTTGAACCAGTTATTCTGGTGTCATATACCTTTGATAGATTATTTTTCATTTATTTTCCATTAATTTCTCTGCTATATTTCTTTTTTCTTCCATTATTTTAATATTCTCTTCTAAAGGAATATAATACATCTTTAGCAAAATTTATTAATAACTACAGATAAAAAGAAGAAGATACATATCAGGATATATGTCGCCAAAAAAGCACAATAATAGTTGGCTAGACTTACCAAACCCAAATAATGGGCTACTCTCTCTGCCGACCGGAGCATAATAACATTAGTATTCATTAACCGCGCGAGTAGTAATTGCAAAACAACTAGTTTGACTGAATAAACAGGGGTCTTCTGCATACTTTAATTAAATATACATACTAACTGAGAAAAAATAAATAAATAAGTGGTGGAACCCAGTGTACGAGGCTTCCGCGCAATAGCTAGCTCTGTGGAAGTCGATTGTATGCAGCATTTCCCTTGCAATGCGAAGAGACTGCTTTCGGACTCGAACCTAGACGCCTAGATCACAAACCAGGTGGCATTACCGCAACCTTTCCCTTGCACTACAAAGAGACTGCTTTCGGACTCCTACCTAGACGCCTAGTAGATCACTAACTAGGTGACCTTACCGCTGAGGCAAGGCTCCACTTCAAATAAATAAATATATAAAAATTATACGTATGCATGTATTGTAGCTGTTGTCATACGACCTATATCAATTAATTGTGTAAAATAGCAGTTGGGAAACAAAATATCTACCATTAATACTAGACATATCAAACCACAATTCGTAGGAGGAAGAAAGTAAAAATAAAAGGTTCAAACAAATTAATGAAGATATATATTACTGCTGGAATTGGGTGTATGCATGGGTCATACCTTTCATGTTTTTCTTGCACCGATAAGGCGGTTGGTGATTCTAGTGTCCAAAGTTCAAGAATTTCATGCAAGAACTATTGGCGGTGGATATAACTATAGAGACTTATAGAGCAACATTGCAAGTCTTCACTCCATGAATTATTCTAGTTTCAGCATGGCATGATTGTATTTTGTATGCAGACCTGCTTCTTGTAAAGTTTCTCTAATGGCTTTCTTGATCGTATGTAAACTTTAATGAGTCCCCCACTGATGGTCAAGAAGATCGAAACCGAAGACTTCTGATCAACTTCTCTTTTCATCAAATAAATAACATGGTGGTCTTCTTTCCTTTTTTTTCCCTTACTGCAATACAGAGCAAGAATGTATAGCAATCATTTTCAGATTTTATTGAATTGCTTTTTCTTTTAAAAATAAAAGAAAAATGTAATTTTGAGAAGTAAATATGATGTAGAGATGAAAAGGTAGTAATGTCTTTTTATTCTCCTGTTCTATGTTTGATTGTTATTGGTTTGGATAAGCTCATTTATCTTGGTGCTTTTGTTACATAAGTTGGAGTATATGATTATGTAGCTTTTATGACAGAAAGATCGGTTCTGCCTCGGGACTTGGCAGGAAGACAGCAGTCAATACAACTCCCAAGAATTTACTAATGCTAAGTTATAAAAGGTTGCTGAAAATTTCTGTCATTCTATTCTATGATATAACATTAATACATTGGAACATAAATGCATTTAGGTGCGTCTACGATAAATAAATCCCAGGTTCGGGTCATGTCCTGTACGCACTTCCCGTCCATTAGGTTCTTTTACAGTACATACAAAAAAAGAACATTAATACATGTAAGGGTTGTTTCGCATGTTATGAAATCAAAATAGCCCAGCGTTTCTAAAGAAATTGAAAAGGAGGTCTATAAATTTATTACAACAAACTATGTGTTAACTCATATCCATATATCTTGTTTTGGAGATGAGTAGTTTGGTCTGCCTTCCCTTATATGTCATCTTTATTCGTGTTGTCCTTTTGTACCATAAAAATATATATAGATATTTGTTTTGGAGGACAAAATTGTTTACTCGTTTATTTCAAAAGACAATCAAACTTTGTTATCTATATTAAGAACAACTTTCAAGTTTTAATTGGACAAAATCCAAACATAAGGACATACGCTAACATTTTACAAATAATAAAATTTATATACCAAATTGTTTTTCTATGAACATTAGATCAAAATAAAATAAAAATTAATAAGGAAATATTTTTTGTGAGTGGTGAAAAAGAATATAAGAAATCATTATTTTTGTAAAGTTTTTTTCAAATGTTAAACGTGACTACCATACAAATGACTTAGTTCTATGTTTTATATGATCTAATATAAAGCTATTTTCAATCCTTAGAGAAAATAAAGTAAAACATTATACTTTTTTCAATTAAACTAGAAATCAAAGGCTTTTGGCAATTTAGCCTTTTCATGCGATTAACTAGGGTTGTTATGGTAATGGTAAATTTACCATTACCATACTAGTACCAAATCACTGGTAACCAATATCGAGCTGCATCGGTATACCAATGTTATTGATATGATAACCAAAAGTTTTACCATTGTTAACAGAAAAATAATAGTAAAGAAATGTCAATACCAGTGGTAACGGTAAATTTACCAATCACATTAATTTTGTTTTTTTTTTCTCTATTTTAATGAATTCCAACCTTTTTTTTTTTTTTGAAAGTTTATCATATTTTATGCAGATGCTTATAGCTTTATTTAGGATGACAATTCTTTTTGGCTTAATTAACTTCAAAGTTTAAGATTAACAAAATTATTCTATCATATTGTTGTAAATATCTTGTGATAAGCTAAGTAATTTTTCTATGCCAATTAAAATAAGTTTAAATATTTATATAAGCGTTAATGGAGTTTGAACTAGTAAAAAAATATTTACTTTTTATCATTATCAAAATTTTAGCTGTTAGTGTTTTAATAGCTTTATGTATTGGTAAATTTACCATTACCAATCAACGGTTTATCAGTTTATCGGTGTACCAATGAGCATTTTACCAGCAGCAACGGTAAATTATTGGTATACATTTTTGGTACCACTAGTATGGGTTAACGTTACCATAATAGTCCTAGGATTAATGCTTCCCTCGTCCATCCCTTTACTCTACACTCCGCCCCGTCAACTTCATCCTCTCCACTCTCCTCTCCACGCCCTCTAACATCCCATTGATGTGATGCCGCGTAAAAGGAAGAGTCTTAGAGCTAGATTCAAAATCTGCAATCTGGTTGCTTTTTCGTGCCTTTCTGGCCGTCTTTTGGTAGTCACGCGAAAGATTTATGGTTATCAAAGTACTCGTAACTTGAGTACGAACTCATTAAAGTACGTAGCGATTTGGCCGAAGTCGCGAAGTGTTCAAATGCATGGTAATGTGGCTAACTTCTTGGATCGATATTGCCTTGGATGGGGATTTCATATCACATGAGTCTGTAAGATTTCGTATCCCACTTAGCATTGAGAATTTCGTATCCCACACAGATACGAAATGGCAATGGGTCGGGTCGTATAAAATGTGGTGATTGGATCAGTAAAAACAGAAGTTTTGGCATTAAAAAACTCAGTTTCGAATTGGGTCGGATTAGGCAAATTTTGTATCCCTTGGATACGAAATCCGCACATAAAAAAGGCCTGCCCACATCATGCAGATCATCAAAAATGCATGTTGCGCATCAGGGATTTGAAGAAACAGGGTATCTGATCCCTGGATCGGTAGCACATCTCTTTGCCTGGACATGGGCTAATCAACAACACTGCCAAACATGTGGATATCATGCAAGTTCATGGGTGCAACACTGTGTTTTTCAACTTGACATTTGGACATTGGATACGAAATGATGCTTGTATTTGGAAAATTCAGCAATCGTGCTAGGCACGACTGGATCAATTCGATTTTGAGGATCAACATGCGCTGATCGCCTGTTTTTGGTGATCGACTCAGGATACAAACATACATTTTGTATATGCAAATATGGGGATCAACATGGAATGGTTTATACTAAATATTACAGTACGAAGTTACATTTCATATTGGCTTTTCGTATCCGGTAAGGCAAGTGTAGCTTGACATGTTTTGGGTACACTACGTGTGAAGCAATAAGATTTTGGCTAACTCCCGGAATACGTACCGATACTGAATACAAAATTCTGGACTTTATACCACAAACCTCACATATAAATACCCACCTGACGTGACATTTGAGAGGGCTTTTTCAGACTGTTCATTCTACATACATAAAGCTCGTTTTCGAACCTTTTTATTGGCTTCTCTCATAGTTTTCATGGCTTTGAACATCTTTTTGGACCCGTGAACTTTACCTAGAAGACCATCAATAGCATTTTAGCACTTACTTCGCTGCTTTGAACATTTTTGGACATAGAAGCATATCTCAAATATATCGGACTTAGGAAGATAGCAATGACTATAGGGAATTCACAAGGACATTGTGATTCTCACTTTAAAACTTTGTAACTTAAAGTCATGGCTCGATAGAACTTGTAACAACAACGGTTATGTCAAATATTCATGACAAAGTAGACGTAGGCGTTTGTGCCGAACTACTATAAATTCTGTGTGTCCCTTTACTTACTTGCATATTCTACTTGGATTTACTAATTTACCCATTACACTCGGGTGTTGGCGTGGTTGACCAATTCCCCACGTCAACATTTTGGCATGTCAAGCAGGGGCATGTTAGAATACCTATGGATTACCTTTAGAAACAAAGACTTTAACACCCCAAAATTTAATACACCATAAACCATATAGTAAAGAAAATAAAACGAACATTATATAATTAAATATTCATAATTAAGTAAAATCGACTTTACCGTGGCGTTTGTCTCGGAATTCTGGTTCAAATAGACCTCGAGTTTCCATAAATCAGATAACATATGAGAAAGATATGAACCTAATAAGATTGTATATATATATAGAGAGAATATATATTAATAAAAATTCAAACAAAAAAATTAGCAAGGAACCAACGGTCATGGGTTGACCCATCCCGACCTGGGTCGACCATGTCCAAGAAGGGTCGACCTACCGGCCGACATGTTAGGTAAAGATCGACCAATCCGCATGCAGGTCTGATTCTGGATGATGTATTTGGACTTTTTTATATATTAAGTTCGTTGGATGTGTTGCATGGCTAGATTTAAAACCCTAAAATCTAATGGTTAAGAGTTTGCTCAATTAATCTATAAATAGAGGCTCTCTCTTCCATTTTATCTACATACAACTATTTTTTACCTCTCTCTACATCCATGACTATATTCTAAATTAACTAATAAAATGGGGAGACGCTGCTAGAAGTTAGATTAACAGAGAAAATTCAAGATCTACAATCAACATACAATCGTTTTCAAGAACTAATAATGAACTCTAATACCTATCCCTGTGAGTTCAAGTTACTTTCAGATTTGGTATCTAGAAATATATTATGATAGTAAATAACATTGGATCTAGAACATACAGTACTTATAAGTTATTTTCTATGATGTTCTTTTTTTGTTACTCATCAATGCAGTTGTTACAGTAATATATGCTCGTTTACTGTCAGTTGATTAAGCAGTTATGTTCACACATATCTATCTTCCTTATCCTTATTCTGCTGTTTAATTTATTTCCGTTCTTGTTTATATGCCTATTTTATACAGTACGATTTGATTTAGTTCTTTTCCTTCTACTTTTCCCTTTTATGTATGTTAAGCATAGGCCATCGAGAGCCTAGGCCATTTCCGATTTAAGATTGCGTATAATTGAATTTTGGATAATATGAAACGATAATGAAAAAGGAGAATTTGGGCATATTATAAATTGAGGACTTTTGACGGTAAATTAGGAATATAATCAAATGGAAGAATGTGCATATATGTATACATGTTAGATTAGACTTAATATAGAGATTAAACAAAGAACATGTTAAAAAAAATGTAAATATCAGATGTAGGTTAAGTAAGCTGAATTACTTTAGTGTGTATACACATCGGGCAGGTGCTTGTTTTGGGGAAGCGGGTTGTACACATAATAACATTTATAGAAAAATGCCATATTACAACCATGCTTATTAATAAACAAAAAGATGCTAAGTTAGATCTGATTATTAATAAGCTAAGAGGTCCCTTGTTCTGTTGTTGTATTGGGTTTTCGGGACTCTTAAATCCTAGTTACTTGGGGGCACAAGCTTATGGGGTTTGGCTTGTGTCAATCTTGCAGTGTAGAACCCATGTAACACCCCGTAATTCTGTAACACTAAGATTCACAAATCAAGGCAGAATGAAAAGTTAAAATCAAAATCAAGGGAAACGGGCTGCGCCATTGCGTTCGTCTTGGAATTCTGCATGAAAACGAGTCTGAGTTTGCGTATATCGTAGTCCGTATGAGGAAGATATGGCCTCCAAAAGATTCAGCGAAGTACAAATTTCAAAATAGGTCAGAAAACGAGTTCAAAATTCGAAATCGGACCCAGAGTGGGCTGGGCGGGAATTTTCCCGCCCAAAGATCCAGGTCGACTGGGTAGTCGACCTGGGGGTCGACCCCCCCCCCCCCCGGCTTTTTCTAGTTTTCTGAACCTGGTTCGTTCTTCTGTATCTAGACGCCATTCTGACCAGATTCGCTGACTTCTACACTATATAAACAGCCCTAGTCTCCTTCTCTATTCACAGTTCTTTTCTATCCCTATGCTGCCTCTGAGAAAATGTATAAATAAATAAAAATAAGAAGATAATACGAAAATCCAAGACAAGGTTATGCTGCTCAAGTTTGTCAAGAAGAGATTCGAATCAAGATTAAAGCTTCAAGATAAGAATCAAAGGCTAACTCAAACGGTTTCGAGCAACGTTGCATGAATAATAGCAGCGCCATCTTTCTATTCTAATCTAACCACTGTAAGTCAGTTACTTCTTAGATTTGACCGTTTCTCTCTGTTCATGACATGAAACTAAAGGAATAAAAGAATATACCAAATCTTTCTATTCGAATTGGTGCCTATATCTTTGGACCATATTAAGAACTGTTATGATTCGATGACCAATTAGGCCTTGCCTATGACTATGAACATTGCCTATGTCTATGAACATTGCCTATGACTGTGACTGTGACTATGAGAATTATTTCCTTTGATTATGAACACAAGCCTATGCCTTTGATTAGGAAACATAAATTATTGCCTATGACATAACAAGGACAACTGTGACTAAACACCCATGATTCATGACTAGGAAAGTGTTGCTTAAGTTTTGTGACTGTGAAATTGGGTCTAAACCAGATTTTCTATTCTGTCTATTCTTGGTTTTCTTTGGTTTTAGACCTTGGGAACTTACCTATTAAGTTAGGTCTACCCATGTTCTGTAACCTACGTCTCTATTCTTGGTTTTCTTTGGTTTTAGACCTTGGGAATTTACCTATTAAGTTAGGTCTACCCATGTTCTTGGACCTACGTCATTATTCAACCCTTTTTATGTCATAAGATTTTCAGACCTAGAGGCCTTCGATGTTTTAAATCAATTTCAGTGAAATTCGTTAGGTCTGTAATTAGTAAATTATCATTTTATGCCAGTTGTTATGTTTATCTTTTTCATAGCAATCTTTGGCTCATTCCCTATTTTCTACGAATCTAGATTTATCTATAATCTAGGTTGAATCACGATTATACGAACGATGGGAATATGATTTGGGCAAAATATGAAGTTTAATAAAAACATAGTTTTAAAACTTGGAAATTGGCATAAATTGGGAACATGTAGTATGGCATGTTCATAGAAATTCAAATTGGATAAATTTGACATGAATTATAGGATGTGTAATTTGAATCTAGTATTGACTTGTAAATCTAGCATCTACATGAACTGTGAACTAGAATAATAAGTCTAGTTTGACATGAAATGTAATTAGAATGTTAAATCAGAATTGGATCAGCTAATTTGGCATAAATTTGAAATTGGCCATAATTGTGAGTAATTGTCATGTTTAGCAAAATCATGGTTAGTGACACTTAATTTGGTATAGTTTACATACCAAAAAGGCATAAATATGATATAGAGGGGAAAATGGACCATAAGAATGAATGTTGACAATTTACATTAAAAGAGTAATTAGGAAATAAGTAAATTAGGAAGAATTTACTTATAGAATTTGTCCTAAATGAGAAAATGTAAATTTAGACAAATAAAAGGTTTATTAACGACATCTCTTTTAATGACACACCAGAAAGTTCTAGGGTGACAGAGAGGATAGTGTCTAGGCTTGGGTTTGGAAAATACAAGTTTCCTGCTCTCCCTGGCTATCCCTAATTGATCCGACGGACGGGATGGTTACTTTCAAAACCTGATTTGAAATTTAATCAAACCCTTTGAACTTAGAAAACACGAATATGCCTAACCCGAGGTTAGACTGAGTTGCGATGTAAACCTGCCCGGAACCAACCGGCACATCGAGTAACCGCAACAATATTTGTCTAATGTTAGTGGTAGCGGCTTTAATTTATTTAGTTAAAGCTAAGAATGGTAAGGTTAAACCAACTCAAAATGGTAATCAGACCGGTGGGTGGGGTTAGGTTCATACAGACACTTAACACAGTTAAGCTAGAATGGGAGGGCTAAGTCCATAGGGACACTTAACCAACTTAACATGGTAACTCGACAAGATTTGTGGAGGTTAAGTAACTAAGAAAACACTTAGCCAAATTAACATGTTAACTAGACTAGAAGGTGGGGTTAAGTAAGGTTAATACACGTAGCCGAATTAACATGTTAATTAGACTAGAGGTTGGGGTTAAGTAAAATCTAATACACTTAGCCAATTTGATATGTTAGCTGGGCTAGACCGTAGGGTTAAGTAAACTTGAACACTTAACCGTTAGATTGTGATAAAGGAATAGGGCTAAGTCTAAAACATGAAGGGATAATACTTAACCATTAATAACATGTTAGTTAAAACAAACGGGCAAGGTTAAGTTAAAAAGGAACACTTAACCAGTACCTGATGAATGGGTAGGGTTAAGTAATAAGAAATACTTAACCAATATAACTTGGTTTGTGGGAGGGTTAAGTCAACATGAATTACTGATAACACTTAACCAGTTTAACAGGATAAATGAAGAGGGTTAAGTTAGCTTGAATTGACTAATGACACTTAACCAATCCAAATTGACGGGAAAGAGAACTAAGTAGTAAACCTTAGTTAAAAGGGAGCTAAGTAGTAAACCTTAGTTAAGAAAACAACGATTCTGGAAACTAAGTGGTAAACCTTAGTTAGTAGAACTAAGTAGTTATTCTTAGTATAACACGGGAAGGAGCGAATGTCCGTCTGAGTAAAAAGAAGGCTCCATAGAATTGGGTTACGAAGCCTGAGGCTTCGAGGGGACGTGAGGGTACTCTTGGTATCCCTCTGTGAGGCTACAGATGATCCTCCTGGGCTCACAGAGGTAAAGGTCTGCTTTAGAAGAACTAGGGGTATGCCTTGGTTGCAATATATGGCAACCTAAAGACTAGGATGGACCGGCGTGATTCGGCGAGAAAACGGTAGCCCTGTGATAGCAACTCGTCGTCTACCATCCATCTTGAGTCAATCGAGATACGTGAAGCGGAAAGGCGGAGAACTCCAAAAGACCATATACTTGCTATCTAGTTATGGGTGGGGATGGCCATAGGATAGTGGGGCATCGGGGGCCTGCGTATAGTTCTCATTTTTCAAGGTGTGCCTTTCATTAGTTGAGGGAGGGGTCAAGTGGGACCATAGCCACTGGAATAAAAACAGACCTTAGCATCTGCATCGGCAGATATCTGAAAACTCCCGACCGAGTTCTGTATTCCTTGATTTGCCCTGCCACAGGACTCGGGCCGCACATTACAGGACATGTGCATCTAGACAAGCGATAACGATTCGCGATACATGCGTGGGAAAGTATAGGAACATATACCACTCTAGGTAGTGTGTCCTAGACTTGGGGGCATCATTCGTCAAGTAGCATAATCCCTAGTTGGACTAGGTGGCATAAACCCTGAATCCGAGAAGCATTCAGCAGATAGCGTAAACTCTAGTTGAATCTAGAAAGCACTTGATAGAAAACCCTAGATTAGATCTAGGTAATCAATAATAAATGTATGCCTGAAGGCAATGGAAAATACAGGGATTGAGATCACGTTATCGTTACTAGTTGGGACGCTAGTTAGGTGGTGCAGAGATATAGAAACCAGTATAATTAACAAGGAAATAGCGAAACGGCGAAAGTATTAGAGCATATCCAGTTTATCTTAGCTTGGCATATTTTTGGATTATCTTGTCTACTCTTGCTGACCCTATCGTCATGGTGTAATCTTGTATTCAGTTAATTCATGTCGTTTTGTTTTTCCATGTTCACATGCTAGAAGTTACTGAACTTACTCAGGCTTTATGTCTGACTCTGTTTTTCTTTCGTCTTCTTTTCTTCCGTTCCCCCCCACCCCCCCAGGTAGTAAAGGAGGGAATAGTATAGCTCAGGTTAAGTTGGACTGTCACTATTTCCCAGCTTGAAGATTTGTCGAAGTTTTGCTTGGATTCTCTTTTCAGATGCTATGGCTGGCTCTTGCTAAAAACTGGGGAATATAAATGTTGTTTTATGCTTCTTTATTTTGTAAGACAGATGATGCTCTGATATTGTAAAGAAATTATTGTACAAACTATTTTATCAATAAAGCAGAGTTTTATTTTCCGTTGTTTAATTTCTGTCTGTTTTGTAATTTATCTTCATCTTTTACCCTAAATGCTCCACAGAACTTAGTGCATTCCTTTTTGAGTGACACTAACGGATGTGGGGTGTTACACGTGGTATCAGAGCTGAAGGTTACCAGATCAGATAAAAGTTTTGAAAAATTATTTTCAAATGGTTTTAAAAGAAGCATTTTTTTTAAAAGAAAAGATTTGTTTAAAGGCATATTCCCCAAAAGCCATACGCACTATCTTCTCTTCCTCTGTTTAAATTCTTGTCTCCTTCTTTCTTGAGTCTCTGGGGCTCCTGGCTTTCTGGGAGGTAACCTCATCAATGGGCGAAGTCATGCCTGGCTTCCATCCTTAGCCGTTGTTGTTTCACCTACGGCCAGTTTTCTTTCAAGCTTATAGGGTTTTCTATACGATGGAAGCAGCTTTCAAAAGATTTGTCAACATGACTACACACGGAAGAGGCTGAGGAATTCATGGATGTAGATTTAGCTCAAAAAGGAGAAGGAATTATAAAACCTAAGACAAGAGGAAGTATCTTTACTAGGGTATGATAGGGCAAGAATGAGGAACAAGATTTTCAGAAGGGCAAGTACATACTTTCACCACCAAGCGTACCTAGGAGAAAGGTAGTAAAGTTCTGTTGGAAGAGTCTAGTTTTGCTGTTCGTTTTAGCGCTTCGCATTTGTTCATATCCACTCCCATAGTTGAGTCTCTGCACCATAGTACTTGTATAGTAGAAAGATCCCACTAGAGTCTCAAATCCAATTGGTGGTCCGACCAGTTTATTTTTGGTTAGTAGGGATTTGAGAATAGCTATCGAGTTTGCTTATATCATCTCACGTAGATCGTCTAAATTCGAAGGAGATATTCCTTGGGTGCTTGTCTGATATTGGTTTAGGCCTTGGGGGCTTATACTTGAGGAATGTCAAGTTCGACTAGGATGGTTTGCGTGAGGGATGAATAGTTGTGGCAGGCACTCTAAAAAGTGCATAGTTACCTTTCGACCCTTATAGTTATGGCATGGCGGATAAGAGGGAGACCTCTAATCATCTTAGTACATACACTTGGTATCATAGTTGACATCTGTTTACTTTGGAAATGGAGGTCAGAAACTTCACAATCGTGAAGTTAAATTAGTTAAGATACAGTGGAGTAAAGCTCAAGAAGGCTAGATACTAGCATCATACCCTTATCTTTAAGGGTGCATCCTTGATTTCTTTGTTTAGGAGCTTTACGCATAATTGTTTCTCTCTTTCCAAAGTATGTCCACTAGGTCGTATCTGCGATCCTTAGGTAGAAGCCAATGGGTGTAAACATGTATTTGAAACATGTTATGGTTGATGGTTGCAAGTGGTTGCTAATGGTTGCTCGTGGATGCATATGCATACGTATTAGGCACTAGATCAAGTTCGGACGCTTTCATCTTGCATTTACAGATATGTATTTTTTTCGGTAAGTTGAACTTGATATGTTATCATATGGATGTTGCATATGGATGAATGGCTATGCACACATGTAGTATTTACATAACTAGGGATGCTTGCATACATGATTGGACGCATGGCACTGACATGATTTGCATTAAGGAGGTCAACTGAATCAGTAGACCGCCTGATTTTGCATTAGATAAAGACATATACACACACTATGCATACGAACATGAAAGCATTAGAAATCTTTTAAGGACAACAAATGCTTGTGATTGAATGGCTGGGTAGATGGGTGATTGGATGGTAGGACACATTCTTCCTAACTTGAAGATTTCGGGGACGAAATCCTTTTAAGTGGGGGAGAATGTAACACCCCGTAATTCTATAACACTAAGATTCACAAATCAAGGCAGAGTTAAAAGTTAAAATCAAAATCAAGGGAAAAGGGCTGCGCCATTGCGTTCGTCTCGGAGTTCTGCATGAAAACGAGTCCGAGTTTGCGTAAATCGTAGTCCGTGTGAGGAAGATATGGCCTCCGAAAGATTCAGCGAAGTTCAAATTTCAAAACAGGTCAGAAAACGAGTTCAAAATTCGAAATCGTACCCAGAGTGGGTTGGGCGGGAATTTTCCCACCCAAAGACCCAGGTCGACTGGGTAGTCGACCTGGGGGTCGAACCCCCCCTCCCCCCGCTTTTTCCAGTTTTCTGAACCTGGTTCGTTCTTCTGTATCTAGACGCCGTTCTGACCAAATTCGCTGACTTCTACACTATATAAACAGCCCTAGTCTCCTTCTCTATTCACAATTCTTTTCTATCCCTATGCTGCCTCTGAGAAAATGTATAAATAAATAAAAATAAGAAGATAATGCGAAAATCCAACACAAGTTTATGCTGCTCAAGTTTGTCAAGAAGAGATTCGAATCAAGATTAAAGCTTCAAGATAAGAATCAAAGGCTAACTCAAACGGTTTCGAGCAACGTTGCACGAATAATAGCAGCGCCATCTTCTATTCTAATCTAACCTCTGTAAGTCAGTTACTTCTTAGATTTGAACATTTCTCTCTGTTCGTGACATGAAATTAAAGGAATAAAAGAATATGCCAAATCTTTCTATTCGAATCTGTGCCTATATCTTTGGACCAAATTAAGAACTGTTATGATTTGATGACCAATTAGGCCTTGCCTATGACTATGAACATTGCCTATGTCTATGAACATTGCCTATGACTGTGACTGTGACTATGAGAATTATTTCCTTTGACTATGAACACAAGCCTATGACTTTGATTAGGAAACATAAACTATTGCCTATGACATAACATGGACAACTGTGACTAAACACCCATGATTCATGACGAGGAAAGTGTTGCTTAAGTTTTGTGACTGTGAAATTGGGTCTAAACCAGATTTTCTATTCTGTCTATTCTTGGTTTTCTTTGGTTTTAGACCTTGGGAATTTACCTATTAAGTTAGGTCTACCCATGTTCTTGAGCCTACGTCTCTATTCTGTCTATTCTTGGTTTTCTTTGGTTTTAGACCTTAGGAATTTACCTATTAAGTTAGGTCTACCCATGTTCTTGGACCTACGTCATTATTCAACCCTTTTTATGTCATAAGATTTTCAGACCTAGAGGCCTTCAATGTTTTAGATCAATTTCAGTGAAATTCGTTAGGTCTGTAATTAGTAAATTATCATTTTATGCCAGTTGTTATGTTTATCTTTTTCATAGCAATCTTTGGCTCATTCCCTATTTTCTACGAATCTAGATTTATCTATAATCTAGGTTGAATCACGATTATACGAACGATGGGAATACGATTTGGGCAAAATATGAAGTTTACTAAAAACATAGTTTTAAAACTTGGAAATTGGCATAAATTGGGAACATGTATTATGACATGTTCATAGAAATGCAAATTGGATAAATTTGACATGAATTATAGGATGTGTAATTTGAATCTAGTATTGACTTGTAAATCTAGCATCTACATGAACTGTGAACTAGAATAATAAGTCTAGTTTGATATGAACTATAATTAGAATGTTAAATCAGAATTGGATCAGCTAATTTGGCATAAATTTGAAATTGGCCATAATTGTGAGTAATTGTCATGTTTAGCAAAATCATGGTTAGTGACACTTAATTTGGTATAGTTTACATACCAAAAAGGCATAAATATGATATAGAGGGGAAAATGGGCCATAAGAATGAATGTTGACAATTTACATTAAAAGAGTAATTAGGAAATAAGTAAATTAGGAAGAATTTACTTATAGAATTTGTCCTAAATGAGAAAATGTAAATTTAGACAAATTAAAGGTTTATTAACGACATCTCTTTTAATGACACACCAGAAAGTTCTAGGGTGACAGAGAGGATAGTGTCTAGGCTTAGGTTTGGAAAATACAAGTTTCCTGCTCTCCCTGGCTATCCCTAACTGATCCGACGGACGGGATGGTTACTTTTAAAACCTGATTTGAAATTTAATCAAACCCTTTGAACTTAGAAAACACGAATATGCCTAACCCGAGGTTTGACTGAGTTGCGATGTAAACCTGCCCGGAACCAACCGGCACATCCAGTAACCGCAACAATATCTGTCTAATATGAGTGGTGGTGGCTTTAATTTATTTAGTTAAAGCTAAGAATGGTAGGGTTAAACCAACTCAAAATGGTAATCAGGCCTGTGGGTGGGGTTAGGTTCATACAGACACTTAACACAGTTAAGCTAGAATGGGAGGGCTAAGTCCATAGGGACACTTAACCAACTTAACATGGTAACCCGACAAGATTTGTGGAGGTTAAGTAACTAAGAAAACACTTAGCCAAATTAACATGTTAACTAGACTAGAAGGTGGGGTTAAGTAAGGTTAATACACTTAGCCGAATTAACATGTTAACTAGACTAGAGGTTGGGGTTAAGTAAAATCTAATACACTTAGCTAATTTGATATGTTAGCTGGGCTAGACCGTAGGGTTAAGTAAACTTGAACACTTAATCGTCAGATTGTGATAAAGGAATAGGGCTAAGTCTAAAACATGAAGGGATAATACTTAACCATTAATAACATGTTAGTTAAAACAGACGGGCAAGGTTATGTTAAAAAGGAACATTTAACCAGTACATGATGAATGGGTAGGGTTAAGTAATAAGAAATACTTAACCAATATAACTTGGTTTGTGGGAGGGTTAAGTCAACATGAATTACTGATAACACTTAACCAGTTTAACAGGATAAATGAAGAGGGTTAAATTAGCTTGAATCGACTAATGGCACTTAACCAATCCAAATTGACGAGAAAGAGAACTAAGTAGTAAACCTTAGTTAAAAGGGTGCTAAGAAGTAAACCTTAGTTAAGAAAACAACGATTCTGGAAACTAAGTGGTAAACCTTATTTAGTAGAACTAAGTAGTAATTCTTAGTATAACACGGGAAGGAGCGAATGTCCGTCTGAGTAAAAAAGAAGGCTCCAAAGGATTGGGTTACGAAGCCCGAGGCTTCGAGGGGATGTGAGGGTACTCTTGGTATCCCTCTGTGAGGCTGCAGATGATCCTCCTGGGCTCACAGAGGTTAAGGTCTGCTTTAGAAGAACCAGGGGTATGCCTTGGTTGCAATATATGGCAACCTAAAGACTAGGATGGACCGGCGTGATTCGGCGAGAAAACGGTAGCCCTGTGATAGCAACTCGTCGTCTACCATCCATCTTGAGTCAATCGAGATACGTGAAGCGGAAAGGTGGAGAACTCCAAAAGACCATATACTTGCTATCTAGTTATGGGTGAGGATGACCGTAGGATAGTGGGGGCATCGGGGGCCTGCGTATAGTTCTCATTTTTCAAGGTGTTCCTTTCATTAGTTGAGGGAGGGGTCAAGTGGGACCATAGCCACTGGAATAAAAACAGACCTTAGCATCTGCATCGGCAGATATCTAAAAGCTCCCGACCGAGTTCTGTATTCCTTGATTTGCCCTGCCACAGGACTCAGGCCGCACATTACAGGACATGTGCATCTAGACAAGCGATAACGATTCGCGATACATGCGTGGGGAAGTATAAGAACATATACCACTCTAGGTAGTGTGTCCTAGACTTGGGGGCATCATTCGTCAGGTAGCATAATCCCTAGTTGGACTAGGTGGCATAAACCCTGAATCCGAGAAGCGTTCAGCAGATAGCGTAAACTCTAGTTGAATCTAGAAAGCACTTGATAGAAAACCCTAGATTAGATCTAGGTAATCAATAATAAATGTATGCCTGAAGGCAATGGAAAATACAGGGATTGGGATCACGTTATCGTTACTAGTTGGGACACTAGTTAGGTGGTGCAGAGATATAGAAACCAGTATAACAAGGAAATAGCGAAACGGCGAAAGTATTAGAGCATATCCAGTTTATCTTAGCTTGGCATATCTTGGGATTATCTTGTCTACTCTTGCTAACCCTATCGTCATGGTGTAATCTTGTATTCAGTTAATTCATGTCGTTTTGTTTTTCCATGTTCATATGCTAGAAGTTACTGAACTTACTCAGGCTTTATGTTTGACTCTATTTTTCTTTCGTCTTCTTTTCTTCCGTTCCCCCCCCCCCAGGTAGTAAAGGAGGGAATAGTATAGCTCAGGTTAAGTTGGACTGTCACTCTTTCCCAACTTGAAGATTTTTCGAAGTTTTGCTTGGATTCTCTTTTCAGATGCTATGGCTGGCTCTTGCTAAAAATTGGGGAATATAAATGTTGTTTTGTGCTTCTTTATTTTGTAAGACAGATGATACTCTGATATTGTAAAGAAATTATTGTACAAACTATTTTATCAATAAAGCAAAGTTTTATTTTCCGTTGTTTAATTTCTGTCTGTTTTGTAATTTATCTGCATCTTTTACCCTAAATGCTCCACAGAATTTAGTGCATTCCCTTTGTGAGTGACACTAACGGATGTGGGGTGTTACAACCCATTTTAGTAAGTATCCCTGTTGGTGTCTTGTTATAGGGCCTCGCACTAGGTAGGAGCCATGACACACTTTACTGATCTAGATAGTAAGTGGTTCAAAAAAAGGAAGGTGGGCACGAGCGCATTCCGACAGAGTCATGAGCGTGCATGAGCCTGATTAGGGAAACTATGACGCTGTAACACTAGTAAATAGGTCTGTGTTCTATAATTTATTGGTTTAGGGAGTGATACACCCTACTGTCAGGGCTGACACAGGGTAATTACGTATTAGAGAGCCAATCGCATGAGTAGTAATTAGGGTAACACCTAATCCTGTTATGTAATTAGGGTAACACCTAATCCTGTTATGTAATTAGGGTAATGCCTAATCCTGTAATACTAGTATTGGTGCAGAGAAAAACTTTTTCTTGGGATATAAATGAGAAGCTTTACTCGATCCTTGTTTTATCTTGTTGTTTTGTACCTATATGCTACTATACTTTCTCATTCAGTCTTATTTATCTATCTTGATACCTTTATTTTATGCATATACTGAAAATCACTGGAACTCACCAGGCTTTATGTCTGACCTATTTTGTTTTGCTTCTTTCTTTTCCTTTCCCCTCTCAGGTCCTCGGAGTGGTAGCACTCCGCAGTGATTACGATTTTCTTTCAGCTTGGATTTGGACTTCTTCCAAATTGATGTACTGTTTTGATTATCTTTCTACTTTGCTATGGCTTATAAAAAGGGATATGGTTCTGCATTATTGTACTCTGATGTTGGGAATTATAAGACATATGGTTTTATTTGAAGTATTTGGTATTTGATGATGTAACTGGTTTGGAATAAAGTTTTACTTTCATTAATAGAAGTTAACTTTCCGCTGCCTATTTATATCTGTCTTGTGAATTTTAGTTACTATTTACCTATTGCGCTTCACGAAACTTAAGGCATTCTCTTATGAGTGACATTACCGGACATGGGGTGTAACAACCCGCACCTCCGTTCACGCAAGATATTGTCCCCAACTTAGCCACCATATAGGTGTGGGGTTTTTTTCCTTAAAAGGCCTCGGCGTTTGTAAGAGATGGGTTATACTATATAAGTACCCACTTCACACAGGCTTCCACGATGTGGGACTTAGGGGTGTTACATGGGGTGTCACATTTGGTACCAGATTTGAAGGTTACAAAATCAAAGAAAAGTTCTTAAAAATGGTTTTAAAAAAGAAAAGTTTTTTCAGATAAAAACCTATTTTTGAAAAACATATCCCCTTAAGCCATATTCAATACTCATCCGATCTCTTGAATCTTTGTTTCTTCTCTTTTCAGCATGTTTGGGGCACCCAATCTTCCTGAGGGCATTCCACTATCGACATTGTTTCACAGATATTTAGAGGCTACGGCACATGTCGGAGTTCAAGGAGATGCCACACCCCCAGCTGCAGCCACAGTAGCCCCACCTCCTCATGTAGTAAACTTTTCTAAGCTTTGTAGGGATTTCTGCGCAAATGGAGGCAAGCTGTTTCATGATACTGAGAGTTTAGTTGAGGAATGCATTTGGCTTAGAGAAACGGAGAATGTATGTGGTTCTAAAGCAAGGAATAGCTTGCCAACTGAAGGAGGAAGATAGGAGGAAGATACAGTTGGCCACTTGCCAACTGAAGGAAGAGGTTTATACTTATGGCAGGTGACACGGGCAGGACAACCAGTAGTTACTTGGGAAGACTTCAGATAGAGATTTGAGATGAAATTCTTATCTCAGGCAGAAGAAGGAATGCAGACGGAGAAATTTTTGGTTCTAAAGCAAGAAAGTATGTTTATTAAGGAATCTGTTAACAAGTTTAATCTATTAGCAAGATTCGATTTTGACTTGGTGAATACTCCACATAAGAAGGCTCTTAGGTTTGCCAAAGGGTTGAAACAACCTCTCAAAAGACTGAAATTATCACATATACTGATGGGGGAAACTTTCGAGAGGCTTGTTGACATGGCTTTGTTGCAAGGACACGAAGAAAGTATTGAATATTTAAGTAAAAAGAGGGAAAGAATATGAGAAAGAAAAATTTATGTTTGAAAAAATATCCTTTTATTGATGCTTATTTCTTGATTGATACAACATTAATTAGTACAACAGATGAGACAGTCTCTATATAAAACATGACAAGTGTTCTAGACTATTCTATATCTAGATAATTATATTGCATATTTGATAGCTAAAATTTATTATCGTTTATTTTGATTTTGGCCTTTCCTAAAACAAGGATTGAATTTATTATATAATTGGCATTTACTTATAAAACCAAATTTATTTGTTTCCTTTTAAAACCAAGTTTATTTTTCAACATCCCCCCATAAACTTGGTTCTATTACTCCAAGAAAATTTCTCAACCTGATAAAGTCTTCATACTTGAGCAACTTGGTGAAGATATCAACAATTTGATCATTGGACTTCACGTACTCTAGTTGCAGTTCCTTTCTAGTGACACACTCACTACTATAGTGACAACGTGTATCAATATGCTTACTTCGATCATGAAAGACTGGAATTTTGGACTCGTTATCCATGAAAATCTTGGTCTTGTTTCTTTTAACTTTTTCTTTGTCATTTTTCTTTACTTTGCATACCCTTTTGACACCATTGCATTGTGTCCTTTTGGAGTTGAAGCTATATCTCGTATGTTATTTTTCCTGCACGCCTTTATTTCTTCGTCCATAGCGTCTCTGCAACTTCTCTTATGCAAAGCTTCTTGAAAATTTATAGGCTCACACTCTGCAAATAGAGAAAAGAGAGTAAGATTGTCTTGTTTTTCTATTACATTATAAATTTCTTGAAGGCTTCTAAAACGAGGTACCCTTTCACTTGAGGTCCCATCTTCTTGACAACTTGTCGTTAGTGAAGTTAGTGGCGAAGTAGGCTCTTCACCGGGTTGCTCGATCCCTGGTGTTTGTATTTCATCTTCTTCAAAATATGGAAAGAAGTAGTAATTTTCATCATACGATTTCCAATCCCATTCTCCTTCTTCATCGAATACAACATCTCGGCTAATTATTATTTTCTTCGTATCAGGACTATAAAGTTTATAGCCTTTAGAATTTATGTCATAACCAATAAAAATATATTTTCACTTTTGTCATCCAATTTGTTGTGATTTTCATTCAGTACATGTACATGAGCTATACTTCCAAAAACTCTTAATTGAGAAATGCCAGGCTTCCTTCTGCTCCATGCTTCTTGTGGTGTCTTCCCCCACACACTACTCGTTGGAGATCGGTTTGATAGATAAACAGCGCATGCCACGGCTTCTGCCCAAAATTCCTTTGGTAGCTTTTACTTTTGAGTATGCTTGTAACACTCCACTTCCATTAATGTCACTCACAAAGGGAATGCATTAACTTCTATGGAGCATTTTAAGTGTGTATAGAACAGAAACTTAACAACAAGACAGATATAAACAGTACTTAAAAATTTAAAACTTTATTCATTGTAGCGGTAAACACATAGGTTTGATTACATCATCGAAAACCAGAGTCAAATTACATAATATCCATCTTGACTAAATCAAAGTACATAAATTGAAAGACATAACCCCAATACAAAATAGCCATAAATAAGATAGGCTGAACTTTTACTTCAGCGATCCAAGCAACATCTAAAAGCAAGTGATACAGCAGTCCAAAATCAAGCTCCACTGGTTCTAGTTCCAACCTGAGCACCTTGGGGGGGAAAAGGAAGAAAAGAGGAGGAAACAAAGGGGGTCAGACATAAAGTCAGGCGAGTGCGATAACTTCAACAATATAATTACCAAACTAACTAGGCTAAGGCATAAGTTGGAAAATAAGGAAATGGCAGTGAACAATTGAGCAAGACAGAGTAAACAAGGAAATAAGATGAATAAAGATAACGTTAAAGCGCACCTAAACCACTATAAGATAATTACTATACTGCACCACCACTACTATACTGCACCACCACTAGTTACCCTAAGGTTGATCCCGCCTACAGAACTTAATAATGGTAATGATAGTTTCGTGCACCCCTAGTTGTATTCATAAGTGTCGCCTGCCCCTATCTCCACTAGGTGTACCCACTACCACCATGCGATCGGCTCCCTAACTCGTAGATACCCGTGCTGGCCCCATAGTGGGGTGTATCACTCCCCAAAGTGGCAACCCGATACCACCAACAATGCATGGCTTATAACTACACGATGCAACAACGTCTTACCTACCAGCCCGGGCCCACACACGCATATGAACCCGTTGGACTTGCGTTGCCACCGCTAATCCGTTTTGGCCTCTTACAGTCAAGCCCATTATGCGTATCCCGTCCTCGACTTGGGTCGAGCCCACAAAGATACGTATGGGTTACTGGTTGAAACGGGCCCCCATTACTTGACACAAGCTATCCACCTAAGCTTGGTCCCCTCTAGTACATCCCACTTAACCCTCTTATTATTCATGTTCACTTACATGTTTCAATTTTGGTTAAGTGTTTCTAATCGTATTTCGAATGCCACCCAAGGCACCCACTAAATTCCACATGCCACCCAAGGCACCCACTTAACCCCCTCATGTCCCACTACATATTTATCTGGTTAAGTGTTTCTTAATTTATTAAGACCATAACCTTATAAAGACCTCCTACATTAGACTAGCATTTGTGGCAGCTGGAATTGCCGGGCGGGTCCGGGCAGTCTTACACCACAGACGAGCCTAACCTCGTGTCTTTACAACTGTCACGTATTTAATTTATGCCTAAGACCTCCTATATTAGACTGGCATTTGTGACAGCTGGATTTGCCGGGCAGGTCTGGGCAGGCTTACACCACAAAAGAGCATAACCTCGTGTCTTAGACGATTAATTACACCTAATTAATCATTCCCCAATTTGAATTAATTTCCCTATTCAAATTATCAATCAATTCCAAATTTAACTATAGCCATAATTGACTCAATTATGTCCATCTATTTATGATATGCAAAATCATACCAATTTTCATCATAAATTTATTTTATGCCATTTAAGGCATTTATACCAGTTCTCAATATTAAATCTTTTAATATTATCCCATTACCCCACGTTGTACATTCGTTCGTTTAACGTAAAACATACGTTAGACTCGAATAGTCTAACTCATGGAATAAAGAGAAAACATCACAACATACATACAGATAAAACTAGATCTAAGCATAAGGGGTGAACTTGCATGTGTGAATGAGGTTCTACATCTAAAACTTGCATAGGACAAAGTCACAAACTTGCATAAAACTACATATGTCATAGATCCAAATTTAAAGGTGTGAACTTGTTTAGGTAATGGTCACAACTTGCATAAATCATGTATGTCATAGATCTACATCTAAAGGGGTAAACTTGCATAGGCAATAACCACAAACTTGCATAACATGATTCATGTTCCAAACTCATATATTTATATAAACTTGCATATGTGATTTATGCAACATAACAATGGTGTATACTTACATCTAAACATATAAACTAGAATGTAAAATTTAGTATATAACTCACACATGTCATAACCTAACTTTAGATTTAAAATAGATGTCATGAAACATGTAAAGTTGTACATAATCTTTACTAACTTGAAATATGATTCATGCCTCAATTAACATCCTAACTTGTATACATACATATGATATATCATATGAACAACATAACCAAACTAGCATATGAAACATGATTATATATAAGAAAATCATAAAATTACAACATAGATGATAACATCGCAACTTTACAACATACATGATAACGTCATCGAATTTACAACATAAATGATAACATCACAATTTTACAACATAGATAATAACATGCGGTCAATAATTCATAACATAGCCATATGATCCGCATCATAGCTTAATCCAATTAAATCGTTAATTATTTTATTAAAGAAACCGAACTCACAAGAAGAAGGTCTTGCGTTCTGAAATCTGAGTTCTGAAATTGATTAAGCTCGCCTTTGTAGTAAATTAATTGTTGTTTAGATTAATGTTGAATAGAATTGAATTGATTAGCTGTTCTTCCTCTCTAATTGGTGGCGGCTACTCTAGGTTACAAGATGACAGCATGACGGATATAGTTTCAGTTTTTATTTTGATTTAGGGTTTGAGTCTACCCATGTTTATATAGAATTTTAATTTAATTATAGCCGTCGGATGATCTTAGGGTTAATCAAAACCATTCAGTCGGGACAGGGTGACACCTCAACCCTAATGACTCAGCAAGGAGTCAGAAAGGACTCACCAATGAGTCACAACATGGATCAGACTGAACCAGAAAGTTGTGCAGGCCTGCTGCTCGGCCTAGGCGCACTTGGTAGGTGTGCCAGTGCAAATTCGTACTGGCGCACTTCCCAAGTGCGCCAGTGCAATCTTTTTTTTCTTGTTTTGCTACCTAACTTCGTTTGTCCATATCTCCTTCATCCGGTATCCGTTTCCCACGAACTCGGACTCTATCTCAACCAGAATTCCGAGACGAACACAATAGCGCAACCCATTTCCCTTAATTCTCATGTCTGAGATTAATTATTCTTTAATTTAGTTAATTCGATTATTCAAAAATCCGGGGTGTTACATTCCCCCCTCCTTAAAGGATTTCGCCCCCGAAATCTCCAAATTAAGGAGAATGCATATCCTAACATCCAAACAACCATCTACTCGACCATCAATCATAGGCATCCATTGTCCTTATTAAATTCCTATTGTTGTATGAACATATGCAAGAAGTGTGTGTATATGTTCCTTATCTAATGCAAAATCAGGCGGTCTACTGATTCAGTTGACCTCTTTAATGCAAACCATGATAGTGCCATGCATCCATTATGTATGCGAAAGAATCTTATCGATACATATTATTTCTACATGTGTGCACAACCATTCACCAAAATGCAGCATTCATATGATAACACGATCATTATACATCCATTACTTAAATATGTACACACATTTATATGCAATATGCAATATGAAGTGACTGAGTCGATCTAGTGCCTAAAGTATGTGTATATGCATCCACGAGCAACCACTAGCAACCACTTGCATCCACATGGATCCATCATATATAACATGTCTCAAACACATGTTTCAACCATAGGACTACCCTATCTAAATGTCAAAGATACCAGCGAGAGGACATACTAAAGATAAAACAAGTACAAGCTAAGCGATAAAGGAGAAATTAAAAGACGTACCCTCGAAAATAAAAGGGTACAATGAACACATCTTCTCTTCCGTCTCCGAAGTAGCGTTGTTGTCATCATCTCCCCATTGCACTTTGACTAGCTTGACCTTTCGATTCCTCAACTTCTTAATCTCCGACCCAAGAATGCATGTAGGAGCTCGTTGAATCGTCGCATTACGCTCTATCTCCACCTCTCTAAGCAAGCTCGGCTCTACCACTACCGTGGTCTCGTGCAAGCCCTTCCTCAAATGTGATACATGAAATACATCGTGTACACCACTAAGTCTCTCGGGCAACTCCACTCTATACACCATCTGCCCAATCCTCTCCTTAATAGGAAACGGCCCTACGAACCTTGGTGCTAACTTCCCAACGGACCCAAAGCGAACAACATTCCGTAATGGAGACACCTTGACAAAGACCATGTCCCCAATATCAAACTCAAGATCTGTCCTCCTCTTGTCTGCATACGATTTTTGCCTGTATTGCGCCGCCTTCATCCTCCTTCGAATCAAATCGATCTTTTCCGAAGTCTCTCTAATCATGTCAGGCCCAAGCAAGATCTTATCTGTAGATTCCCACCAACATGTAGGCGAACGACACGGTCGTCCATAATGAGCCTCGAACGGTGCCATGCCAATGCTAGACTGAAAGTTATTATTATATGCGAACTCCACCAACGGAAGATGTTCCTCCCATGTACCTCCGAAGTTTAAGACATACAACCTTAACAAGTCCTCTAGAATACGATTCACCCTCTCGGTCTGGCCGTCCGTCTGAGGATGATATGCGGTGCTCAAACATAACTGAGTCCCTACCGCCTCTTGCAAGCTCTTCCAAAACTCGCTGGTAAAGATAGGATCGCGGTCGCTCACTATGCAAGAAGGAACACCGTGCAAACGAGCTATCTCTCGAATGTATACGGAGCCTAACCATGGAGCAGTCCTCTTACTCTTCACGGGAATGAAATGGGTGCTCTTAGTAAGTCTGTCTACCATGACCCAAATCCCTGTATTACCCTTCCTCGATCTCGGTAACCCATCAATAAAGTCCATCGAGACAATTTCCCACTTCCATTGTGGGACCTCCAACGGGTGAAGCAATCCACCGGGCTTCTTTTGCTCTGCTTTTACTTGTTGGCATACCAAGCATCTAGCGACAAACTCGGCCACATCCCTCTTCATGCCGGCCCAAAAGTAAACTCGTCTCATGTCCATGTACGTCTTGTCCCCGCTGGGATGGATGGTCATCTTCGAACGATGTGCATCATCAAGAATGGTCTTCCTCAGATTCTCGTCCCGTAGTGCACAAAGTCTACCATCCCTACGTAACCAACCCTTTTCATCGAGGGTATACCTACTGAGATGGCTCAATGACTCCCTCCTTTTGAGTTTCTCTACTAACTCAATCAACTGTGGGTCATCTCGCTGTGCCTCACCAATCCGTCCCAAAAGCGTAGGTCTGACCTCTAAGGATGCTAGCAAACCGGGTACAAAGTTAACGGAAGGTCTAAAGTCAAATGTAGAGATGAACTCTAAGCTTCGCCGCTCAACAAACAACGGACTCAAGGACAACCTTTTCCTACTTAAGGCATCTGCCACCATGTTACCCTTGCCAGGAGTATATGCTATCTCGAAATCATAGGACGCTAAGAATTCCATCTATCTTTGCTGCCATAAGTTCAAGTCCTTCTGAGAGAACAAGTATTTTAGCGATTTGTGGTCAGTGAAGAATTCGAATTTTTCACCAAGAAGATAATGGCGCCAAGACTTAAGCGCGAAAACAATAGCGGCCAACTCTAGGTCATGCGTAGGGTAATTTTTATCATGCACTCTCAATTGCCTTCCACCATAGGCATTGAGACTGTGCCTAGTCCTGTCCCATAAGCATCGGCATAAACGGTAAATGGCTTACTCCCATCTGGCAACACTAAGACTGGGGCTGTGGTCAAAGCTCTCTTTAAACGTTGGAACGCATCATCACAATCTACGTCCACGTGAAAACTAAGTTCTTCTTCGTCAAGCGTGTTAATGGGGCTGATATTTTTGCGAAGTCTTTGATAAACTTCCTATAGTAGCCAGCCAACCCTAAGAAACTTCTCACCTTGGTAGCATTTTTAGGGACTTTCCAATCTTGGATGGCCACTACCTTCGCGGGATCCACAGCTATCCCTTCTTTGGAAACCATGCGCCCTAGGAATCGCACTTCCTTCATCCAAAAGTGACATTTTGAAAATTTAACTTTGAGGCTATGCGCTCGAAGAGTCTCCAACACTTCCCTAAGATGTAGGGCATGCTCTTCCTCGTTTTAAGAAAAGATCAAGATGTCGTCCACAAAGACTACCACGAATTTATTAAGGTACTCCCTAAACACCCTACTCATCAAGTCAACAAAGTATGCGGGGGCGTTTGTCAAACCGAAGGGCATCACAAGCCACTGGAAGAATCCGTCTGGAGTCCTTAAGGCAGTCTTGTCTATACTATCCTCAGCCACTCTCAACTGATGGAAACCCATGGCTAAGTCCAACTGCGAAAATACTGAGGCGCCAACTAACCGATCGAAGAGATCATCAATCCTCAGCAGTGGGTGTCTATTCTTCTTAGTAAGCTTATTAAGTTCTCTATAGTCCACACAAAGTCTAAGGGACCCATCCGCCTTCGTGGCAAATACTATTGGAGCACCCCACTCCGATATACTACGTCTTATGAACCCCTTCTCAAGCAATTCTTTCACTTGCTTACCGAGTTCTCTTCTCTCTCTTGGAGCCATGTGGCGCACTGGCAATGCAACAGGCTTTGCATTATCTACTAGATATATTCAAAAGTCTATCTCGCGTTTTGGGGGTAAACCCCTCACCTCATCAAAGACATCAACATATTCACGGACTATATGAACATAATGTAAATCATCATCGGATGCGTCAAGGGATTCTAGGTAGCTAAGCATTACTGGACCTTTAGGGTCACAAGAAATATCAAGGGTCTTTCCATAACGAGTCGACAATCTAACTACCCTTCTTTCACAATCTAGGATGGCCCCGTACATAGTTAGCCAATCCATACCCAGAATCAAGCCGTAGCCCATGAAGCCAAGAACAAAGGCGTTGCATTCAAATTCAACGCCCAAGATAAACACTCTCAAATCCCGACAGATCATAGAAAGATGAGCCGAACCACCAATAGGATTTGAGACTACTAAGGGATCTGTAACTAGACTAGTATCTAGGTGCAGTGTTTCAACTAATGATGTAGAAATAAACGAATTGATGCGCTAGAATCGAATAAAGTACGGACAGGATGATCAAACAGAAAAACTGAACTTTCAACGGAAATTGCTCTACCTAGTTCTTGCAGCGGTAGGACCACGAGAGCCTGAACTTGTCCCCTTGCCTGCCCTGGTGCCATGAGAGCCTGCACCTGTCCTCCCGGAGTAGACCATGCCCTCTACCCTTTCCTTAGGCAGTCCTTAATCAGATGTCCCACTTCGCCACAGTGGAAACAACCAGTCTTCTTTTTCTTCCTACAATCTTTGCTTAGATGGCCTGGTGTCCCATTGTTGCCTTTTCCACCTTTCTTGTTCTGTTGTTGCTGTTGCGGTTTCTTTGATCCTCTTTCTTCTCGGGTGCCTTATTAGCATTGGCGCCCTTCTCCTCTTCATGCATCAGCACCATGTCAACTAGTCTCTCAAAGGCAGTCCCCATGGGGATGTGGGTCAAAGCTAAACCATGAAGCGGTTCGTTCAAACCCTTAAGAAATCTCAGGGCCTTCTTTTCTGGTGTATTCACCAAGTCCAAGCCAAATCTCGCCAACTGGTTGAACTTGTTGACGTATTCTTTCACCGATAGATTCCCTTGCTTCAATGCCAAAAATCTTTCCATATATAAATTTTCTTCAGCCCGTGAGAGAAATTTCGCCTCAAACCTTCGCCTAAAATCTGGCCATGTATCGACTGGACATTCTCCATTAGTGACCTCCTACCAAAACGAGGCCTCATCATTCATTAGCCAGGCTGCTAACTGGACCTTTCTTCCATCTTCCACTTCAAAGATCCCAAACAATTCTTCCACCTCCTTTGTCCAGTTTCGAGCTTCAACAAATGTCTCCATCCCGTGAAAAGGTTTTCCACCCATTGCCCGAAAGTCGTTACATATCTTAGCAAAAGTATCGACACGAGGAGGAGGAGGAGGGGGAGGAGGAGGAGGAGGAGAATTTGCTGGACTTGCGGTGGTGGCCCTAGTCTCTAAATACCTCCTAAACCATCCCGGTATCGTTATCCCCTCGGGTATCTCGGGAATTCCAGACATGCTGAAACGAAAAAGGAAAGATTCAATACAAAAGAACCGAAGGAAAGATATATGGCTCTTGGGGTTATGCTTTCTAAAATGAGCTTTTCTCTTGAAAATACTTTCCTTAAAACGTACTTTTGAAGGTACTTCTTTATAAAAGTGTTTTTGAAAAAACTGTTTTTCAAAATTCATATCTGTTCTGGTAACCTTCAGCTCTGATACCACGTGTAACACCCCACATCCAATAATGTCACTCACAAAGGGAATGCATTAACTTCTATGGAGATTTTTAAGTGTGTATAGAACAGAAACTTAACAACAAGACATATATAAACAGTACTTGAAAATTTAAACTTTATTCATTGCAGCAGTAAACACATAGGTTTGATTACATCATCGAAAACCAGAGTCAAAGTACATAATATCCATTTTGACTAAATCAAAGTACATAAACTGGAAGACATAACCCCAATACAAAATAGCCATAAATAAGATAGGCTGAACTTTTACTTCAGCGATCTAAGCAACTTCTAAAAGCAAGAGATACAACAATCCAAAATCAAGCTCCACTGGTGCTAGTTCCAACCTGAGCACCTGAGGGGGAAAAGGAAGAAAAGAGGAGGAAACAAAGGGGTCAAACATAAAGTCTAGCGAGTACGATAACTTTAACACTATAATTACCAAAATAACTAGGCTAAGGCATAAGTTGGAAAATAAGGAAATGGCCGTGAACAATTGAGCAAGACAGAGTAAACAAGGAAATAAGATGAACAAAGATAACATTAAAGCGCACCTAAACCACTATAAGATAATTACTATACTGCACCACCACTAGTTACCCTAAGGTTGATCCCGCCTACAGAACTTAATAATGATAATGGTTGTTTCGTGCACCCCTAGTTGCCTTCATAGGTGCCGCCAGCCCCTATCTCCACTAGGTGCACCCACTACCCCATACGATCGGCTCCCTAACTCGTAGATACCCGTGCTGGCTCCACAGTGGGGTGTATCACTCCCCAAAGTGGCAACCCAATACCCCCAACAATGCACGGCTTATACCTACACGATGCAACAACGTCTTACCTACCAGCCCGTGCCCATACACGCATATGAACCCGTTGGACTTGCGTTGCCACCGCTAACCCGTTTTGGCCTCTTACAGTCAAGCCCAGTATGCGTGTCCCATCCTCGACTTAGGTCGAGCCCACAAAGATACGTATGGGTTACTGGTTGAAACGGGCCACCATTACTTGACACAAGCTGTCCACCTAAGCTTGGTCCCCTCTAGTACATCCCACTTAACCCTCTTCTTATTCATGTTCACTTACATGTTTCAATTTTGGTTAAGTGTTTCTAATCGTATTTCGAATGCCACCCAAGGCACCCACTAAATTCCACATGCCACCCAAGGCACCCACTTAACCCCCTCATGTCCCACTACATGTTTATCTGGTTAAGTATTTCTTAATTCATTAAGACCGTAACCTTATAAAGACCTCCCACATTAGACTGGCATTTGTGGCAGCTGGATTTGCCGAGTGGGTCTGGGCAGTCTTACACCTCAAAAGAGCCTAACCTCGTGTCTTTACAACTGTCACGTTTTTAATTTATGCCTAAGACCTCCCACATTAGACTAGCATTTGTGGCAGTTGGATTTGCCGGGCGGGTCTGGGCAGTCTTACACCACAAAAGAGCCTAACCTCGTGTCTTAGACGATTAGTTACACCTAATTAATCATTCCCCAATTTGAATTAATTTCCATATTCAAATTATCAATCAATTCCAAATTTAACTATGGCCATAATTGACTCAATTATGTCCATCTATTCATGGTATGCAAAATCATACCAATTTTCATCATAAGTTTATTTTATTCCATTTAAGGCATTTATGCCAATTCCCAATATTAAATCTTTTAATATTATCCCATTACCCCACGTTGTACGTTCGTTCGTTTAACGTAAAATATACGTTAGACTCGAATAGTCTATCTCATGGAACAAAGAGAAAACATCACAACATATATACAGATAAAACTAGATCTAAGCATAAGGGGTGAACTTGCATGTGTGAATGAGGTTCTACATCTAAAAATTGCATAGGACAAAGTCACAAACTTGCATGAAACTACATTTGTCATAGATCCAAATCTAAAGGTGTGAACTTGTTTAGGTAATGGTCACAACTTACATAAATCATGTTTGTCATAGATCTACATCTAAAAGGGTAAACTTGCATAGGCAATAACCACAAACTTGCATAACATGATTCATGTTCCAAACTCATATATTTATATAAACTTGCATATGTGATTTATGCAACATAACAATGGTTTAAACTTACATCTAAACATATAAACTAGCATGTAAAATTTAGCATATAACTCACACATGTCATAGCCTAACTTTAGATCAAAAATAGATGTCATGAAACATGTAAAGTTGTATATAATCTTTACTAACTTGAAATATGATTCATGCCTCAATTAACATCCTAACTTGTATACATACATATGATTTATCATATGAACAACATAACCAAACTAGCATATGAAACATGATTATATATAAGCAAATCATAAAATTACAACATAGATGATATCATCGCAACTTTACAACATACATGATAACGTCATAGAATTTACAACATAAATGATAACATCATAATTTTACAACATAGATAATAACATGCGGTCAATAATTCACAACATAGCTGTATGATCCGCATCATAGTTTAATCCAATTAAATCGTTAATTATTTTATTAAAGAAATCGAACTCACAAGAAGAAGGTATTGTGTTCTGAAATCTGAGTTCTGAAATTGATTAAGCTCGCCTTTGTAGTAGATTTGTTGTTATTTAGATTTATGTTGAATAAAACTGAATTGATTAGCTGTTCTTCCTCTCTAATTGGTGGCGAATGCTCTAGGTTACAAGATGACAGCATGACGGCCATAGTTTCAGTTTTTATTTTGATTTAAGGTTTGAGTCTACCCATGTTTATATAGAATTTGATTTAATTATAGCCGTCGGATGATCTAAGGGTTAATCAAAACCATTCAGTCGGGATAGGGTGACACCTCAGCCCTAATGACTCAGTAAGGAGTCAGAAAGGACTCATCTTTGAGTCACAACACGGATCAGACTGAACCAGAAAGCTGTGCAGGCCTGCTGCTCGACCTGGGTGCACTTGGCAGGTGCGCTAGTGCAGATTTGTACTGGCGCACTTCCCAAGTGCGCCAGTGCAATCTTTTTTTCTCTTGTTTTGCTACCTAACTTCGTTCGTCCATATCTTCTTCATCCGGTATCCGTTTCCCGCAAACTCGGATTCTATCTCAACCAGAATTCCGAGACAAACACAATGGCGCAACCCATTTCCCTTAATTCTCACGTCTGAGAATAATTATTCTTTAATTTATTTAATTCAATTATTCAAAAATCCGGGGTGTTACAATGTTCCTCGCCATTTCAAGAATTTTCCTATACTTCCTTTCTACTACTCCATTTTGCTGAGGAGATCTAGTCACTGTTAATTGTCGTCGAATTCCATTAACATCATAGTACTTCTGAAATTCTCTTGATGTGAACTTTCCTCCACGGTCAGACCTCATGGCTTTTATCATAAGGCCACTTTCCTTCTCAACACGAGCTTTGAACTTCTTGAAGTTCTCAAATACCTATGATTTCTCCTTCAAAAAATACACCCATGTTTTTCTTGAAAAATCATCAGTAAAAGAAGGAAATAATTACTTTTACCAAGTGATCTTAGCTCGATTGGTTAACACGCATCTGTACGTATGAGTTGTAATGGTTTCTTGGCCGTTGAATATGACTCCTTTGGAAAGCCCATTTTGACTTGCTTCCCAAGTAGACATCCTTTGCACAGTTGATTAGGTTGACTTATGCAAGGCAATCCTTTCGCATTTCTTTCTTGAAGAGCAATTCTAGTCCTTTGAAGTTAAGATGTCCAAAACGAAGATGCCAAAGCCATGAGACATCTTGGTAACATGCCTTAAGACATTGGGCGACATCATGTTGAATGCTGAGCACAAGCATTCTATTTTTTGACATTGGTACCTTAGTAATGAGATTACTTGCACTATCTCTTATTGAAAGGCTTTTATCTTTTAATTGAATATCATAAACTTTCTCTAAGAGATGTCCTTAGCTCAAGATGTTACTTTTTATGTTTGACACATAGTATACATTAGAAATGAGCTGATGCTCTCCATTCTTTAATTTAATAAGAACATTACCTTTGCCTTTCATTGTTGCTTTGGATTCTGCTCCAAATTCCACATTGCCCGTTACTGTTTCATCAAGCTCTACGAACATATCTTTTCTTCAGCACATATAGTTGCTTGTGCGGCTATCTAGGTACCATTGATTGTCCTCCTCCTTTTTCATTTTCTTTATGGGCCAATAATAATGGGCCATCTTCTGTAATTCTTTCTTCAGCATAATTCGTTTTCTCCTCAACTATAATTTTTCTTGGAGCCCAACATTCAGAAGCATAGTGTCCAAATTGGTCGCAATCATAGCATTTTATCCATGACTTGTCATTCCTTGAATTTGAATTTCCCCTCCTATGACCTTTAGTTGTGCTTTCTCCTCTTTTATTATTGTTCTTATGGTTGTTTTCATTGTTGGGCCTCCAACCTCATCCATGTCCATATCTACGTCCCCTTCCTCGTTCTTAACCAAGACCCCACCTTTGTTGGCTTTGATTGTTTTCTTCCTTTTTTGAATCAATTCGCGTCTTAAGAACATGCTCCATGGTCTTCCTTCTTCCTTTTCTTTTCTTCATAAGCCTGCAATGAGCCTAAAAGCTCCTCTATAGCCATGATCTCCAAGTTGTTTGTTTCCTCAATGATGACGACAATATGTTCAAACTTTGGATCTAATGATCTAACAATCTTCTCCATGATTCTGACATCATCTAATTCCTCATCATTTCTTTTCAAATTATTAGTAACAACTAAAAGTCTTGAAAAATAATCAGAAACAAGTTCACCTTCTTTCATATGTAGAGATTAAAATTCTCCTCTTAATGTTTGAAGACGTACCTATTTGACTTGATTAGCTCCCTTGTGAGATTTCTGAAGCTTTTCCCATGCTTCTTTTGGTGACTTTGCTTCCGAAATCTTTTCAAAAGTGCCATCATCCAATGCTTAATAAATTAGACTAAGAGCCTTCTTGTCTCTCATCCTCAAGTTTTCCAATTCATCCCTTTGGGTTTGAGATAAACTATCTTCGTCTTCTTGTTTCCTTTCTCAACTATCTGCCATAAACCATGTGCTCCAAGGAGGGCCATCATTATTAAGCTCCAATTATTATAGTTGGTATTGGTAAGCATTGGAATTGGTATGGGAACGCTATTATTCGCCATTTTTAGGATCTTCAACCTTCTTCTTCTTTTTTGTTAAAAGGATCTTCAAGCTCTGATAGCACTTCGTTGACTATTTTTTAAGGAGAAAGAGAAAGAGAATATGAAAAAGAAAAATTTATGTTTGAAAAATATCCTTTTATTGATGCATATTTCTTGATTAATACAAACTTAATTAGTACAACACATAAGAGAGTCTCTATATATAACATGACAGGTGTTCCATACTCTTCTCTATCTTGATAATTCTATTGCATATTTGATAGCCAAAATTTATCATCAGTTATTTTGATTTTGGCCTTTCCAAAAACAAGGATTGAATTTATTACATAATTGGCATTTACTTATAAAACCAAATTTATTTGTTTCCTTTTAAAACCAAGTTTATACCGATGGGGGCGACTTACAAGAGGCTTGTTGATATGGATTTGATGCAAGGATGAGAAGAAGTCATGAGGAGAACCAGCCCAAGGCTGACAAAAAGAAATGGTGTCTTAAGAAGGGAATGCAAAAGGAAGGAGGAAAACCTGATAAGGCTCAGATCAAGACATAGGTTAAGTGCCATGGTTGCGGAGCTTTGGGTCATTTTGTGAAAGACAAAGAAAGACAAAGAAAGATTGTTTCTATTGTGGTCAAGTTGGACATTTCACTAAGCAATGCCCTAGCAAGCTAGGACAGGGGGCAGGATCCTCTAGAGGACAAGTGCATGCCCTTGACGCCAGTGGACTTGATCGAGGTGGGAAAGTCATAGTTGAAGGTTTGATTTTCCTTTTTGACTACCCTATTAGGACTCTATTTGATTTTGGTGCTTCTCATTCGTTTATATCTAATTCTTTGGTAGATAATCTGCACCAAGGTACTAGTATTGTTTCTGATCCTGTTGTAGTCACAAACCCCATAGGAGGTAAGACTCATTTATCCATGATATGTTGGGGTTTGAAAATTTCTATCTTGGGCATCGACTTTGAATACGGCACGTATATTCTTGGCTTTATGGGCTATGGATTCATTCAAGGATTGGATTGGCTAGCCATGGACGATGTCATTCTTGACTGTGAGAAGAGGATTGTTAGGCTTCTGACATTCCAAGGGAGAACTCTGGAGATTTTGTGTGACCCACGGGGGTTAGTTATGCTCAATTTCCTAGATTCGCTCGATGCTTCTATTGACGATTTGCAATCAGTACCTATAGTCAGAGATTATCCGGACGTGTTTTATGAGTTCAGGGGATTACCTCCCAGGTGTGAGACAGACTTTCGGATTTACATGGTAGAAAATGCGAAGCTGGATGCTTTATTGGTGTGCCACATGGCTCCTAGGGAGAGGAGGGAGCTCACCAAGCAAGTATAAGAGCTATTCGAGATCCATTAGATGGGGAATATCAGAGTGGGGAGCTCCAGTAATCTTTGCGACTAAGGCAGACAAATTACTTGTTCTATGCGTGGACTATAGAGAACTGAATAAGCTCACCAAGAAGAATAGGCACCCACTTTCGAGGATTGACGACTTGTTTGATCAACTAGTAGGTGCATCAGTTTTCTTGAAAATGGATTTGGCTATTTTTTATCCCTTAAGAATCATACATACATTGGAGGATTAAGTCTGTGTTAAAACCATAGGACGAGCACCCACAAGGCTCGCGCACTCATACTAACCAAATATACCAAAGTCGTTTGAGCACAGCAAGGTTAAGCATAAGCCATGGGTTGAGCATGGGGGCGAGGGTGGTCATCTGTATCAATCAAAGTCGCCCGAGCATCAGGAAACACATGCACAACATGGCTAGAACACCTTGGGAGACCACTTGCACATAAAAATCGCTTGCTCTGTACATCAGACCATTCGGATCGTTTCCCCATCATAACGTGGTCAGGTATAAGCTGACCATGCATAGGGGTCATATACACAGACCAAGACTGAAGGACAGTACAGCTCAAATACAATATAAGGTCCCCCGGTCTTCTTCTTCTTAGTCGCACATTCCTATGTTAAAAGAGGTCGATCATGCAAAACAAGGAGGAAAATTGGTGTCGATCGCATATCCCACTCTGCAGTCATTCGTTCATACTATCCTGGTCGATCATACAATGCATCTTGAGTAAGGAACCCAAAGATACCAGAGGTCGCACACGCATCCTTTGACCGCTTATTGCAACCCCAATCGCTCGCTTCTCAATCAGTCACTAATACTTCAATCAGATAACAGATACCAGCTCCTGAAGGGTCGCACTAGCATTTTGATCTACAAGCCTTGATCGCTCGCCTACAGATTACGATGTTGATTGCCTGATCGTCTACAATCAAATATAGTTGCATCTACCAGATACCATCTATCAGTCAATCATTAAAAAGCTTGACATGACGCTCGGCCGGTTGCCCATGCACCAATCTGAAAGCTCTGACTAGTCTCCTATATACTCGTCACCTGACCAATCCCCTTGGATTTATGCAATCGTTCACTCCTATGAAGTCGCTCACACAGGACAGCCAGATACAGCTATCAACAGTTGGCTACAGCTAGGCGATGGCATTTTAGTAATTAATAGGACGAATGATCTATAGCCTGCGTATACGGATTTCATCTCATTTCTTCGGGGAACTCACCTATAAATAGGCCATGGCTTCCACCATAAAGTGGATGGACTCCTGGCCACCACGAAGTGCTATCAAATTCTTTCCTCCACCATTCCTTAGCATTTCAACCATCATCATCATCTCTGCTTGAAGATCATCCATCCATTTGTCCATGGCATCCACGAGGATCATCTAAGTGGAAAAGAGATTGAATATTCTCCTCCATTATCCTCTCAAGCAAAGACATTCTCTTTCTCCACCGCTGACCTGTCGTTCTCCTCCATGGATCTTATCATTTCTCCATCGAATTCCATGAATTTAAGTTAGATTTGTATGTGAGAGAGAGAGAGAGAGAATATGTTATGAAAGTGAGAATTTGTATGTACAAAGAGAGTTTATAAGCCTTGTAATCATTTCCATGATAATGCAAGCTACCTTCATAGTGGACATAGGCCTAGCTTAGGACTGAACCGCTCTAAAAACCTTGTCTCCATTTTATTTCCCTTACATTTTTTTCTTTTAGCTCTTGTTGATTGCGGCGCCATTTATTTTCTAACCACATTGGTGAAGTGCGGATCACGTACCATTGGTGTTTGAGCCATTTTTTGGTGAAAACATTTGGCGCCCACCATGCGGCCGCATTTGCATCCTCTCCTTTCATACCTTTTTCAAGTTCAAAAGCCTTGCCTTGTGATCTTAAGCCGTTAAATCCTACTAGATTTCCAAACCTTGCTCAAAGTCATGAACAGATCAAAGTTACTTGTAAAATCAACGACCTCACCAACAAGGTTAATGATGTTACAACACCCACCAACCATTTCAAGGTAGGGGAGTCTAAAATTGAGGTGGCTATAACCAAGAGAGAGTTGGATGAAGTGGTGGCAGGACTAACAAGTCATATAAATATCGCAAACAATGCAATGATGAAGAAACTTGAGTCAATGTTCGCTAGTCAAGCCGCTACTGCAAAAGTCATGCTAAGTGCTACCCACCTTCTACCTGCTCGAACTACTCGCATGTGCAATGCAAGTTCTTTCACTTAAGCCCAAGCCAAGGAAACTCTATTTGGGAAGTTGCAAATTTTTCTTACCTAAACCGTAGAGAAGTGAAAGCAACGGCATGCAACTATTCCGATAACACAACCTCCCAACAAATGCTTGGTTCCACTAGGGCCATATTTCTCCAAAATGGAAGTTCAGGACTCCTGACTCCAAATCGTAATTATTCGCTTACGTAGACGTCCGATAAGGAAGAAGACGTCCACCTCGGGTACCAATATGAAGGGGAGGAACATGTATTAGTAATGGCACGCGAGATTATAGAGGAAAGCTTAAGAAAGGGAGACAATGAGAAAGAGTGGGAATTTTCTCCTACTAAGATCCCACTCACTGGAAGAATCAAGATGGTTGTATATCCACAAAAGTTTAAGCCTCCAGCGGTGCAACCTTATGATAGGGCAAGTGATCCCAATGTGTTCCTACGCAAATATGATCAGTATATGAATGGGGCACGCGCCACAGATAAAATCAAATGCCTATACTTCCCAACTTATCTGGAAGGGGTGGCCTATCTCTGGTTCACAAAGCTGCCACCAAGATGACTTCGCTACCTTGGATAGATTATTTAGGGAACAATTCAAGTTCCGAATAACCAAGGTTTTGGATGTTATGGAGTTAGATGAGCTAGGGAAAAGACCAGGAGAGTCCATTAAAGCTTTTCTCACTTGCTTCAATATGGCTGTGGCTGAAGTTGAAATTTATGATCCCCGCTTGGTTCTAGTGGCTTTGAAAGGGGCCGTATGCAAAAGGACCAAGTTAGGACGATGGATTAAGAAGGAGAAGCAAAGTACTCTTGAGAAGCTACTTGATAAAGTAGAAGAATATATGGGTGTTAAAGAGGATTCGGCATGTGCCTTGGATGTTCTAAGAAGCAATGTACAACTAAAAAGGAAAGGTAATATATAGGACATCATTAGTAGTCAGAAGAGGAGCAACGAGGGAAAGGACAACCGGGCTAATAAGAAGCTCTGCTTTTTTAAGAATTATGAGCTCACTCCTCTTAATGACATCATAGGAAATATCTTCATGGCAACTAACGATACCGAGAAGTATCCGATAACAAAACAAATGCATATCAAAGATGTAGCTATTATAAGATCAGGAAGGTTCTGTCAGTTCCATAACTAGCCAGGTCACGATACCAATGATTGTAGACATCTAAAATCACTAATTGAGGAAATGATAGGAAGAATCATCTACAACAATATGTACAAGTCCACGAACACTGCTCCAACTCCTTGCAAGCAAGGGGCAACAAGTAATGGGTAGATCGCTCAAATCAATCCAAGGCTGGCACTCACTCAAGGATCAGTGAACGGTGTTCTGTTTGCAATGGCTCTGAATAAGCGATCTCTGTCGCCTTTATTTTACTTTGCTTTGCTTTTTGCTATGTTTATATTAACAATCAGTGATGAATTACTTACGTTTTACCGACTAAAAGATTTATGAATCAAAAATTATTTGCTTACATAAATCATACATTAGCTAGCTCATGCAAAAATTGATTTCTTGAACATAGGCAAAGTAGAGGCAACCGCTCATTTACAACCTAACCATAGCTGGAAGCTTCCTAAGCATATCCCAGTTGAAACAATTCAAGCGTTAAGCGCTAAAAGCATCATACAAACTAAGCAAGATGATTAAGCACACCGCTTCAAAAGAATAAGTTATTCTGGAGAAAATAGCGAAAAGCGCAGCAAGTGGACACCAAGCCGGAAAGTTGCACCTTTCATTGCAAAAACACCAAGTCCTTAGCAAGCATCCAGTAAAGGGATTGGTACCAAACTTTCAAAACGATGCAAAGATGAAAGCAACCCAATTTGTCCCACGGTCGAATGATTACCAGTCCCACTAAAGAGGCATCTTGTTAGGTGCAGGACACGAATTCTTTAAATCGTAATAAAACTCGTTAAGAGGAACTAGTGTCCACCTCCCGGGATGAAGCATAAAGTCGGAAGGACCAACAAAACCTAGGCTGGAAGAACCAGTCCTAGTGCCAAAAGGACTGGCAAAAAGCTAGAAGGACCGGCAAAAAGCTGGAAGGACCAGCAGTCGGAAGGACCGACAAACCTAGGCTGGAAGCACCAGTCCTAGTGCCAGAAGGACCGGCAATATGTTGGAAAGACCGGCGCAAACATAAATCCTAGCCGAAAGAGGGTAACAAAAATCCTCCCCGAAAGGGGTAAAAGAAATCCTAGCCGAAAGAGGGTATCCAATAAGGTCGTTTTTGATTCTGAAGCAGCCAGAACAAACAGGACCAAAATTGGATCGAAAACTTAAAACCCAAGGCCTCCCCTGGGTGCACATAATCAAAACCAATCTCCGAAGGGCCTGGGCCACCAGGTTAGCAAGAAATGAGTTTGAATACATTTAAAAAAATATGCATTCAAATCCCAATCTCCGAAGGACTTGGGCCGCCAAGTTAGTGAGAAATAAGGTTGAATGCATTAAATAGCTTACATATTTAATCTGATCACCGAAGGGCTTGGACTGCCAAGTTAGTGGGAAATATGGTTAAATACCTATGCAAAAGGCATGTATTCGAGTCGAACCTCTAAAGGGCTTGGACTACCAAGTCAGTGAGAACACAACTGAGTACATGACAAATTGGCGAACACTAGAAAAATGGCATAAACTGGTCAATTAAAACTAAATTCTAGCTGCAGCTAAAAGAATTTAGAAAAGGTTGACTGTTTCAAGCCCAATAAGTTGTAAAGAACTTTGGTATGAGGGGATCACCACTGCATTAGAGAAATCCAGTAATGTTCATTTAAACATACCACAAGTTCATCACAACTTTACAACAAGGGCTGAACTTCTATAGAGATTAGTTAACTAACGAAATTGAATTCCCTTGAAATGGCTAAAAAAATTCGAGAATTTCGGTAAAGTAACAAACATAAGAAGTGGGTATTAAGAAATTCTCGAGTATTACCTAGCTCAAAATCAAAAGAATTCAATATAATACGATTAGTCGAGTAAACCCAATTCATAATAATCCGTTACTACAAATGAAATGTTTTCATTTATAAAAACGAAAGGCTTATAAAAATCAATGTTGTGAGCATGAAAAGGAAACAGGTATGCAATGTGAAGCAAGAATGTACGACAAAGCGAAAGTAAAAGCTTGAATATAGCGCAGTTTAATCGCAGCAACACAAGGTCATTTAAAGGGTATCAGACATGAACATATATAAAATAACAAGCATAGAGTACTAGGCAAGCATAAACACTCGCATATACAACCGATCTGAATATATGACGAGAAAGAAAATAGGCTAGAGTCACAAATACTACTTATTAATAGGGAAAAGATAAGATGAATTAGCTGCTTGACTTCCATGCTTTGTTTTTTTATTTAAACAAGGAATCTCAGAAGAGGACAGGTTAATGATTCCCAATTTGTTTGCAACAGGTCTCTTTTTGCGTACCAAAGTAGACACAGCCTTAATATTCCAAATATCGTCCTCATCATTACTAAAATCATAATCAACCGCTTCCAGATCAGATACGTTAAGCAATGAAGGGTCGCCTAATAGAGGAGTGGTGCGCGGGCTAACACTAGTTGACATTAAAACAGAATCAATAACAGCAGCTTGAACAATGGTAGCACCGGTAGAAAAAGGAGATGGCGAAGGCGGACCTGGTACAAATGAATATTAAGCACTAAACTTAGAAAACTCAAGTGAAGAATTAAGATGATCCAAATCCGGTGCGGACTGATAGATATCAATTTTACCTGGGGTTGCTGGGTATATAAGATTGATTCCATAATCATTCACATTTCAAGAAGTGTCATCATTCTCTTCGCCATGTCTTGTGCATTGTTTGGACACATTCCCCTGAACCATGTGTTGTTTAATGGGTTGAACTTCAGTAGCATCCTTGACAGGGCGATCCGCGGGGGGATTTTGAGAGAATAAAGCTTCAATGTCGATAAGGCTGGATGAGCCACGAATAGCAGTAACATCCAGGGTTTTCTCCCTAGAGGATTGGGCTTGCTCATCCACCAGTATTTTCCTGCCTTTAACCAAAGCCTTACGGTCTTCTTCTTCCAGGAGATTCTCCTGGAGAAATTCATCATATGCACCATGAGAGTATGAAAGCACTTGCTCCCAAACAAGAGCCAGAGTCCGTGGAAAGTCTTTGTTCAGATAGCTTAAGCTTCCACGATTCATAACACTGTAGACGTAAAACTGAAATAGAGTATTATCAGTCTTGACTCTAGCCTCATCAAGAGCTTTGCGCAACTTGATTTTGTCTTCTTTAAGAGTCTTTAGAGCCTTGTTATGAGAATTAATCTTGTCTTCGAGAACTGCCTTTTCTTGTTGATAAAAAGTCGAAGCTCGTCTCTCCAAAGCCAATTGACATTCAACAAGTTCTTGGGAAAATTGAGCTTCTCAAAATTGTCCTCTTGCAGCCTCAAGCTTTCTTTTAAGTTCCTCATTTTCGGCCTCCAAGTTGTTCACTCTAATATTCCCACTCTTTAAAGAGGCAATTTCGGATTGTTGGAACCTGATCAAATGAACCAATCTGGCTTTGTCATGCTCCAAGATGTCAATATGATCAAGATGCCTAGCATTCAACCTTTGAAACTCGTAACCAAATTTGGCCCAATGCTCTAGTTGCTTATCAACGTTGCTCATGGCCATGTTTAACCATGTTTCTAGTTGACTCCTAGAAGTATTAAACTGAGTAATCATACAATTCTTTATAGTACTTAACCCCTCAACAACATCTCGCCTATCATTTGGATGTAAATCTAGATCAAAGTACATTACTCTTAAATCCCAACCTCCAAAACGAACCCTAAGCATCAAGTTTCCAGGTGGAACTTTATAGGGAGGTCTGTCGAAAATCATTTGGATTTGAGCATAGGTTGGAACAATGGATCGTTGAGGAATCATCGGAATCTCGAAAACTAGTTGATAGGTAAAGTTTCTGAATCTCACTCTTGTCTCGTTTGTTTCTGCTCCTCTTCTAGTCTCCTTCTATTTGGTGCTTACCTTTATCACCCTTATTCGATACCTCTTCACAATTGGGTTCTTCCCTCCTAAGAGAATCAGTCAATGGAAGCTCGGGGATGTGTTGAGGTTGAGAACTCGAGGATGACTAGGAGCGCTTCAAGTGACGAGAAAGGCGAGACTGTAAAAGGCTTTGTGGATCAATAGAACCGGTTTGATGGGAAAAACTATCTGATAATGAGTGTTTCATTCCTATACCTGGAAAAGGTAACAAGTAAAACTTCAACGCTTAACATAAAGAAGTATGCAAAGAAATTATATGCTTTGTGGGAAAGCATAAAGTACTTGATAATTATATTTTAATACATATCCAATAACAAACCAATTTTGAGGGGAATTCCTAAATCAAATGCTTCCCTAGGCCATTGAGCGGATTCTTGAGTTCCCTCCATATCAGATTTTACAGGATCGGAAGTCACAATATCACCCTGGTTAAGATATTTGACGGTGTCTAAGTCTCCCAAGCCTCCGAAAATGCCTGTAGAACTATCTTCCTGGATGACAGGGGCAATAGGATTCTCAAAAAATTTCTTAGAAATTATATTATCTCTTGTACCATCCCTGCTTTCATTTACTCCTTTACCCCCATAATGAAAGGCATTCCCTTCGGTAATCAAAGGCAAGGGAAATCCCGATGAAGTTTGGCTACTATCACCAAGGTCTAAGCATTTCTTTTTGGTAAGGGATTTGCTAATGGTACTTTATGTATAAGCTGGAGTTTTCTTAATGGACCGTGAAGGATGGAGTAGTTGATACTGACAAAGGGTTCTTTCTAAAAGTTAAAACTGTCTACTTCTTTCAGTGTTGTTAATAGTAACCAAAGAATCAAGAAGAGCTTGGTCAAGAACAAGGCATTCAATGGAAGGAATTGTAGCAAAATGGAAAGATAACCAATAAAAAAGGAAGGAAGCAGAAAATTCCAAAGCAAGGGCAGTTATTTCCTTCCATCCGTCGGCCATAGAAGTCACCGGGACATCGAACATAAAAGTATTGATCTGGAAACCCCTTGACATTTTCCGTTAAGCCGGTGATAATTCTGCAGTATCTGCGTTCCATAAAAATAAAAGAGGGACCGCTTGTCTTCCTTCTTTTGAAAGCATATAAGGAACAGATATCCGAAAATGTAGGTGCTCGTTGCTTGACTCTCATGAAAAGTATGTGTAGTCCTAATAAAACATGATATCCATTGGGATGCAACTAGTATGGGACTATAGCCAAACGCCTCAAAATGGACACTAAATAGGAATTAAAAGGAGGATCCGCTCCACTTGACAACATATGGTGATTGATTGTTACATACCCAGGGGGTGGATAATCGGCCAAATCATCTTTCCTTGGGAATTTAGTTTCATCTACTAAAAATCCAAATTGAGCACACATTTGCTAGTATAAGCCAAATGGGAGCATCGATTCACGGCTGTCAGAAGGCACTCTCTCATGGATCCGAGGTTGGGGATAAATTTGGCTAATGTTCACTCTAGGACCAACAACTGGGGCAGCTTCAGTTACCTGACCAGAACCTTTGGTTTCTCCAGACATGGTACACGCTTCCAAATTTACAAACTAAATAACGATATGAGGTTTTGAATTCTCGATCAGCACATACTCCAAATCTCAAATAAAACCCGGTGTTTGAATGGTGATATTTATACAAAGAATGCTCAGCTAGGTTGTAAGTAATTGAAGGAAAGCAACTCTGAATGAATACACCAATCAAACTAAAGGCTACCTGGTATACATAGCCTTCAAACTAATCTACTATTGGTGTGAGCGACCGATGGTAAAATTGTAAGCTCGAAAGTGTGCATTAGTATTTGTCATTATAGATCAAGCACTACAAGGAAAATTCAGCTAACAATATGAACCAGGCTTGGACGATCGCACATGACCCTCACCTAGTCATATACGAAAGATTCTGGCCCGGTCGGGCATACTCAATTAATTCCTGGTCGCACATGATCGATCTAAATGTGTTGTGCACATTTCGCTCGAATCCTGATCATAAGTATACGGTCATGTGCATTCAATTCAAAAAAGTCGGTCGCTCTAGATCAATCGGGTCAGGCTCGATCATAACCTACTCCACATACGAGTTAAGCAAGAATGACCCTTACCAAATCAAACATAAGCGACCAGAGTGCAAAGCAGGGATGTCAAGGGATTGCAGAACTGGATATGAAAACAGATGCCACCAACATCAAACATAGCATGGAACAATCGTAGCAATATCAAGGCTCTGTAATACAAGCATTCCATCAAGCATCATATGTGCAGTAAAAATTTGTGCTCATTCAAGTGCAAAAAAAGGGCTCAGTTTTAACTGCTCACCTATATTGACAGAGGTATGGTGAATTAAAATGTTTTGTCAAGACATTTCGACAGAAAACTTGCAGACATACTATTGAAATCAGAAAATCAAAGGGCTTTCTTGCGAATCAGAGCTGTCAAACGATTACGCACACAATCCTAGAACATTCTAAGTCAAACCGGAAAACTTCCATTCATTGCAATCACATCAAACCACCAAAAACTTCAATACATGCTCAAATCATTCAGTTTTTACCCTAACCTTGAACTTTCATAAAGCTAATCGGATTAACCCAAAAGCAAAATTCAAAGAGGGAAATTCACCTGCAAACGAGCAGGCAACCTCGGTTTTAAAGGAGAAATGCTTTAGCTGATTGTGAAATTAGTGAAGCTTAACTAGAAGAAACAAACGCAATAACAAATTGACGAAGGAAATACGGTCGAAGTCTGAGAGGAACCAGGAAGCAACAGGAAATCTTCTAAGGAAAAGCCGCCATTAAGACGGATTCTTCAGAAAGTCGAAGTAAATAAAGAGTGGGAAAATGAAGAGACAATAATTAAGGAAGACTAAAAGGCTCGTTCAGAATAAAGGTGACATGTCATCTCGTGCAGATCTGAATAACCCGCTTAATTGCACTAAAAGATAGCAGCCTACCCGCTCGAGCCCAAATAATTCGCACGAATACATCGAGCGACCATGAGGTTATTTGATCTTATATAAGCGCGATCCAATAGCAAGCATGGTCATCCTATAGGGAACTAGACTTAATCCATCAAATGATGTTGCATTTCATTATTTTGAAGCATGTAATCTTTATAAATTAAAAAATTACAAACTTTGTGGGGCAAATGTTTATCCCTTAAAAATCATGCATGCATTGGAGGATTAAGTCTGTGTTAAAACCATAGGACGAGCACCCACAATTCTTGCGCACTCATATTACAACCAAATATACCAAAGCCGTTTGAGCACAGCAAGGTCAAGCATAAGCCATGGGTCGAGCATGTTGGCGAGGACTATTCATCTGTATCAAACAAAGTCGCCCGAACATCAAGAAATACAAGCACAATGTGGCTTGAATACCTTGGGAGACCGCTTGCACATAAACATCGCTCGCTCCGTTCATATGACCATTAGGATTGTTTCCCCATCATAACGTAGTTAGGTATAAGTTGACCATGCAGAGGGGTCGTACATACAGACTAAAACTGAAGGACAGTACAACTCAAATACAATATAAGGTCGCCCGGTCTTCTTCTTCTTAGTCGCACATTCCTATATCAAAAGAGGTCAGTTATGCAAAACAAGGAGGAAAATTAGTGCCAATCGCATATTACACTCTGCAGTCGTTCGTTCATACTATCCTGGTTGATCGTACAATGCCTTTTAAGTAAGGAACCCAAAGATACCAGAGGTCGCACACGCATCCTGTGACCACACATTGCAACCCCAGTCACTAGCTTTTCAATCAGTCACTAATACTTCAATCACATAACAGATATCAGATCCTGAAGGGTCGCACTGGCATTTTGATCTACAAGCGTTGATCGCTCGCCTATAGACTGCGATGTTGATCGCCCGATCATCTACAATCAAATATAGCTGCATCAACCGGATACCATCTATCGGTCAATCATTAAAAAGCTTGACATGATGCTCGGCTGGTCGCCCATACACAAATCCGAAAGCTCTGACTAGTCCCCTGTGTACTCATCGCTTGACCAATCCGCTCGGGTCTATGAAATCTTTTGCTCCTATGAAGTCGCTCACACAGGACAGCCGGATACAGCTATCAACTGTTGGCTACAGCTAGGCGGTGACATTTTAGTAATTAATAGGACAAACGATCTGCAACCTGCATATATGGATTTTAGCTCATTTTTTCGGGGACCTGACCTATAAATAGGCCATGGCTTTCATCATAAAGGGGATCGACTCCTGGCCACCACAAAGTGTTGTTGGATTCTTTCCTCCACAATTCCTTAGCATTTCAACCATTACCATCATCCCCACTTGAAGATCATCCACTGATTTGGCATGGCATCCATGAGGATAAACTAAATGTAAAAGGGATTGAAGATTCACCTTCATTCTCCTCTCTAGCATTCTCCTTCTCCACCGCTGATCTATCCTTCTCCTCCAGGATCTTATCATTTCTCCATTGAATTCCATGAATCTAAGTGAGATTTGTATGTGTAAGAGAGAATATGTTGTGAAAGTGAGAAGATGTATGTACAAAGAAAGTATATAAGCCTTATCATCATTGCCATGATAATGCAAGCTACCTTCATAGTGGACGTTGGCCTAGCTAGGGATGAAGCACTCTGAAAACCTTGTCTACATTTTATTTCCCTCATATTTTTGCTTTTAGATCTTGTTGATTGCAACACCATTTATTTTCTAACCATATTGGTGAAGTACGGATCACGTACCATTGGTGTTTGAGCCAATTTTTTTGGTGAAAACAGCTATAGGATTTCATTAGTTGACAATGGAAGAGGAAAGTATTGATAAGACTGCTTTCATAACTCCAAACAGTTTCTTTGAGTTGTTGGTCATGCCTTTTGGACTGACGAATGCACCAACACATTTTGTGGACTTGATAAGTCGGGTGTTTAAGAAGTTTCTAAAAAGTTCATGGTGATCTTTGTGAATGATATTCTGATCTTCTCAAAGAACGAGGAGGAGCATTCCATACACTTAGAAGAGGATCTATGCATTCTCGTATCACATAAGCTTAAGGCTAAACTTTCTAAGTGTCACTTTCGGAGAAAGGAAGTAAGGTTCCTAGGGGATGTAGTCTCGAAAGACATGATAGCGGTAGACCCCGCTAAGTTCACCGTAGTTCAAGATTGGAAGGCTCCGAAGAATGCGACCGAGGTGAGGAGTCTCCTTGGATTGGAGGGATATTATAGGAAGTTCATAAAAGACTTTGCAAGGGTATCCGCCTCGCTCACCCGATTGACGAATAAAAACTTGGCTTTTTCTTAGAGCATTGATTGTGAGGGTGCTTTTTAGATATTGAAGAGGGTTTTGACATCAACCTTGGTTCCGACTCTCCCTGATGGAAGCAAGGTCTTTACGGTCTATACAGATGCTTGTGGCAAAGAACTTGGTGCCGTGTTGATGCAAGAAGGTGGGGTATTATGCTACGGTAGTAGATAGTTGAGAGTTCACGAGATGAACTACCCTACCCATGACCTAAAATTGGCTACTATAGTGTTCACATTGAAGTTTTGGCAATTTTATCTACTTGGAGAGAGATTTTAGCTATACATAGATCATAAGTTGCTCAAATATTTGGTCGCACAGAAGGATCTCAACCTAAGGCACTAACGATGGATGGAGTTCCTACCCTAGGCAAGAGGAATGTAGTGGAGGATGCGTTGAGTAGGCAGAGGATGATCTTGAGTCTGGTACTCGTAGAGAGGTGGAGCTTGGAGTTTATATTAACTTTCGATTTAGGCCATCTATGGATTTTACACCTGGTTTGTTAGCATCATTGGAAGTATAACCTACTTTTATGGAGCGCATTGAAAAGGTCGGTTGTGTACGACTTGTGCAGGATCTATAATATGGCTATGCGGAATATGATAACAATATATATATATATATATATCACAGATAACTTTAAATGCAGTAAAGTAAAGACACCAGGATTTTATACTGGTTCGGACTTCCCGTCCTACGTCCAGTCCCGAAGCTCCTCTTCGGCTTTTCACTAAACAACACCCTCACTTCACCCGGAGGAACAGGTTCACTACTTGATTTGCGGGCTACAAGTTTACCCACTTGATTTCACGGGCTACAAGCTTACCCACTTGATTTCACGGGCTACAAGCTTACCCACAAGACGATTACAAGAGTTTGACCTTGAATGTGTTCTTTCTTCAACACTGAATAGTCAATGATTGAGTACACCCTTCCTATAATCTTATCCTCAAATGTATTTTGATGTTTAGAAAGATTAGGAAGTAAATTATCGAGTTGAATCACAAGTGTATTAATTATGCTTGGAGATTCAAACGATAATTGAATGCTTTTGAGTGCTTTTTGAGAGAAAAGGATAATGCAAGATAGATCAGAAAATAGAGAGTAAATTCGATGATTTGAATGATTGCAAAATCATGTATTTATAGAAATCGAGAGGTTGCAATTGTTGATGAAAAGTTGCATCTAAAATAAGTGATTATTCATGAAGAGAAATGGATGCAACTCTTAAAGGAAGAAGATGACTTTTCATGAAAATTCAAAAAACTGTTGACCTATAGAATTTTGTAGGTCGACATGTTTTTAGCCGTTGGAGTTCAAAAACCTGTTGACCTATAAAATTTTGTAGGTCGACCTATTTTTGACCGTTACATTTTAAAATCCTGTTGACCTATAAAAAGTTGTAGGTCGACATGTTTTTGACCATATGCATAAAAAATGTTTTCATGAGTGATATTTTTAAGCAATTAGAAGTATGATCATTTGAGGATAGATTTTAACATTATATAACTCTAAAATAATCAACTTCTAACCTATGAAGTCATCTCGTCTTCTTTTTGTCGATGTAGAAGCTTCTTCTTGTCATAAATCAAAATAACCATCGAAGCTTTGACTCAACATTCTCCCCCTTTTTGATTGATGACAACATGGCCTAATAAAGGTATTGTTCCTTGTATATTGCTCCCCTGTATATATGCTCCCCCTGAATTATATATAATCTGCATAGCATTCGTTAGTAATATTTTCTCCCCCTTTGTCATCGACAAAAAAGGTGTCTATAAGAGAAAGCAATAATTCATAGAGAAACCATACAACAAAATACATAGATTGTGTTATACATTCAAGGCAAACCAAAAATAAACACACCAGAAGTACCAGGAAGTAGCATAGTTAAATACATAGGCAAATTAAAAAACTTGAAAGATAAAAACGAGACGACTATTGTGATGGCCAATCCGAATCACTATCTTCTTCTTCATCTTTGTTTCCTTCCTCCTCTTGTTCCTCATTGTTGCTATCACCATTGTCCTTCTCAATATCGTCATGAGCTCCTTCTTCAATATGCGACAGTCCACGACCACGAGTATGTTGGGTACTTGCTCCAGAGCTAGTACCTTCTTCAGATGAGGACCATGTAAACGTAGGTGGCATTGGTCGTTTTCCTGGGTCTTGAGCAAGCGGTGCGGAGGTTGATGCACAAGAGATTGCATCCCAAATCGTTCCAAAGAAGGACTTTAATTTGTTGAACCGCTTATCAAGTTTAGAATCTAAGCGGTCAATTTTATTTCAGTTCTTTTGAGTCTAGCTTCGAGTAAGAATTGATTACGTGCAATTTGCTCAAGAGTGTCCTTAGTTGAAGAAGTAGGAGGCGGAATTAAAACGTCTTCAGGCCTTTGCGTGGGAACTTGAGAAGAGAAAGTCTGTGGAGGTCCTTGTTCGACATATCGCTCAAAAGGAATAATATTCAAATAAGGAAACGGTAGCTTCATCCTCTTTTTAGATGCTTTATCAATACATTTTGGTATTGAGATTTTAGATTCGGGAGATCTTACGTGACATTCCATGAGACAACGCATAATATACTCGTTATAAAACAAGTGTGGCCTTGAACGTTTATTTACCATCACAATTTCGTCGAAAATCATCTCAATCCAATTTACCTTGATATTTGCATAAATGGCATACAGTGCCTTAAAGTTTTCTCTGTAAACTGCATCAAAGTTTCCAGTCCTTGGAAGAAGAGAGTGTGTGATACAAAGGTGTAGAAGTCTGGCAGATGGTCTTAGATGGATACCTTTAGTACTTGACTTATGGTCTTCTATGAAAAGGTGACTATTTTTGTCGCGAATATGTATAGGGCAGAAATCACTACCGAATTGAATACCTTCGTTATGGGTTCGAAGAATTTCTGCCATCCGGTCTTTGGAGAGAAAGATGTGTTGACCACAAACAACGGACCATAAGCAATCATCCGAGTTTTGGGGTTTAAATTTGTCTAAATTGAGATTAGCATAGAATAGTTTTATCAAAGTATGGCTTATCTCAACATGATTGTCTTCAAAATTTAGAAGAGACTCTATACCCGCTCTGTTTGATAGTCCACTAACATCGTAGAGGGGGAAATCAGAGAATTTGAGAAAAGAACCGTGGTGAACTGTATAGTCTTTCATCTTGTTCCATCTCTTCACCGCAAGAGGATCCATTAGCCATTGTTTGATTTGAGTATCAATAGGTTGAACAGGGGCTTGAGAAGATGATGTTTTGGACTTCTTTTGCTTTGGAGCCATTGGAGAGGTTAGGAAATTTGAAAAATTCTAATAGATCAGGTTATAAAGAGTATAGAGAATGAAAAGAAATGACCTTTGATGAAGAGTTGTGAAGTTTGAAAAGGGAATGGACGTGTTGGTTGGGTGAAAAGGAAGTTTCCAGCGAAACCGGTCGACAGATATCAATGAGCCGGTCGACGAGTAAAATCTCTGGAAAAATTGATGCACGTGTTTTCGAACTGACCGGTCGACAGGTTGGAGTTTGGGCGGTCGACAGGAAATAGTTCTGGAACACAAACATACATATGTTTGGTTTGACCGGTCGACAGGAGGAATAAGGAGCGGTCGACAGGTAAAAGTTCTGTTTGATAAAGAACTTAAACTTGAACTATGGCGGTCGACATGATTTAAATGACCGGTCGACAGTTATTAGTTCTGGAAATGTTTGAAATCAATTCTTTAGGCATAACGGTTGACAGGGGAGTATGATGCGGTCGACCGTTTTTAATTCTGGTTTCAATATAAAGGCTAAGAATCCTTAACCGGTCGACAGCGTGAACAAGATCGGTCGACAGGTGCAGAGAAAATTTGTTTTTCTGGCTTTTGAAAAGATATATATATATTAAAACAAATTTTATTCAATAACAAGATTTCAAAACACCAAATACTTGAAGAACAAAATACAAATTTATTTTTTAAAGAAGAGTTTAAACGATATAAATTATTTCCTTGGCTCCCATGAATTCTTTGGTTCCCAATGGCTAAACCTTCCACTAGCTCCTTCATTGTTTTGATAATTTCTATCCCATGAATTTGGAGTTCGTGAAGACGATGGTATTGGCATTGGCTCATGTACATTATGTCTGTCAGAGCCACAAAAGAGAGTAGCTAATCGTTCGAGGTACGTCAAACGAGAAGTCGTCAGTTTTTGCTCATAAAACATTTGTTGTTGATAATAATGCATTTCATCTATCTTCTCCTTAGTTCGTGGAGAACAAAATAAAACTTTCTTGCTCTTCTTAGAAGTAGGAGTAGTTCCTGGCGTTCGAGAAGGCGGATGAAAGCCAGGTGGATGCTCTGGTGTTTTTGGGGAGTTATATTCAGTCGGTTCGGAACTTGTGATTGAAATGTGGGAATTTTCAGCACATTTCTCACAGATGTGTGCCATGAGATTATTTAAAAGTTATAGAAGTTTGAGAGAATGAATGAAAGCACTCAAAAATAGTCATATATATAGTAGGAGTTTTCTATTTTAAGATAATAAATAAATGGTTTGTATATGTTTTACCATAGAAAAATCCTCTGCTATATATAGTAAAAAGACATTGGTTTCTGATAAACAAAATACGAATTCTTATAAAAATTAATCTTCGAGTTCTTTTCGTGAAACCAATCCTAGCTCTCTACGTAACTTGATAAAGCTTGACTCTAGTAGAGGCTTTGTAAATATATCTGCTAGTTGATTTTCCGTGTTGACATATTCGAGGTTTATATTTCCCTTTTCAATGTTATCTCGTAGAAAATGATGACGAATGTCAATGTGTTTAGTCCGAGAGTGATTAACTGGGTTTTTGGATAAATTTATCGTACTAGTGTTATCGCAATATATAATGGAATTCGATAAATTCATACCAAAATCTTTAAGTGTTTGTTGCATATATATAACTTGTGTACATGCCAAAGCTGCTGAAATATACTCTGCCTCGCATGTTGATAGTGAAACACAATTTTGTTTCTTACTAAACCAAGAGACAAGTGATTTTCCAATGAAATGGCACGTAACACTTGTACTCTTTCTATCCGTTCGTGATCCTCCGAAATCAGCATCACTATATGATACTAATTCGAATGCACAATCCTTAGGATAGAAAAGACCGAAATCTTTGGTGTTATTAAGATATCGAATAATTCGTTTCACTGCTCGCAAATGTGATTCCTTAGGATCAGCTTGAAAACGTGCACACAAACAAACACTCATCATAATGTCAGGACGACTAGCTGTTAAATATAGGAGAGAACCTATCATACTACGATACGTCTTTTGGTCTATACTCTTTCCACTTTCATCCTTTTCAAGATGACTAGTGGTACTCATTGGAGTCGGTTTTCCAGAAGTATTTTCAAGTCCGAATCTTTTAACAAGATTTTCACAATATTTTTCTTGATTTATGAAAATACCATTTGAAAGTTGTTTAATTTGAAGACCAAGAAAGTATGATAACTCTCCCATATGTGACATTTCAAATTCTTTGGTCATGGTATCTGAAAATTCTTTACAAAGTCTCTCGTTTGTTGAACCAAAGATTATGTCATCCACATATATTTGAACAACAAGTATCTCTTTGTGCGAATGTTTAATAAATAATGTTTGATCAACCTTTCCTATTTGAAATCCAGAGTTGATAAGATGACTTCGTAGTCGTTCATACCAAGCACGTGGTGCTTGTTTTAAACCGTACAAAGCCTTCTTAAGCTTGAAAACATGATCTGGATATTTTTCATGTTTGAATAAAGGTGGTTGTTCAACATATACTTTTTCTTTTATAAAACCATTTAGGAACGCACTCTTGACATCCATCTGATATAATTTAAAATTATGGTGACAAGCAAAAGATAGAAGTATTCGAATTGCTTCTAGTCTAGCAACAGGTGCAAAAGTTTCTTCATAATCGATACCCTCTTCTTGATTATATCCTTGTGCTACTAACCGTGCTTTGTTTCGTGTTATGTTTCCTTGTTCATCAGCCTTATTTTTGTAAACCCATTTAGTTCCGATAACTGATTGATCGGTTGGCCTTGGAACAAGTTCCCATACATCATTGCGTTCGAACTGATTTAGTTCTTCTTGCATAGCAATGATCCAATATTCATCGGTAGCAGCTTCTTTAGGATTCTTAGGTTCGATGTTTGAAATAAATGCAACATGTCCCATTTGGTTAAGTTGACTTCTAGTTCTAATTTGAGATGATACTTCTCCAATTACATTTTGAACCGGATGATCTCTCAATATTCTTGGAGGAGATCTCATTCTAGGTGGAGAAACTATCACAGGAGGTTGAGGAATATCGTTGATAATTTCGGAGTCAGAATCCTCATTTGTGACAACAGTGTCATTTGTATTGATATTTTCGTCATCATCAATTTTTATATTAGAAAACTTGTAGTATTCATCGAAAGATATATGAAGTGATTCTTCAATAATTTTGGTTCTTTTATTGAATATACGATAAGCCTTACTTCGATCCGAATAACCAACAAAGATTCCTTCGTCAGCTTTTGAATCAAATTTTCCAAGGTGATCTTTCGTATTTAAAATAAAACATTTCGAACCAAAAACTTTGAAATAAGAAATATTTGGTTTTCTTTCATTGAATAACTCATATGGTGTATTTTTAGTTAGAGGTCGAATGGAAACTCGATTCAAAACATAACACGCAGTTGCTACAGCTTCTGCCCAAAAATGTTTTGATAGAGTGCTTCCATTTAATAATGTTCTTGCACATTCTTGTAATGTTCGATTTTTCCGTTCTACAACCCCATTTTGTTGTGGAGTTCTAGGAAAGGAAAAATTGTGTGATATACCTTTCTTTGCACAAAAATGTTCAAATTCATTATTTTCGAACTCTCCGCCATGATCACTTCTTATATTTTTGACTTTAAGTCCCTTCGATTTCTGAATACGTTTGACGAAAGATTTGAATTTTTCGAAAGTGTCACTTTTATTTTTCAAAAACATAGTCCAAGTATAACGAGAATAATCATCAACAATTACAAACACATACCGACTATGATTTATGGATTGTATTTGAGTAGGTCCAAATAAATCCAAATGTAATAGTTCAAGTGGTTGTAATGTCGAGATTACCTTCTTAGATTTAAATGATGACTTGGTTAATTTTCCGATTTGGAAAGCGTCACAAAGATTGTCAACTTTGAAACTCAGTTTTGGTAAACCTTTGACTAGATCATTTTTAGCTAGCTTGTCAATAGTTTTAAAGTTTATATGACAGAACCGTTTGTGCCATATCCATGGATCATTTTCCTTAGCAATAAGGCACATATTTGAATTTTGATTAAAATTCATATTTAAAATATACATATTTCTGTCTCTATATCCTTCAAAAACTAAATTTTTATCTTGGTCAAGAATGTTACATTTGTCATTTGAAAAGGAAATTGTAAACCCTTTATCACATAACTGACTAATACTAAGTAAGTTATGTTTTAGATTTCTAACTAGCATGATATTCGTAATAAGAGGTAAATTAGATGTACCGTAATTGCTCACATCGCCTTTGCCGATGATGAAGCCTTTTGAATTATCTCCAAAAGTGACTGAGCCCCCATCAAAGTATGTAATATTCGTCAATATGCTCTTGTCTCCAGTCATATGCTTCGAGCAACCACTGTCCAAAATCCATCTTCCTCTTTTCTTTAGTGGGACCTGCAAAAAATAAAGTTAAATCCATGGTACCCACTTTTTATAGGGTCCTAAGAGTTAGGTCTTAGGAGTCCAAACCCATACGGGTCCGGTATCCCCTTTATACAAATAATTTGGATTATGATGTATAGTACTCAAGAAATTTTGAATGTACTTGTTCCTAATCAAAATATTATTTGTTTTAGGAACCCATACTTTGACATTCTTCTTTTGAGATTTCACACTCGGTTTTGGTTTGAAATATAATAAACTCAGATTTTTCTTAGCTTCAGTTTCTTTTACTAACTTATTTTTCTTTCTTCTTTTACCAAGATGTTTCTTGATAACTTGTTTCTTATATCCCAATCCTTGCTTATTTGTAGCTGATTGTGAATTCTCAATGATTTTTGTCAGATTTTCTCGACCTTTGTTAAAGTTAGAAACATTTTTAGTAATGTCGTCTAACTTTGATTGTAAACTAGCTTTTTCAAGGTCTAGATTCTTGACTTTAGCTTTAAGCTCATGATTTTCAGTAGTGAGAATATCATTCTTTTCTTTTTGAACTTCAATTTCTTGAGTCAAAAGAGATAGTTGAGAATTAGAATTAGAAGATGATTCTTGAGCCTTTTCAAGTTCCTCTTCTAATATTTTCTTCTCATCTTTTAACATATCTCTTTCTAATTCTGATCTATTCAACATTGTCTTGACTTCTTTTAATTGATGTTTTGTATCTTTAAATTTAACCATTAATTTATCATAAATATCAAGCATATCCTCCAGAGTAGGAATTTGTACCTCATCCTCTGTTGCCATAAAACATACATTTGCTTGTTCAGTGTCTGAGTCACTTTCGCTATCAGATGAAGATGAGTCTGAATCATCCCATGTTACTGAGAATGCTCTTTTCTTTGATTTGTCCTTCTTGAATTTTTCGGATTTCTTCTTTTTATCCGGACAATCTTTTTGCAAATGTCCCTTTTTGTGACAGTTGAAGCATTCCATAATTGAAGATGATGGTTTATTTGATCCAAACTTCTTTTTGTCGTATCGACTAGCTTTTCTTTGCTTCAAGAACTTCTTAAAACCTTTTGCAATAAGTGCTAAGTCTTCATCTTTAGAATCTGAAATGTCTTCATCTTTTTCGGCATGAAAAGCAACATTTTTCTTTTCTTCTTTTTGTTCTCTTCTAGCCTGTAAATTTGCTTCGTAGGACATTAGATTTCCTATCAATTCATCTGGCTTCATGGTAGAAAGATCATTAGCTTCTTCTATGGCTAATACTTTTCCTTCCCATTCATTAGTCAATGAATGTAGGATTGTTGAAACTACATCAAAGTCAGAATATTTTTGTCCTAATCCAATAAGAGCATGATGAATGGTTTGAAACCTTGAATACAACTCATTGATTGTTTCATTTGGCTTCATTTTAAAATTTTGGAATTGGCTTTTCAACAAAGCTATTTTTGCTTGTTTAACCTTGTTAGTACCTTCATGAGTGGTTTTTAGCGTTTGCCAAATTTGATAAGCAGTGGTACAGATACTAACACGGTTATACTCATTTTGATCTAATGCACAAAACAACATATTTATTGCTTTTGCATTTACTGTTGCTGCTGTTTTCTCAGCAGGAGTCCATTCTGCATACTCAGTAGTTGGATTAACTATTTCTTTCTGAGTAGCATTCCAAGCATCATAACTTGTTGATTGCATATAGAAAGCCATACGTGTTGCCCAATAACTATAGTTTAGGCCATTAAAGAAAGGAGGTCTTTGTGTAGATTGACCTTCAGTGTAAGTGTTAGTGCTGGTGCTTGCGTTATTTGCCATATTACTAGAATATATCAAATAACTGTGTTACGGTTATAAGATGACCGCGCTCTGATACCAATTGAAAAGGTCGGTTGTGTACGACTTGTGCAGGATCTATGATATGGCTATGCGGAATATGATAACAATATATATATATATATATATATATATCACAGATAACTTTAAATGCAGTAAAGTAAAGACACCAGGATTTTATACTGGTTCGGACTTCCCGTCCTACGTCCAGTCCCGAAGCTCCTCTTCGGCTTTTCACTAAACAACACCCTCACTTCACCCGGAGGAACAGGTTCACTACTTGATTTGCGGGCTACAAGTTTACCCACTTGATTTCACGGGCTACAAGCTTACCCACTTGATTTCACGGGCTACAAGCTTACCCACAAGACGATTACAAGAGTTTGACCTTGAATGTGTTCTTTCTTCAACACTGAATAGTCAATGATTGAGTACACCCTTCCTATAATCTTATCCTCAAATATATTTTGATGTTTAGAAAGATTAGGAAGTAAATTATCGAGTTGAATCACAAGTGTATTAATTATGCTTGGAGATTCAAACGATAATTGAATGCTTTTGGGTGCTTTTTGAGAGAAAAGGATAATGCAAGATAGATCAGAAAATAGAGAGTAAATTCGATGATTTGAATGATTGCAAACTCATGTATTTATAGAAATCGAGAGGTTGCAATTGTTGATGAAAAGTTGCATCTAAAATAAGTGATTATTCATGAAGAGAAATGGATGCAACTCTTAAAGGAAGAAGATGACTTTTCATGAAAATTCAAAAAACTGTTGACCTATAGAATTTTGTAGGTCGACATGTTTTTAGCCGTTGGAGTTCAAAAACCTGTTGACCTATAAAATTTTGTAGGTCGACCTATTTTTGACCGTTACATTTTAAAATCCTGTTGACCTATAAAAAGTTGTAGGTCGACATGTTTTTGACCATATGCATAAAAAATGTTTTCATGAGTGATATTTTTAAGCAATTAGAAGTATGATCATTTGAGGATAGATTTTAACATTATATAACTCTAAAATAATCAACTTCTAACCTATGAAGTCATCTCGTCTTCTTTTTGTCGATGTAGAAGCTTCTTCTTGTCATAAATCAAAATAACCATCGAAGCTTTGACTCAACACGCATTAGATCCTCCCAACGAGAGGACCCAAACATAGAATACACCATGGGCATGCTTAGTAAAGATGATAACTATAGTCACCTAAGTGGATACTCCATGGATGATAAAGGGTGGCTACAACAAGATGGAAGTTTCTGTGTTTCCCGAGATAGAGATTTGTTGGGGAAAGTCCTCGAGGAGGCTCATCATTGTTGGATGACTATCCATCCGGGCGGTGACAATATGTATTGAGACATGAAGAGAGTTTTATTTTGGACTGGTATGAAGAAGGACGTGGCAGAATTTGTGGCCAGTGTTTAACTTGGCAGCGAGTAAAGGCCGAACAAAGGGAACTAGACAGATTGCTCTAGCCCTTGGATTTCTCACAATGGAAGTGGGAGAGCATCTCTATGAACTTCCCAGATTGAGGAAGGGCAACACCAATATTTTTGTGATAGTAGACAGACTTACGAAGAGCGGTCACTTTGTTCCAGTCAAAAGCAAGAGGATGGCAGCTTCGCTAGCATTAGTGTACCCTCGAGAGATAGTCCAACTTCATAGGAGTATCTTCCGGTATAGTAAGCGACCGTGACCCCATCTTCACTAGTGAGTTTTGAAAAAGTTTTAACACCAAATTTGCACTAGCAAAATATAAAGAAGCAAAAGGACAAGAAAAAGGGTTTCGGCTAGTGAAGCCAGAACCAAGTGGAAAAAGCTCTGAAGGTTGTGGAATTAGCACCTAGAGCTAGAAAGAAAGTTAGTACACTCACTATTATAGTTAAGATGGAAGCATCAGGATTCGAAGCTTACTTGATTGAAGACATCTTCTGGCACATCCAGGTTGGTGTTTAATGTAGAAGCACTCAGGCTTTACGTCGTCCAAATTGCTATAACCTTCGTTGAGAATCTTCCTCTTGGGTACTGACTCGAAGTAGAGAAAATAAGGTATTTCTTTAAATGATGCTTGAAGTGGTAGTAGAAGTTTACATCCTAAAAAGTAGGCTTTGTGTCCAAAAGTACCATGTATGCTATATATAATGTGTACATATATGAATATGCAATAGGTTGGAGTTGCATGGGGGGAATCCACATTCGTCTCAAAAAATCGATGATGAATGGTGGAAATGGAGGAATAGCTCCTACTATGCACATCATTCGACTGACAACCATATACCTCTCCGGAGGATCATGCGGTATGTCTACGTTAGTTGCAACTCTAATTTCTTCCTAGAGAATCCCATGCCTCAGACCTATTCGCCTAAGTATAACTTCATCAGTTATCGAAGCCATGGAATCACTGAGTGCATCTAGAATGGTTGCACTCTCGAATTCGTCGGGAGCCCTGTTGTCTCCTATTCCTCCTTCCTCTTCTTCATCTACCGAGAACTCTCCTCCAGATGACTCTACACTCTCATGAAGGTCGATCTCGAAGACAGAGTTTTTACTATCTCAATCCGGATCTTAATTTGATGAAAGAACGTCAAGATCGGGATTGCCAGATGATTCTGGAAATTTATTCTTGTCTGACTTAGAGAATCTCCTTGGGTACTTTCCAGACATATTGGTTGAGCTATCCAAGAAATATTAAGGATTAGAGTATAGTTTCCTTTCCCCGTGTGCGTGTGTGCGCTAGTGTGTGTCAGTGTATGCAACGCAGATGTAAGAAAAGCATAAAAAGTAGGCAATTGATCGATATGCAATAAAATGTCAAATAGTTTTATGTTCGTTAAGTTCACAATGTTCAGTTTTCAAGGCTCTATCCTAACTGTCAACGAGTTCATAAGTTTTAATTATTCTTGGTTAGGCTATATGCAAACATGATATAAGGATTCATGTTGTCAAAGCCCTCGTATGACTAAAGGAGAAATGATAAGATCAGAAGGAGAAATGATAAGATCCGATGCACAACCTTCAGTCCCAAAATTTTATCATTAAGTCATGTCAAAAAAGAGCGAGAAAAATTGAAGGAGATCACTAAATATCGTGCATACATATGTGAAGAGAAGTTAACAAAGTAATATAGATTCGATTAGATAATTTGATTTTTTTTATTCGAAAAAAGATCAAATTTACCTGGAAACATTCTGCTCGAAAGCTCCAACTTACTGGGAATAATTAAGACAATTGTGGATCAGGCCTTATATTTATACTTAATGCAGAAATAAGGGAATATGACTTTATAAAGCGTCACGACTTCACAGATAAACACGACTATTGACTATCACCGATTCAAGAACGGACAAATTGATAGTTCCAAAGTACGTCTCATCTTCCATAAAACGTGCTTTGAGCAGGGAAATGTTGGCCTACTTTACGACCAGGCCACATGGTCTAGACATTTTGATTATCTGTGCTAAGGGGTAAGAGACATATCCATTCCATCAACAAGGAGATCGGGTCAGATATGGAGAAGAGGTGGTATCGGATCGGATATGAGTTTACACCTCAAATTCCACAAAGCCTAGGAATCGGACTGAAACGCACCGGCTCGGGTGAAATCAAACCAACCAAAATAATTCCAATGCATGGTGACCGTACTCGTTCAGTTCAGATCGGAGAAGTACCCACCTGATCCCATGTCCCTCTAGCTAAAGTGGATACCCGTTCAAACAATGCCTCATTCCTATACCTATAAAAGAGGATCGGTAGCCACCTGGTACCCATGATCCAATGTGTTGTCTCAAACTCTACCACGTTCAAATCTGATATCCCCACATAGATTGTCATATGGCATCCGACCTGCTCCCTTTCCATACATATAACCAGAACATGACAATTTGAAAGATCTTTTGGCACTATACACACTTGAGCGCTACCATTATCAATATTTCTCCTTATCATTCAGATTTTACTCCAGATTTTTGAGTATAAATCTATAAATATTGAGAGTGAATTGTAACGACTCTCCTTTTTGGCTGTCTCGAATCGGTATTTAAACCGACTTGGAACATTCAAAATGACGGGTAGTTATTTTAGCTTACGGGTCTAAAACAGAAATAAACATAGAATCACAGTGCACAAATATATGCAGCGGAACAAATTCTCATATACATATCAGAGTTTACAAAATAGAACTTTACTATACAGCGGAAGAATTTATAAAATATATACACGAATTTTTAAAATAAGTTACGGTTTTATCGGGCCTTTGCGCGTGCATATGTCTTCATGTCCGTCTCCAGTTTCGCGAGCTAAAACTTTAAAATCTGCAATGCTTGTATCTGACCCGAGCGTTCCATGCAAAAACATAAAACACTCCTGTCAGGATTAATCATTTGTTTAAGTAAATTAATTTCAATAGGACTGAGACATAATAGTAAATCCTAACTTAAACATGAGTTTACACATTTCAAATATATATTTATGTGTGCATCAAGGTAAAACCAGTTGTGGCATGTTCTTTTTAGTAAATTAAATGGTTTTAGCAAATTCATTCCAGCAAATGGGATTGTTTTAGCAAATGCAACTCAGCAAATAGGATGCACCTCAGCAAATATACTGAGTGCATAATGAATGGGTTCAAAGTGCCAACTTAAGTGCATACTAATATCAAGTGCCAGTACAACTAAAGTTTATTTTTCTTTTTTTCCGAAAAGATGTCATATAGGTGTGGCAAATTCCTTCATGGACCATAATTTTCACGACACATGTGTGCAAAAGGGGTGATGCAAAGGACAGCATCATAAAGTAAGCAATTGAACTATACACACCAGCATGCGTTTAAAATGGGTAAATTGGCCAAGTTGCATGTGCATTTAAGGCACAACAGGTTGCATATAAAAATATCCAAGTTCAAGACATTAGATCACACATGGAACGTAAAAATAGTTCTAATAGCAACTATATGATACTGACTAAAATTTATGAATTTTAGGGACATGCCTACATACATGTTCTCAAATTTAACAAACCGGTCAATATATATGTAAATATACTAGTCCAAACATGCCTACAGTTCAACATATACTGTAGTAGGTAGAAATGTGGGCACAATACATGCACCATCATGCTTCAATTTATAAACACACAAATATAAACAAGTACAGGTGTATAAGAGCACAATAGAAATAAGCAGGGCCCTAGTTCTTATACAAGGCAACAGGGTGAACAAATATATGCACTTTTAGTTTAACAGTATGGGAAGGGAAGATGCCACGCGTTACACATTTCAACACAAGCATAAGGATATGCGGGTATTTATATATAAGCACACATGCTGTGACTACAACATCATATAGGCACAACTGGAGCATAACATGTATAAATATGACTAAAACATGGAGCTAGGATATGCACAACAATAGGAAAACAAGTGTTTTGGCCGAAAATGACTTGCACAGGGAGTAAAGTGGCATGTACGAACCAAAGGCACGGTCCAAATATGGTTCTAAGTTAGCAGGTGATAGTAAATACAATGACCAATCATAACAGTGCCTAACGCAGGAACCCAAATGCACACATATCCAAACACAAAGACACAACGCAACACAAGACACGCACAACACAAAACCAGGTAAATAAATGTAACAACCAATCTCTACTGTTATATTCCAATTTATCTGAAGTTAAAATACTTGAAGTAATATTTAACTGTGAGCATAAACTCACCCTAAAACCGTGTAGAAAACATGCAGGCTCGGATTAAAGTGAAAAAAGAGGCGGAGACGATCGACTGAAGCGGAGTTTGGACATGAACAGTCGGGAAAGCAAAGGCACGTCAGAGAACTATGGAAGGTGCAGAGCTTGGCTGAAGGTGGCTAGAGCCGGAAAAATTGCTCGGCTTCAGTCAGTGAAGTGGGCTGCAGCGAAGGCGAATGGCAGAGGAGCGAACTGCGTGTTCAGGCCAACGATGGTCAGATGATGTGGTGATGTTCGGTGAGGCGGAACAGTGGAGCGGAGGGCGATTCAATGGCGGCGGCGAGGGGCGTGCGCTTCAGGAAATCAGGTGCTAAAATCGGTTGCTTGATAGGAAGAATGGGGCGACGCCATGGATTTCGATTTACACCATTCTTTGATTTGGGGAAAATATTGGAAATGGAATTCGGCTGCTAACAAATAAAGAAGGGAGATGGGAAGCAACGTGTTAAGTGTTCAGATGAATGGTTACATGTGCAACAATGGTTTCAAGTTCAAGCTACAAGTGGCTAATCTCAAAACAGTGTTTCTTTTTTTTTTTCTTTTTTTTTTTTGTAAATACCATTTATAATATTATGTGCTACAACAACATGATACACATATATTCCAAATACCATGTCAAATAAACATTTTTTTAAAACCAAATTCAAACCAACTAAATTTATTTAAATAAAGTCTTAAAAAATATATTACTCAATGCATTTAAAAACATTACTATTGATTATTTTGTACTTTTTCGAATACAGGTCTCAGAATAACTTTAAATACAAATTCAAGCTTAAATAATAAATAGATTATATTATAAATTCTCAAGTTAAATTATATTTCAAAATTAAATTTCACTTACAAAATATATTTAAACCAAAATATACTAGATTAGATTTCAAATAAAAACCAAATATAATTTTTTCTAAATACCAAATAAATTTATATATTAAAACATCGAAAATTCTGGTTGGTTACAATCTCCCCCCTTAAAGCTTTTCGTCTTCGAAAAGTAGAGATTGTAAATTGAAATCAGAGTATGAAATAATTTCTCCGACTTAACATCCCGGATCTATTTTCAAATCATTCGAAATACGACAATTCTTTTCATATCGAATTATACTCGCTTCGGGATTTTTAAAACCAAAAATCATTTCGAAATTTCAAAATTTTTACGATAGACGATATAAAACATTTATATCCCAAATCAAGAGGTTTCTCCTAGTGACAAGGCCACGAGGCATGGCCTACGCATGTATCTATATCGAATAATGATGTCTCTTTGGACCCAAGAGCAGACCATCATCAATCAAGAGCTTACCCCTACGTTGTACCTTTCTTTAGTCACAGGTTACTTGAATCTTAGTAAAAATCATTTCATTTTTATATCTCGAAGTTAAAACATTTCGAAATCATAATTTACAAATACTTTCAAATCATATTATTGTCGTTTTCTAAAAATTTCAAAATATCGGGATTTCTATTCGCCGAAATTTCCATGTTTACAAACCAATTTATAAACTATTTCAATTTACAAGTTATATCGTGTTTTCATACACAAAAATTTCAGTTCATTTTCGAAATATTTTTGCAATACGATTTCCAACTTTACATAAGATATATTTTACAAGAGATTCATACAATCATGAAATTTTCCCTTTCAAATTTCATTTCGAAATCATTTACACAAATATAGGATTATAGGATTTTGTTTTCATTCAAGTTTCAAATACTTAAACCCCATCTGAAAAGGTTTTCGCATAGTCAAAAATCTCATGAAACAATTGATTCAAAAATATTTTCACGCTTTCGATGCGCTACTCTGATTTAGCATATACATATTCAAACTGGTTTTTGTTCCGAGATATCACTTGTAAAATATTAGAAACCGCTTTCAAAATATTGGACCTCAAATTCTCAAATCAATATTTCCTTCCCAAATCATTCAAAGAGGTAATTTTAAACGCTTCTTTTTTTTAAAACGATGTTATCAACCTACTTGTCCAAGAATTTGTCGATGCAAGGCAAAGGATACAAGGATAAGATTTAAACAGTCTCAATAATTTAAGCATGAACGGTTCGAACTGATAAACGAAAAGTGACGGCAAAACAAGGGAAAACAAAACACATCAATAAGCGAAGCGGCAAAACTATATTTCGAAACATTCATTTTTATTCAAATTTTACTCAATTCATTTTAAATTTCATCGCAATTTCAATTTTATTCCAATATTTCCCACTTTCAATTTCATTTGCGAATTCAATTTATTCTTTATAAACAATGAAGATGTGGTTTATTTTAATTTCGCTTATCTATCCCGTTCATATCCATTTATCAAAATATTTTATTAAAATTTCAAAGCATTTTCAAATGCTTGTCTATATGGTTTCAAGTATTTCTCGACGATTAAATCGGAACCATACAGTCATCCCACTTTTGAAACTCGAAAATAAACTTCTTATGATAATGCATCAATCATTAGAATCATCTCTGGGCGACTAGAGTGTGATTCCATATTTGTCTAGTATATATTGGTCTTCATATATACGTTGATCAGGCGTATATTCAAAATCCATACATACTCAACAGTCCAACTTTGACGTCGATAAATATTCGAAGACTCCTATTATACGGTATATTTCGAAATATTTACACTTTCAGAAATGGTTTATTAAATTATATATTTTCAAAATACGCTCTTTCAATAGTAATCCTTGTGTTAATTCCACTCATTCTTGAGTACTTCTACTCTATCTCTAATGAGTCTCAAACCCGATAAGTTAAGCTTTGTCAAACCAAAGCTTTGGTACCAACTGTAACGACTCGTCTTTTTGGCCGTCTCGAATCGGTATTTAAACCGACTCAGAACATTCAAAATGATGGGTAGTTATTTTAGCTTACGGGTCTAAAATAGAAATAAACACAGAATCAAAGTGCACAAATATATGCAGCGGAATAAATTCTCATGTACATATCAGAGTTTACAAAATAGAACTTTACTAATACAGCGGAAGAATTTATAAAATATATACATGAAATTTTAAAATAAATTACGGTTTTATTAGGCCTTTGCACGCGCATATGTGTCTTCACGTCCCTCCCCAGTTTCGCGAGCTGTAAACTTTAAGATCTACAACGCTCGTATCTGACCTGAGCATTCCATGCAAAAACATAAAACACTCGAGTCAGTATTAATCATTTTTTCAAGTAAATTAATTTCAATAGGACTGAGATATAATAGTAAATCCAAACTTAAACATGAGTTTACACATTTCAAATATATATTTATGTGTGCATCAAGATAAAACCGGTTGTGGCAAGTTCTTTTCAGTAAGTTAAATGGTTTCAGCAAATTCATACCAGCAAATAGGATGGTTTCAGTAAATGCAACTCAGCAAATAGGATGCACCTCAGCAAATATACTGAGTGCATACTGAATGGGTTCAAAGTGCCAACTTAAGTGCATACTAATATCAGGTGCCAGTACAACTGAAGTTTTTTTTCTTTCTGAAAAGATGTCATATAGGTGTGGCAAATTCCTTCATGGGCCATAATTTTCATGACACGGGTGTGCAAAGGGGGTGATGCAAAGGATAGATTCACAAAGTAAGCAATTGAACTATACACACCAGCAAACGTTTAAAATGGGTAAATTGGCCAAGTTGCAAGGCACAACAGGTTGCATATAACAATATCCAGGTTCAAGACATTAGATCACACATGGAATGTAAAAATAGTTCTAATAGCAACTATATGATACTGACTAAAATTTATGAATTTCAGGGACATGCCTACATACATGTTCTCTAATTTAACAAACCAATCAATATATATGTAAATATACTAGTCCAAACATGCCTACAGTTAAACATATATTGTGGTAGGTAGAAATGTGGGCACAATACATGCACCATCACGCTTCAATTTATAAGCACACAAATATAAAGAAGTACAGGTGTATAAGAGCACAATAGAAATAAGCAGGGCCCTAGTTCTTATACAAGGCAACAGGGTGAACTAATATATGCACTTTTTGTTTAACAGTATGGGAAGGGAAGATGCCACACAGTACACATTTCAACACAAGCATAAGGATATGCGGGTATTCATATATTAGAACCCATATTTTGACTACAACATCATAAAGGCACAACTGAAGCACAACATGTATATATATATATATATATATATATATATATATATATATATATATATATATATATATATATATAAGAATAAAACATGGAGCTAGGATATGTACAGCGGTAGGAAAACAAATGTTTTGGCCGAAAATGACTTGCACAGGGAGTAAAGTGGCATGTACGAACCAAAGGCATGGTCCAAATATGGTTCTAAGTTAGAAGGTGATAGTAAATACAATGACCAATCATAACAGTGCCTAATGCAGGAACCCAAATGCACACATATCCGAACACAAAGACACAACGCAACACAAGCCATGCACAGCACAAAATCAGGTAAATAAATGTAACAACCAATCTCTACTGTTATATTCCAATTTATCTGAAGTTAAAATACTTGAACTAATATTTAACCGTGAGCATAAAATCACCTTGAAACCATGTAGAAAACATGCAGGCTTGGATTGGACTGAAACAAGAGGCGGAGCCGATCGACTGAAGCGGAGTTTGGACATGAACGGTCAGGAAAGCAAAGGCGCATTAGAGAACTATGGAAGGTGCGGAGCTTGGATGAAGGTGGCTAGATTCAGAAAAAGTGCTCGGCTTCAGTCAGTGAAGCGGGCTGCAGCGAAGGCGAATGGCAGAGGAACGAACTGCGTATTCTGGCCAACGGTGATCAGATGATGTAGTGAGGTTCACTGCGGCAGAACAGTGGAGCAGAGGGCGATTCAATGGCGGCCGTGAGGGGCATGCGCTTCAGGAAATCAGGTGCTAAAATCGGTTGCTTGAGAGAAGAAAGGAGTGATGCCATGGATTTTCGATTTACGCCGTTCTTTGATTTGGGGAAAATATTGGTTTTCTGATATTGGAAAGGGAATTCTGCTGCTAACAAATAAAGAAGAGAGATGGGAAGCAACGTGTTCAGTGTTCAGATGAATGGTCACATGTGCAACAATGGTTTGAAGTTCAAGCTACAAGTGGCTAATCTCAAAATAGTGTTTTTTTTTTTTTTTTTTTTTGTAAATACCATTTATAATACTATGTACTACAACAATATGATACACATATATTCCAAATACTATGTCAAATAAACATTTTTTTAAAACCAAACTCAAACCAACTAAATTTACTTAAATAAAGTCTTCAAAAAAATATATTATCCAATGCATTTAAAAACATTACTACTGATTATTTTGTACTTTTCCGAATACAGGTCTCAACGTAACTTTAAATCCAAAATCAAGCTTAAATAATAAATAGATTATATTATAAATTCTCAAGTTAAATTATATTTCAAAATTAAATTTCACTTACAAAATATATTTAAACCAAAATACACTAGATTAGATTTCAAATTAAAACCAATTTTTTTTTCTAAATACCATATAAATTTATATATTAAAACGTCAAAAATTCTTGTTTGTTACATGAATTGATTGTATTAGAGTGAGATTGAGTGGTTATCAACATTGTACTTGTTATTTATTACTCAATCCAAGAACTTTAAAGTGGACATTGGCTCGTTAACGTCGAACCACCATAAATCTTGTGTGTCAATTGCTTTTTCTTTGATTTTAGATTATTACTCTTCATTATTCTCTACGAAATTCTATCAATTGGGTGTTAGTGCCATTTTTTGGTCCAACATTGTCTGTTTGGTTATTCGATCTATCAGGTTATGGACACATCCTTTTTATATGACCTGTTTTGTTGCAATTGTAGCATCTATCGTCAATTTTTCCAAACTTCCTTGATTATTTTTCTGAAAGTTACTTCTCCTTTTATATCTAAGAATTTTTCTGAAATTCCTTGTTATTACGACAGTCTCTTCATCATCCTCATGCTTGAATTAGAACCGTTAGTTGTTGCTTTGAACGCTACAGATTTCTTTTCTATAAAAAAATTCTCCTGTCTTTTCTATAACTGTACTTTGAACGATATCAAATTTCCTATTAATTCCTCAATCTTCATTTAACTAATATTATTGGCCTCTTCAATGGCTACTGTTTGCTGATCCCATTCTGGAGCTAGAGAATTAAGGATTTTTCTGACTTGATCTTCTTACGAATAAGTTTTTTTCAAAGACATTAACGAATGCATTATTTTCTGAAACCTGCAGTACATATCAGGGACATATTCATTCTGATTCATTTTAAAGAACTCAATTTGATTAGTTAACATTGATATCTTTGTCTATTTAACTTTTTTGTTCCTTCATGAGTGACTTGCAAGGTTTTCCATATACCATGAGCAGGTTTATAAACAGACACTGTACTAAATTCATTTCTATTTAATGAACAGAATAGCATATTCATAGCCTTAGAATTACTTTGTGCAGAGACCTTCTGCTCATTAGTCCATTATGCAAAATTAGTAGTGGGTTCAACATATTCAGTTTATGTGATATTCCAAGTATCTAATCCGATAGATTGCAAATATATTTTCATTCTACATGCCCAATAAGAATAATTACTACCATTAAATAATGGTGGTCTAATGGGGTACCGAACCTCTACAAAAGAACTGTTACTACTAGTAATTCTAGTGTTAATTGCTATTTAATATTTCCAAAAAATCAAATGATGAAATTTTGAAATCTTACTCTTTGATACCAACTGTTAGGGATGAGGATCAAGGATCTTAAGGTAAAACTAACATAAAATGGGGGGGGGGGAGTGAATAGCGTTTTAAAGAACTTATAGAAATTTTAACCAATTAACTATTATTCAAACAACTATATGAATCACAAAATGACTATCACAATAGAAACAAACACATATGTAAATATAAACAGAAATAAAATGCAGAAAAGAAAAGAACACAGCAGATTTTACACTGGTTCAGATTAATCCTACGTTCAGTCCCACGCGTTATTGGATCGCGTAGAGTTTTATTAATATCGGTATCCAATTACAACCCCCTTGATTCCACGGCTACAAGGTTAACACAGATTCAACACTCTTGATTTCACGGCTACAAGGTTAACACCACTCATTTCCTTGATATATGGGCTACAAGGAACACACCCTTCTATCTGTGATTACAATTACCCTATAAATCTTGGGTAGCACTTCCAAACAGAGAGTTTTTGATAGAGATTGAGAATAGAAGGAGAATGATATAATTTGTATTGAAATCGGCAGAGTGTAAGTGTAGAAACTTAGAAAATTAAGAAGAATAACGGTGGTTTGATAAAGGAGGAAGAAAGAGGAGATATATATTGAAAAAGTTCGAAATCAGATGCTTAATATAGGGACACAACCACTCCTGAACCGTTTTAAATATGAAAAGATAAATCTTTTTAAATTTAAATTTTGTGATAGTTATATGTCGACATGTCAAAACATGTATGTCGATGTATGTATATTTGAATTTTAAATCATTTTTTCAAGTATTTAAACCATTGTACATATTCTAGAAATTCGTGAAACAAAACTAGTTGTTTAAATATATTTTTTAAAGTATAAAAAACACATAAAATATTATTTAACCATACGATATAAAAACTATATATATATAAAACTATATAATATAATTATGAACACATATATAATATAATTATACAACTTTTTAATAAAATATATAAGAAACTTATATAAATTTGAAATCATAAGTAAAAAAAAAATGGATGATTTAAAATCATTTTGAAAGGAATTTGAAATAATTTGAAATCAATTTTAAAAGGAAAATTTAAAAACAGAATTTGAGAATGCTAATCATAGTTTTACATACTAATATACAACAAATATACCATATTTCAAGGGTGCGAAAAAGTTGTAAAAAGTTTTACAACGGTGGAGCCACCGTCGTGTATTAAGACGTTATAATATACTTATATCTTTTACAACATTTCTGCACCGTTGCAACATCGTTGTGAGTTAGGGTATTTTACAACTGTTACTCACTGTTGTAATAACCTTTATTACAACTTTTATTCCTCGTTTTTGTATATTCTGTTGTAATTTCAGAGCATATGTATGACAATTGGTGATTACAGTTGTGACTTCCAGAATATTACAACTATTTCACACCGTTGTAAAATGTTTTGTTACAACTTTTTTTGCTGTTGTAACTTATATACACCTTACTAATATAAAGAATTCATATATATTAATAATAATATGATATGATTCATATTTCAATGCAACAAATATAACTATACGGTGTGTGTTGGATCTAGAATAACCCTAGAGGGGGGGTGAATAGGGTTTTTTCACAGTTTTTAACTGAATTAAAATTCTAACGTAATAATAAACAGATCACAGACTATAGCAGAAACAGAAATGCAGAAAATAAATCACACACAAATATACCCAGCTTCGGCAAAATCCTGCCTACTGCTGCATTTCTAAGGTTTCTACTAGGTGATAGAATAGTTCGCGCATACAAGACCATGTACACTCGCAAACCCTGCTCCTATTCTAACCTACGCTCTAAACCGTAGACTGGTCGATATATCCTCGATCAGATTTCCCCTGATTACAACCCCGTAACCAGTGTAACCCAGATTTTACAGAATTTGTCAACTGTCAATCAACTCCTTGACTGAAAATCCTAGTATTTTACAGACACTAGAAACTGGTTGTTTGTTTACAAAGAAGACGGAATTAAAAAACAACAAAAATAAAAGCTAAAGAAACCCTTGTGAAATTAATCAAAAGAGTTTAAATATAAGGGGTCATCCCCTTTTTAAAAGACAAATCCAAAAGCCCCTTTTCATCTTGGCCGGCCCATTTGTTTATTTGCCCGATCCCTTTGTTTCTAAAAAAAATGGCGGCTAGGGTTTCTTCCCCAAATCAAATCGCTTGCTTCGTGGAAATGAATCTCTGTCCCTTCGATTTGTTGTGGCTTTATGATGCGTTCTTGCTCACTGATTTGGGGCTTTCAGGCGATCGAAACTCTTGTAAAAATTGTGAGTTATTCGAATTTTGTTTCTCTGATTGCTCTCGATTTTTTTGTTGATTTTCGATGTCGATGCCTGTGATGAATCTGGTGATTATATAGGGATTTTAAATTCGATAATTTCTCTGATTTTGTATATTATTGGCTTGACTGATTGCGTTAATTGTTGCCTGAAATTCTTGAATTTCCTCTTTTGATTTCAATCACCTCGGCATAGAAAAGTGAATTTGAGTTTGTTGCTCTGGCTTTAAATGAAATTTAGAATTTGTTGCCTTGATTGTCGGAATGATGTGAATGTTGCCATTGATTTATTTGCCGTGTAGTTGAGGATGAAAACTGGGAATTGCCGAAATAAATTCCTTCCTTAAATTGATGTTGAAATTTATATTTCAGGAAAAACAATAAGATTGCTTTCATTTTGTCCCTTGCGTGATTTCTGCCATGCTATGATCCATTTGCAAAAACGTGTTGCATGATTTCTGGAAAACAATTTTGAATTGTTCTTTCCCATAAATGCTTGCTGAATTTGTCACCCTTGCTGATTTCGACTTTGTCAAGAATTTAATCTACCTTTAGACTGTTGCCATAAGAAAATTTGCTTTCCCATAAAAAACAAATTAAAAACTGGGAATTGTTGAAATAGCTTGACAAATATGAAATTCTTTGACTTGTACTGATGGAATCACTTGTGTGACTGAAATTTTTTTTGAGAAAGATTTGTGCAAATTTGGAAAGAAAAGATTTGGCGAAAAAAAATTCTTGCCTCTTTTAATTTTGTTTTATCACAAACAGTGAACAAAATTCTAGAAATAAAATCTTGCATTTGCCAAATATATATTTTAACACTGATTTGTGCATATCCAAAATGGTTTGCCATGTTTATCCATTTCTGAAGAATAAACTCTGCATTGATTTATTGATTGAATTGTTGGAATTCTGAAATCATTTTAAAACTGCTCTTATTTCTGAAAAACCATTGAAAAGAAAAAAGATTTGTTCCATGCATGTAATTTGATCACTTGTGCCTTTTGTAGACAAGCATGCATTTCTTGATACTTTCCTTCCCTTTTCTATTGTATGTAATGCTCGAGCATTTTTATAGTTGTCTTTGTTTTGTGCTTGGCCAAATAAAATTGTTGTTATGTTGCAATTGCCATTGTGCCATAAATCTGAGCTTGTTCTACATGGCTCTACCATGATGATATGTGTTTCTCGAGCCTGGGCTGTATCATTTTGCTGCCTTGTTAAAACTGTGCACCAACTTGCTGTGTTGACTTGTTCACATTTGATTTTGCTTGAACACTTCCATATTGCCTGTGATGCTTAAGATACTTGCTGCATTGTTGAATAAACACTTGACCATGAAACTGCACTTGTAAATTTGTTGTACCATTGTACACTTGCACCATTTATACTTCACTTGTTCATGTGTGCTTCTGTCCTATCTTGGCACACCACATTTGTTTCTGCTTCACTATGCTTCATCATGTTTTTTTCTGCTCAAGTTCAACTTGAACCACCTTTTTGTTGCTGAATTGATTGGACCTGACTTTGCTGATTTTTGGTCACACTGATTTTCTATGTATGCTTTGACATGAACATCACTATATATATATATACATATATATATATATGTATGTATGTATACATATACATATATACATATATATATATATATATATTTATGTATATACATATATGCATATGTATGTATATATGGTCTGTGTCTCTGACCATGTACATTTGTGCTGAGCTGTTTGCATTTGTTGCCATGTCAATGCTTGTACATTTGATCTTATACTTGAGCTTTGCTTTGAAAATTGTTTGAGCTTTCGACCATATTCATATGCACTGAGTCGAGATGGTCTTTGTGGCTACTCCTCAGATGCTAGCTGGTTGGCGAGGCAGTGCACACGTGTATATTTATACACGTGTGTATATGCAGCCATCAGATAAGGTTTCATGTCCCTGTACTATACATATACAGTCTGACTAGACACAGATCAGATCAAGTCATGAAAAATGATGAGAAACACACCAGAAAACTGAGGCAAATAAAATTTTCAAAATTAAAAATTATATCTGGTAGAATTTAGAAATTATTTCTGTTCAAGATACTGTGTGTGTTTCCATATATGACAGGTAAGCAAGAAGATGAGTGGACTGGCTGTGAGCAGTGAAGACTGAAATGACATTACTGACTGACTAGGAGGCTGGAGAGACAGAAGACAGTGGATAAACATTGAGTCAAAGTGATATAAGTGAAATGTACAAATGAGATTGATTGTAACTGAATGTATGTATGAATGATTGTGAATAAATGTACTGTTTGAATATTTGAAATAAAATATTATATTTAACCAAAATACTGTGTAGATATTTGAGTTTCTGTATAGATGCATTCTGTTTAAATATAAATATTATATTCCTGTCTGTAATGTGATATAACAGTACAATAAAAAACACATTCAAAACAATATATACTTGTTTGTTATCATCAAACAAAAATCATATAAGTGTGTATACAACACCGTTATATACAACAATCTCCCCCTTCTGATGATGACAAACAAATAAACGATTTTAAATATAATAAATGTGTTTGTTCGTGAATATTTGAACTCCCCCTATTTAAATGCTTAAATGCTACCCCTACAACAGAAACTCCCCCTATAACTGTGCATGAGTGAAATGTATGGATAAATTTTCAAAATTAAAAATATTTATAAAATATTCACTCATAAATCAAAATCTAATCCATTCTCCCCCTTTTGTTATCATCAAAAGGATACAGATTTTAAAATACAGATGACAATTGACTAAAAATATAATTTCAGCTTAAGAGGAAGAACGGTCATCATAAATTTCAATCAATCAAACAAAAATCATAATATTCTAAGAACTGGTGGCATATCTCACATTGTAGAGAATGACGGATTTACGATGAATTTTATATAAAATGGGGAGAGTTTTAAAAACAATTCATTTCCAAATATTTTCAAAGGATTTTTATCAAAATAAAGCACAAAAACAGTGATGGATTCGAACTATAATTATAAATTCAATTTAAGTGACAAAATCGAATAATCTCAAATCCCAATATCTATCAATCAACAAATCATAATACGTCATAAAATTTTAACACATTTCACAGATTAGAAAGATGGATTGATAGGTTGGTTTTTATAAATACCAAGGAGAATAAAAATTTATTTGGCCAATTTATTCCTTTTTTTAATCTATTTAAGAGCACACTGACCACGCATAACCAGAGCTTGGATTTTTAAACGAGGTCAGTCGCAACATAAATTATAAGTTGTCTCATAGCCATGCATAACCAGAGCTTGGATTTTTAAATGGGGTTAGAGACACACATATATATTTATTATATATATTTATCATTTCAGCTTTAAAAGAAAAAAAAACTCCTCAGTATATAAAACCAAAAATGGATGATAGAAATGCGCTAGGTACAGAAATGGTCTGTGAAATAAATTTCTAAATTAATTATATTATGAGATAAGCTCGACTGTACTGGGATTATTGATAATTCTCAATCTTACTAATTCTGAATAATAACACAGTCTCATTTCCATCACGAATATTTCCACTGTTTATTTAAAATGATTTTAAAAAATTAAACTCTCCACATTTATATAAAATCATAACGGATGGCAGAAGGATGATAAGTAATGAAGATGGCCGTGAAATAATTGCCAGTTCAAAGATATTATAATAAATATTCAACCATCATGAAAATCTAAATAAAATTCTCCTCTTGTTGAGAAATATACTGCAGTCACAATTCATCACAATTTCAAAATCTGATTATAATTTTGATGAATTATAAGTACAGTTCAATTTGGATATTGATTTCAATTTCTGAATGAATAATCAATAAATAATCTTAAAATTGAAAATCAGTTACAAGAGAAAAAAAAAGATCTATACAAAGCAAGAGGAAAAAAAAAATATACAAATAAAAACAACACTACTGATACCAATTGGTGTCTCTATTAATGTGGATTGAAACAAGATACTACAGACAAACCATGATATCATGGACACACACAAAATTCAATCATAAGGCCCAAGCAGAGATGATTACAAATTTGGCACATTTATTAGAGCAGCAGATAAGAACAAGCAGTTATTTGAAGATCAGTATCAGAGCAGCAATCAAATCATAAACAAGCAATTTCCAACATATTTCAAAACAATATCAAAGTAGCACAAGACATCAGTCATGAATCAGACTTGTCAGAAAATGTTTCACAGAAGATTCAGATGGTCACAAAAGATGATTCATGATCCCAGATTTAAAAATGTTGTTTATTTTAAATCATTTGAAGGAATATGAAAATATTAGAATTTAATGAATCAATCACACCAAATTATAAATTTTTTGATTCGAGATATGTGTGAGATTCAATAAATCAATAATTTTAAATGATTTTAAACAAACAGATATTCAAGTCAAATAATCATGAAATAACAGAGAGTTCTAAGACCGGATTTTCAAAGAACTTTTCACAAGTAATACTGACAAGTACAAGAGCAATTTCTTAGAATATTTACATCAAGTTTGAAGGAAAATTCATGATCCAAAAATAGTGGTTTATTCAAAATCACTTGAAATAAATGTAATTCTTGAGATACAATGAATCAATCACACAGGATCAATAATTGCAGATATGAGAGATGTGTGAGATTCAAAATATCAGAAATTTCAAATGATCTTCAACAAACAAAAAATCCAACCTAAATGATCATGAATAACATAAAATTTCAAGATATAAGCAATGTTTCAAGAATATCTAAGCCAATCCAAAAAAAAAATCAATGAGATTATCATGACTGATAAGTAGCAGTGTGCTGTAATGAGTATAATATTTCAAGCTTTTCTAAACTGAATTAGAAGAAACTCAAAACAGCAGATTTGTGTGAAATTTCAATTGTTTTTCAGATCTTCAAAAATTTAGAATTCAGATTAACAGTGTTCAAGATATGATATGAATACATCAACACTGTTATGAATTCAGAAAACATAAAATAAACATCAAAACAATTGCAGATATCTACAAGATTAAATTCAAAGTCTGGAAATAATTAACACATCAAAATTCTATTCAACTAAATTGAATTTCCAGAAAAGATGAGTTCTACAATTGGAAGTTTTAGAAAGCATAAGAAAAATTACAATGATGTGACAGTGACAAATCAAACAGACAAAGAAAATAAACAGAAGAGATAGAAGGAGGGAAAAATATATTTACAAAGATGAGTTTAGAGATTATACCTGAAATCGATGTAAATTAGAATCTCTAACTCAAACAGTCTCGGCTAAAGAACTGTGAATGATTACAGAAGTATTGAGCAGTTTTAATCCAAGTCTCTTTTGCCTAGCAGTTCCTCAGCCGCCTCTGGCACCTAACAGTTTAGAGAATCGAGTGGTCTACCAAAATTAGTAAAACCACTCACAGTTGTATTCATATGTTTTGGTACCCAGACTTGTTTGTATAACAAACCATTAGAATTAACTTTTGTTCCCTTAGGAACCCAAGTCTGTTTGAACTTGACGAAGGCCGTTTTATTTTCTTGGATCCAAGAATGTTTAAATGGTTTATTATAAAACGATATCTCATCACAATTTTGACTCAATAAACCTTTGAAATTCTCAGTGTTCAAATTTTCTAAGCAGTTCTTTCCAAAGATGTTTGAGGGATTTTTCAAATCATTTGAATTTTGTTTTCCAAAAACATCATTTTTCCCGAAGCCAAGACCAAATTTATTTCCAATAGAAACTTGGTTTTGTAACAGCATATTCAACGATTTTTCCCCATTAGAAAATTTATCCAAAGTTGATTCTAATCGTTGAATTTTGGATTTTAGATCGCTATTTTCTTTTAGTAAATTTGAGTAATTATTTATAGCGATCTTCTGTTCAGCATTGGACTGTTTCAAAACCAAATTCTCATTTTCAAGCAATTTAATTTTGACTTGGGATTCAGAAACTTCAAGTTCAAATCGTTTTTGTTTTTCAGACTCAAAAACCTTGTATTTTTCAATCTCATTTTCAAGTTCTTTCAAAATCAAACCACTTTTCACCAAATTTTCATTTTCAGCAATTTCAAATTTGGAGTATATATCAGTCTTAAAAATTTCAAATTCCTTTTGTAAAAAATTATTCAAACTTGATAACTCAATCTTGTTTTCGTTTAAGATCAGAATTTCCTTTTCAAACTTTTGAATATTTTTATTGAGATGAACAAGATTGGTTTTCAATTTTAAACAATTTTTGCAATCTGAATTTGAAGAATTTTTAAAATATTCAAGCTGTAATTCCAAATCATCAATTTTGCTGGTCAACTCAGAATTCCTAGATTTCAGAGATTTGTTTTTAGATTTGAGTCTATCAACAGATTTAGTTAAATCAACACACATATAAACCAAATATTCGTATGAGAAATTTTCAACTTTATCATCTGTTGATTCTCCATCATCTGATCCTTCTGAATTTTCATTTGTAAATCATGTTAAACAGAATTCTGAATCTGAGTTGACATTCTAGGGTTTTGAACAGCTGTTGTCAATTGGTCCATACTTTGTATTAAGAGTTCTCCAGATTTCCTGCGCAGTTAAACAATGGGAGATCAAACTATATTGATCATCATCAAGATAAGAATAAAGAATATGTGCAGCATGAGCATTAAAAACTTTATCTACCATATCGTACCCATTGATAACAACATCCCAACATTTAATATTAACAGATTTTAAATAAAATTCCATTTTGGATTTCCAGTTTAAAAAATCTGTTCCAGTGAAAATAGTTGGAGATGAACTGGACTGACTCTCGCTAGACTGACAACTAGGATTACCCATGACTCTAGAGATAACAGAAATACCTGCTCTGATACCAAATGTTCTCGCTTTCTCGAGGATTTTATTGACACCCCGGTGGCAAACAAAGATACCTCAGAGACTGGTTTCACGTCCTGCCTCTCGACATGGACAACCACCCATGGACATGTAGGGATAAGAGTCACTACTTCGCCACTAGATCATAGAGCGAGAACTCCCTATCATGTTGTAACCTTATACCAGCTCTGATACCACTTGTTGGATCTAGAATAACCCTAGAGGGGGGGTGAATAGGGTTTTTCACAGTTTTTAACTGAATTAAAATTCTAACGAGATATATAATAATAAACAGATCACAGACTATAGCAGAAACAGAAATGCATAAAATAAATCACACACAAATATACCCAGCTTCGGCAAAACCCTGCCTACTGCTGCATTTCTAAGGTTTCTACTAGGTGATAGAACAGTTCGCGCATACAAGACCATGTACACTCGCAAACCCTGCTCCTATTCTAACCTACGCTCTAAACCGTAGACTGGTCGATATATCCTCGATCAGATTTCCCCTGATTACAACCCCGTAACCAGTGTAACCCAGATTTTACAGACTCTGTCAACTGTCAGTCAACTCCTTGACTGAAAATCCTAGTATTTTACAGACACTAGAAACTGGTTGTTTGTTTACAAAGAAGACGGAATTAAAAAACAACAAAAATAAAAGCTAAAGAAACCCTTGTGAAATTAATCAAAAGAGTTTAAATATAAGGGGTCATCCCCTTTTTAAAAGACAAATCCAAAAGCCCCTTTTCATCTTGGCCGGCCCATTTTTTTATTTGCCCGATCCCTTTGTTTCTAAAAAAATGGCGGCTAGGGTTTCTTCCCCAAATCAAATCGCTTGCTTCGTGGAAATGAATCTCTGTCCCTTCGATTTGTTGTGGCTTTATGATGCATTCTTGCTCACTGATTTGGGGCTTTCAGGCGATCGAAACTCTTGTGAAAATTGTGAGTTATTCGAATTTTGTTTCTCTGATTGCTCTCGATTTTTTTGTTGATTTTCTATGTCGATGCCTGTGATGAATCTGGTGATTATATAGGGATTTTAAATCCGATAATTTCTCTGATTTCGTATATTATTGGCTTGACTGATTGCGTTAATTGTTGCCTGAAATTCTTGAATTTCCTCTTTTGATTTCAATCACCTCGGCATAGAAAAGTGAATTTGAGTTTGTTGCTCTGGCTTTAAATGAAATTTGGAATTTGTTGCCTTGATTGTCGGAATGATGTGAATGTTGCCATTGATTTATTTGCCGTGTAGTTGAGGATGAAAACTGGGAATTGCTGAAATAAATTCCTTCCTTAAATTGATGTTGAAATTTATATTTCAGGAAAAACAATAAGATTGCTTTAATTTTGTCCCTTGCTTGATTTCTGCCATGCCATGATCCATTTGCAAAAACGTGTTGCATGATTTCTGGAAAACAATTTTGAATTGTTCTTTCCCATAAATGCTTGCTGAATTTGTCACCCTTGCTGATTTCGACTTTGTCAAGAATTTAATCTACCTTTAGACTGTTGCCATAAGAAAATTTGCTTTCCCAAAAAAAACAAATTAAAAACTGGGAATTGTTGAAATAGCTTGACAAATATGAAATTCTTTGACTTGTACTGATGGAATCATTTGTGTGACTGAATTTTTTTTTTGAGAAAGATTTGTGCAAATTTGGAAAGAAAAGATTTGGCCAAAAAAAAAATTCTTGCCTCTTTTAATTTTGTTTTATCACAAACAGTGAACAAAATTCTGGAAATAAAATCTTGCACCTGCCAAATATATATTTAAACACTGATTTGTGCATATCCAAAATGGTTTGCCATGTTTATTCATTTATGAAGAATAAACTCTGCATCGATTTATTGATTGAATTGTTGGAATTCTGAAATCATTTTAAAACTGCTCTTATTTCTGAAAAACCATTGAAAAGCAAAAAGATTTGTTCCATGCATGTAATTTGATCACTTGTGCCTTTTGTAGACAAGCATGCATTTCTTGATACTTTCCTTCCCTTTTCTATTGTATGTAATGCTTGAGCATTTTTATAGTTGACTTTTTTTTGTGCTTGGCCAAATAAAATTGTTGTTATGTTGCAATTGCCATTGTGCCATAAATCTGAGCTTGTTCTACATGGCTCTACCATGATGATATGTGTTTCTCGAGCCTGGGCTGTATCATTTTGCTGCCTTGTTAAAACTGTGCACCAACTTGCTGTGTTGACTTGTTCACATTTGATTTTGCTTGAACACTTCCATATTGCCTGTGATGCTTAAGATACTTGCTGCATTGTTGAATAAACACTTGACCATGAAACTGCACTTGTAAATTTGTTGTACCATTGTACACTTGCACCATTTTTACTTCACTTGTTCATGTGTGCTTCTGTCCTATCTTGGCACACCACATTTGTTTCTGCTTCACTATGCTTCATCATATTTTTTTCTGCTCAAGTTCAACTTGAACCACCTTTTTGCTACTGAATTGATTGGACCTGACTTTGCTGATTTTTGGTCACACTGATTTTCTATGTATGCTTTGACATGAACATCACTATATATATATACATATATATATGTATACATATACATACATATATATATTTATGTATATACATATATGCATATGTATGTATATATGGTCTGTGTCTCTGACCGTGTACATTTGTGCTGAGCTGTTTGCATTTGCTGCCATGTCAATGCTTGTACATTTGATCTTATACTTGAGCTTTGCTTTGAAAATTGTTTGAGCTTTCGACCATATTCATATGCACTGAGTCGAGATGGTCTTTGTGGCTACTCCTCAGATGCTAGCTGGTTGGCGAGGCAGTGCACACGTGTATATTTATACACATGTGTATATGCAGCCATCAGATAAGGTTTCATGTCCCTGTACTATACATATACAGTCTGACTAGACACAGATCAGATCAAGTCATGAAAAATGATGAGAAACACACCAGAAAACTGAGGCAAATAAAATTTTCAAAATTAAAAATTATATCTGCTAGAATTTAGAAATTATTTCTGTTCAAGATACTGTGTGTGTGTTTCCATATATGACAGGTAAGCAAGAAGATGACTGGACTGGCTGTGAGCAGTGAAGACTGAAATGACATTACTGACTGACTAGGAGGCTGGAGAGACAGAAGACAGTGGATAAACATTGTGTCAAAGTGATATAAGTGAAATGTACAAATGAGATTGAGTGTAACTGAATGTATGTATGAATGATTGTGAATAAATGTACTGTTCGAATATTTGAAATAAAATAATATATTTAACCAAAATACTGTGTAGATATTTGAGTTTCTGTATAGATGCATTCTGTTTAAATATAAATATTATATTCCTGTCTGTAATGTGATATAACAGTACAATAACAAACGCATTCAAAACAATATATACTTGTTTGTTATCATCAAACAAAAATCATATAATTGTGTATACAACACCGTTATATACAACAGTGTGAACCTATTTGTAGGGGTTTCAGTTGTCTAGTAAACTGGGAAGTGTGTTATAAGCCTAAGAAAGATGGGGGATTGGGGATCATTAATTTAGTAAACTTTAATTATTCATTATTAGCCAAATGGATATGGAAATTTAGATGTCCTATAGTATCGACTACGTGGAAGTTTATCGTATCTAAATTTTACTACTCAGGGGGTGAGTTTATTGTGGGATCTAGGGATAGTTGGTATAATAGATTATCTTACTTTTGTAAAGCAGTATTAAAGTGTTTTGATTTTTTTAACTTAGGTTATAAGGTGATAGTTCATTCGGGTGATATGACTTACTTTTGGCATGATATTTGGATTTCTAGATTACCACTTAAGGTTGAATTCAGGGAACACTTTAATATTTGTAGTTTTAAAAATGCGTTGATTAAAGATGTTTTTAGAAGGGATTTAGACCCCCCATGGGAGTTTTCTTTTGATAGTATCTTAGAAGGAGAATTGTTAAGACAATTAGCTTTACTATATGCTAAGTTATCATTATATCACATTGATGAGTATAGGGATTCTATTAGTTGGGATATGGATAAGAGTCAAGTTTATTCAGTTAATTCTATGTATAACTTTATAAACTTTTCGGGAATCTCATTTCGACCTTTTAAGTTTATGTGGAAATCTAGTTCTCCTCCTAAAGCCAAATTTATAATGTGGTTAATCATTCACAAGAAACTTAATACGGTTGAGCTTCTAAAGAGGAAGAATATCATTTTTGATGTTAAGTGTTATTTTTGTAATATTATGTACGAGGATGTTGATCATTTGTTTTTCTCATGCAGTATCACAAACTTTATTTTTAATATGGTTCTTAGGATATTTGTTTTTGATTGGTCTAATTCTAATAATAGTTGTGTCGAATATTGGGATTCTTATAGATTTGTTTATAATGGTAGTAAAAGATACATTCTAGATTCGTTAATCACTATCATAAGTTGGTTCATCTGGTTTGAGAGGAATCAGAGATGCTTTCAGTCTAATTTTACTTCTACGGATATTTTAATTACTAAAATAGTTCATTTTTGTCTGGAATGTATGTCTAGTTCACATTTTAAGCTATTCGGGAAAGTGGGATTTGAGAGACTATTGATTAAGGTTAGGTTTAATTTGTATCTATTTATTAGAATCAGCGGTTTTTTCCATAGTAGATATCGCATTGGGTACTAAGTTCAATTAATAATCGTTTGCATTATATTTTTCTTCTACACATATATGTATGGCAGTCAAATATGTATGAGTATATATATATATATATATATATATGTTTATATAATATATATACATACTTATACACATTTTCTTCCATATATATATATGTGTTTGACAATTTCTGATAGTTTTGTTGAGCTTTTCGCAGATACAAGTTGTTGATTATCAGGCAGTACTTAGGGGATAGCTGGATGGATTGGTAGTAGTTCGTACTTTTCAGATGTTCAAGTTGATGGATACTACTGTTGGTCTTGGAGATTACAGGTTGTAGATGAAACTGTGGAGCTTTTGGGGTTGCTGTTTGGATTGACCATCTTTGGATTGCTTTGGATATATTAGTGTATGAGGAGTAGGAGTGTTTGTATTTGTTTGGTGTTTTGTTACACCATTTGGTTTTTCACTTAGATTGTTATATGTATGGGTATAGATATACATCTTATCGGGTGGTGGCCTTGCCGGAATTCGATAATGAAGTATGATGGGTGGTGGCCTTGCCGGAACTCATCTAGCTATTATCCCTTACATTACTATTTGAGACTCCCGTTTTTGGGTCTGTATTTAGATATTTGTATCACTTCATTTTTATTATATATATGTGTGCTCTCTTCCTTTTGGAAGACCACACATTTTTTGTTTCAAAAAACAAATATAACTATACAGAATCATTCATATATATTAATTAACATAATATTCGATCAACATACACATAGTATATCACCAACTAAACACGTCACAAAAGACACAACTGTTTCAAAATACATACATTGAACTAACACAGAAGATACATAAGAAAGATAGAAGTTTTTTCCATAAAAGTTACACAAGCATACCCTACGTGGCTGATGACCATCCATCCATAAATGAGCATATAGTTTTCCTTGAGTAGCGAGTGAGAAATTAGAGTGGAAATACGATGAAAGAGATAGACAAAAGAATCAACATGGCCGACGACCATCCATCCACAAATAATTCCCCACTACTTGCAAGATCTCGATCTGGATCTCAATTCAGAAACGAGCCACTGCATCAAACGTCCGAAGCCTGCAGCCCCAAACCGGTCACTCGATTTCACACCTGCATTCAAAAAAATTGCATTAAAAAGAGGCCTATAGAAAGTTAGCAATGTTGGCCATTTGGTTTCAAGAATCGAATGTTACATAGAGCATAGAAATACACAAAGGAGTCATGGACGTAGCATTCATAAAGCAAATGATAAGCAATAAATAATTTGATAAGATAAAACCAAATACTGTAATTTGATAAGTGCAGAAGAAGCCATGGCAGCAAATGCGAAAAAGGCCATGCTAATGGAAGCCGACACCATATCCATAAACACATCATACATTGATTCCCGCATGGTGTTTGTATTTGGAATTGCCGCTGACAAAGCGAACAATAGTGCATATACAGAGTCACCTGTAATATTCACAAGTGCAAGAGTAGTGGTACTTAACATATCATATGACTTAAATATCATGTACATGCATGGAAAGTAAACGCAATCAAATGTATATAAATAAATCCCACCCGATCGTCCCCAAGGCTAAGTAAACCCATAACTCTCTCGGGCAAAAGAAACTTATCACAAAACAATACATACACTTAGTTTCGAAAATTGCTAACAATACAAATAAAATTTCAGATTTTGATCAAATAATGAAATCAAACAAAGAAGAAAACAATACAAATAAATTTACAGCTACTTCACTGCACGGAAAAAAACCTGCATACTGATTTTGCTAAGATATTTACACTTAAGTTGGGCATACACTTATTATATTGCCACTAATTCAGATTTCTTTTTTTAATTTCCATTCACAAAGGAAGATGGAATATTAAATCCAAGTTCAATATTACCATCAGTTCTGATATGGAAACAAAAATTAGTCAAAGCAACCATCAAAATAGAGCAAGTTAATTTCATCATTAAAAAAGGATAAATATTTTGAAACTATACATCAATTTTGGAATGAAATTGAAACATTTAGGGACACAACCACTGACATGCTTGTTCTGGATATACTTTTTTTGTTCTGGATATACTTGCACACAAAATTTAACATATAATATATATGAAAACAATGTATTAAAAAACCATATTTTAGCTAACAGAATTAACTGATCATTGTAAAAAAACATCATTAGAGAAACAAATAGGCTTCTAAGTGGATGTTTTGGTAAAAATCAAATTGAGTAAAATACAATGATGTTTTGCAAATATTTAGAAATATATCGCGGTAAATAAAAAAAACAGGGATAAAATATGGTATTTTGGATGCACATTTGTTAATTTTGTTTGGAACTTACAAACCATGATGTCAAGTAAGGAAAGCAAATACGTAGATCACATGTTTATCCTTTTAATGCATTGTGCCAGTAGAATTCATGCTGAGAAGCAACACACAAATTGGTTAAAAATAAGCACATATGTGTTAAATAAAAAAACATTGAAGTCAAAGTGGAAAAAAATAATGCAAAGAAAGAAAGGAAACAAAATCCTAACAAAATTGAAATTCACAATGCCTCATTCAACTTTTTTTCCTGATTTAATCCTACAAAACTGAAAACTAAGCCCATATTCATGGTAGATTGACTTCTCACCATCTATGGATAGGCAAAAATTTTTACAATATTTCATGGATCCTAATATGATTTTTTGTTTCCTTTGTGAAGAATACAGTACAACAAATTAATACTAAGTATATATTATCATTTTTAGTACGTTTGCTCAAAGACTTCTTAAAGTCTCTTCTGTGGTAACGATCGAATATTTAATCTTATCTTATAAAAATTTGAATACTTATTGTAGGTATTTTTGAAAAATAAAAAAAAGTAAACAACGTAAGATGCAGTAAACATGAAACAAAGATTGCTGTAAATATTCCAAAAAGAAAAAGAAAAAAAACTTAAACCAACTAATGCGTATATCATTAGAAGACAACAATTAAGATACCCATTTGGAAGGATTGTCGTAAAAGTAACTAAATAATGTTTATATGGCTATGAGCAATTAATTATGAGTTGTGATCATTCATAACTATGAAAACCTATATATGCATATAAAGTACAGAAATTGAATCACAGCCTACAAGGTTATGAGATTGGCGCGTGAAAGCTAGTACATGCACTACTAACAGAACTGAAAGGTATATCTTCAGTAAGGCCGAATTCAGCCATCAATACAAGTGGGATTACACATAATATACATAAAACATGTTTAAATAAGCAAAATTTCACTAATAAGACACAAAAAACTATCACTATATTATCCTTTAATGGGGATGAGCTGCTTCCTGCACCTTCAGTATATATTCACTTCTGATTTCGCTTCATTAATTTACAACAAAGCTGGTACATAAGAACAGATAAATCATTGCACAAAATCTAGTTTATAAATTTTATTTTAAATTCATTTCCACTTGAAACTTGTAATATAACAAATAATGTTCCAAACTGGTTCCATAATAATGTTTAATATACTATCCTTTAAGATTTAAGTTAATATATGAACCTACAATACAACAGAAATAAGCTGACAAAATTTGTTCATGATGTTAATGTTGTATGTATATAAGCAGATAAAAAAATTCCAGCCTTAAGACAATAACCAAGACTAACGTAAATGTACCAAATGTTACTTGAAAAATAATCATTTCTCGGTAGTAGAGAATTAAAATACTATTAAAGCAATAAGAATACTGTATTGACATCAAGTAACGTGAAACACGATTGCAACCGTGTTCACCACAATCAACAGAATGCAACCAAAGCCAATCAACAGCAAGAAAGAAAAGCTAATAGATAACGAACAGATTATCAACTGCAACCAAATCCGATTGTCATGGTCACTCAAACTTCAATCGCGATTCAAAAACAGCATACACAACACAATTCTAAGCAAGTTAATTTGCCAAAATCAATAGATTCAAAAGGAAAAAAATCAGTTATGTTGGATAAGTCTACTCTAAAAGAGAAACAAAAACATTCAGTCTCAATCTCATAATTACAGCTAAATCAAAAACCAAAACTAACATGAGAAAAAACTTACAGAAGATGCAGAGGGAAGACAACTTCGCTGCGGCGTATGCCATATAGATGGAGTAGATCGACGGAAGAATGAAAAAAAGAGTAAAAAGGACGAGGCAAGAGTACCTAGGTTTTAGAAAGAAGTAGGTGCGAACGTTAAGGGTAAGGAAAGCTGCTACTACTGGTGTGGGCATAAAAGGGATGGAAGGGCATGGGCGGAGGCAGAAGGTGGAAGGGGAAACAGAAGACGAAGGGCGCAAGATTTTTTGAGGAAGGAGGAATTGGGGATTTTGATTTTGACATATAGACGATAACTGGAGAGGTCAGCCTATAGAAGGCACTAGAAATACAAGATGCGAATTACGCAAGAGCCAAATTTTCACTTTTACCGCCCTTAAATTTCATTGTTTTGCAGTTAACATGACAGTCAGTTTCCATTGGTTACAATTAAAATTTCACCAAAACTTAGAGAATTAAAAATTATAATTTAGAATTAATAAGTAAAATTTTATATTAAATATAAATATAATATGAATTTCTTGAGAATTGATTTTTACTAAAATATTAAATATTACAGATTAATAATTATTATTAATAATTACCTATTTCTTCTTACTATTAAAAGTTAATTATTATGTAAATGTTATTGATTATCTACTATTAAATATTTAATAGTAATTTTTAAAAGTAACAATTATTTATTAATTATCAATTAAGCAATTTTATCTAATAGTAATTAATAATAATTGGTATTAATTTGTAAATTTATTATTGAATATGAATTATTCTTAAATGTTAATATTACTAATTATTAAATATAAGTTGTTATTAATATTTAATAGGTCTCTAATACAAGAAATAGAAAAAAGAGTTACTAAAAATAACTTTAAACAACTTTCTAATTTAACTATTAATTATCAGAAATTAATTAGTATATATTGGGTGAGAAATCAGTTTGGAGCTGAGTTATTTTCTAGTATTCTCAAAAAACATTTTCAACATTATGCTTTGAATTGTGTCGCATTTCAAATTAATAATTATCATTTAGTCTTAATTATTATATATTTATATTTAATTTTTATTGTTTATTAAAATCTTATTTATTAATTATTATAAATGTTATATTTAATTATTATTAATATTTTTATGAATTATTATATAATTTAATTGCTAAATATTAAATATTACTTCGTAATTAAAATTGTCAAAAGCTGGTAGATCAAAAGCAATGCCAGGGACTACTTACAATAATAAGTTTACATGCAAATAAAGAAAATCTATCAAAAGCGCACAAACTAGCGCAGTTGTTAACGGCTGAACAAACAAGTTTGCCAAAATTATATTTATTAAAACAACTAAAATGGTTAATACCAAATCAAATATTACTTATTAACAATAGTTATTAATTAACTTTTACTTATTTCTACATAGTTAATTATAATCGAGATTAATACTTATTAAAAGCTTATGTTACTATTTATTAATAAGTAGTTAACATACATTAACTATTAAAAATAAATTACTACTTATTAACTATTAATTATTTAATAATAATTGTTAAATATTATTGATTCCCAAGTTTATTATTAATTATTATTATTAAATATCAATATAATTAGTTATTAAATATAAATATCACAAACATGAAGTTTGTAACAGGCATCTATTACAACGAATAAAATGAAAGTTGTGATATATATGTTTATTACTACAGTGCTTTTTGCACAATTGTAAAAAAACATTTATTACAACAGTGCTTTTTGCACAGTTGTAAAAAAATATTTATTACAATTGTGTTTTTCGCACAGTTGTAAAATTAAAGTTATAATATGGTGTTTTTGTTGTAGTGACTCTTTTACTATGATAATCTTGATCTCTTGAAATCTTGATACTCATGAGTCTTGAATCTCCTTTGAAATCTTGAATCTCTTAAACTGTACAGTTTTCAATATTAATTTCATACACAAAAATCCAGCATTTTTTTTTTAAATATTGGTACGTTTTTATTAACTTACAAAATATAAGTACAAAGCAGGAGTGAACTAAAATAGAAATGCAGAACACAAAAGATACGTAAAATTGAAATACCAGCAAATATAAATGCTAACTAAACTAAATTGACCCATGATTAGGCCGTCTTCAACGCCTTAAGAGGCGTCCCACTTCCTACGACTCTGTTGGGCATAACTGCCAAGATAAAATCATCTCGCTTTGCTCATGTGCCATAAACCAAAAAAAAAGTGATACACTTGCACCACAAACTCCACATATTAAGAAACACGTTATCCCACTTCATCTACTAAACATTTCCAACAATTTTAGCACTATAAACACTTCTTACTTCCAATGTAATCTGTAGTTTTCAGTGTGGAGCTTGATGGACGAAAATATATTTAGCTTAAATGGACGAAAATCTAATGTGAGATCAACATACGAACAACTTTATGAAACTCCTTCCCAAACCCATAGGAGGGTACCCATGATTAGGCCATCATCAATGCCTTAAGAGGCGTCCCACATCCTGCGACTCTGTTGCACATAATTGCTAAGATAAAATCATCTCACTTTGCTCATGTGCCACAAACCAAAAATAACATGTGATACACTTGCACCACTAATTCCACATATTAAGAAACATGTTATCCCACTTCATCGCTAAATATTTCCAACAATTTTAGCACTATAAACACTTCTTTCTTCCAATGTAATCTCTTGTTTTCAGTGTGGAGCTTGATGGACGAAAATGTTTTTAGCTTAATGGATGAAAATCTAATGTGAGATCAACATACGAACAACTTGTTATACGTCTAGTATACCAAAACAGAGAATAATCAATTCTAAACTCGTCGCACAAGTTTATAAGTTGAATTTCCACTACTGTGGAATTCAATATTTGCAATAAGCATGTATTAATCAATTTACAACAACAACGTTATATGTATAATGTCGTCTGAGGCTTGTCGTAACAATTTCCTTAAGAATTTTATTTCAAAATTCTCCCAAGATACAACAGACGTATTCTGCACGAGATTGTAATGAGTATGTCACTATGTGATTATATATAAGAGTATTAGAGAAGAGAGAAGGAAGTTCGGATTGGAATTCAGTGAGGAAAGTGATCAGGTTTCCTCCTTATTTATAGTTTATCCGCATCCCTTCGAACAGCCGCACCCGTACCTCTTCGTACGGTCGCATCTCTTCTGAACGGTTGCACCCGTACCTCTTCGTACGATTGCATCTCTTTCGAACGGTCGTACTCGTACCTCTTCGTACAGACACATCTCTTTCTATGAAAGGAAGTGTCTTTTCACGAAGTGTCTTTTCGCTGAAATGTATCCGTTTGGCGAAATGAAGTGCCTTTTCACGAAGTGTCATTTCGTGAAGTGTCTTTTCGCGAAGTGTCTTTTCGCTGAGATATGACCGTTGGGAAATATGACCGTTGATGAAAGGAAGTGTCTTTTCGCGAAGTGTCTTTTCACGAAGTGTCTTTTCGCGAAGTGTATTTTCACGAAAAAGCATGCTTCTAATGGTCACATCCTTTTACTTAACAGTCGCACCTATTCGCTTAATGAAAAAAGTATATTTCATTCAATACTTATGAATTGCAACAATCCCCTACATGAATGATAATATTCTTTTCCCTCACACAAAGCGAAATATCACAGAGTACATATGGAATAATGCTTTATCGTGGATAAGTAGATATTTCACTTTGAACTTTCCCTAGTTAAAACTTATCGGATCTACTTGGCTAATCGGTAAATTATTTCATCTTGAACCATCAGCCGTTATTGTATATCCAGACAATAAGTCTTACGAAGCATCGGTTCCCATCTCATCCAATCTCTTAGTTGTGTTCATTTTGGTCCTGAACACTTACTTGGTTCTGCGAGTGTTATAGAGAATAAAAGCCTTGAATATTCTGATAGAGCCGACCCAGCTCACACTAACATAGGTGATCGCAACCATTAAGAGTATCCTACATATACTCCACTTGTTATTTACAGGATATGGCCATCATTAAAAAACATAGTTTTAACCTATCAATTCTTCTGTAGGCATGCATTTATGTTGTGCACCATAGGAATGGAATAGGACTACGTCCAAACAAATGCATTACGTCTTGAGTTAATCATAACTGGTTTGCCTATTGATCCTAGTCCGTGGGATCTCCAGTCGCTAGGATAGGTTTCCGTATAAGGCAACTCTTGTTGGTTTAGGCTTTTAAATCCATTCCCCTCAATGCGCAGTTAATTTTCTCTCTTGATAAACCTTTAGTAAACGGATCTGCTAGGTTATCATTTGTTCTCACATAATCTATGGAAATAGTTCCATTTGAGAGTAACTGCCGAACTGTGTTATGACGTCTACAAATATGTCGTGACTTTCCATTATACACAAAATTATGCGCTCTACTTAGCGCTGCTTGGTTATCGTAGTGTATGCATATGGCCGGTACAGGTTTAGGCCATAATGGGATATCTTCTAAAAAATGATGAAGTCATTCTGCTTCTTCGCCTGCTTTATCTAGTGCTATGAACTCTGATTTCATAGTGGATCGAGCTATGCATGTCTATTTAGAAGATTTCCGTGACACTGCTGCCCCTACTGGGGTAAATACATAACCACTCGTTGATTTTGATTCCTCTGAATCAGCAATCCAATTTGCATCACTATATCCTTCTAAGACGGCAGGATATTTCCCATAATGTAAGGAATATTTTATGGTATTTTTTAAGTATCCAAGCACTCTCATTAGTACTTTCCAGTGTTCTTCTCCTGGACCACTTGTATATCTGCTTAATCGACTTACTGCATAAGCTATATCTGGTCTTGAACAAATCTCGTGCAGTTCATAAGATACATTAGACATCCTATTACATGAGAGTATTCCAGTTGCATTACACTTTCATTAGTGTTTTTATGCAGTACTTCTGACGGATTAAAAGGTGTTTGTACTCCTTTAATTCCAAATTCTTGAAATCTTTCAATCAATTTATGTATACAGTGTGACTGAGATAATTCAATTCCACTAGGTGTTCTTATTATCTTAATTCCCAAATAACGTCTGCAACACCTAAATCTTTCATATCGAAATTATTGATTAGCATCTTCTTTATGGTCTTTATAACTTTAATGCTAGGACCAAAGATTAGCATATCGTCTACATCGGACTTGAATACCATAAATTTATAGTTACTACTATTTTGGGTTGGCTCTATATAGTAACAATCTACAGTCTTTGGTCCAAGTTTAACTTTCTTGGGAGGCGGAACTGGAACCTTTGCCAAGCACCCCCACACTTTGAGGTATTTAAAGCTTGGTTTATGCCCTTTCCATAACTCATATGGAATTGTTCCTGTTTTAATGTGAGGAACCTTGTCTAAAATATGATTAGACATATTTAAGGCCTTCCCCCCACAAGTTCATCAGTAAGCCAGAGGTCAATAACATCACATTAATCATATTTTTTAATGTTCTATTCTTTCTCTTGACAACACCATTTTATTGTGGTGAATATGGGGCTATTGTTTGATGAATAATTCCATTTTCTGCACAGAATTGTTCAAACGGTGATTCATATTCTCCACCTCGATCAAATCTCAATATCTAGATCTTTTTATTTAACTGATTTTCTACCTCAGCCTTTGTTGACAATTCAAATTTTGTCACCTTTGTTTTAGTAAGAAAGCAAAATTAAAATTCTTAAGATTGATACGTCTAGTATACCAAAACAGAGAATAATCAATTCTAAACTCGTCGCACAAGTTTATAAGTTGAATTTCCACTACAGTGGAATTCAATATTCGCAATAAGCATGTTGTAATCAATTTACAATAACAACGTTATACGTATAATGTCATCTGAGGCTTGTCGTAACAATTTCCTTAAGAATTTTATTTCAAAATTCTCCCAAGATACAACAGACGTATTCTGCACGAGATTGTAATGAGTATGTCACTCTGTGATTATATATAAGAGTATTAGAGAAGAGAGAAGGAAGTTCGGATTGGAATTCAGTGAGGAAAATGATCAGGTTTCCTCCTTATTTATAGTTTATCCGCATCCCTTCGAACAGTCGCACCCGTACCTCTTCGTACGGTCGCATCTCTTCTGAACGGTTGCACCCGTACCTCTTCGTACGATTACATCTCTTTCGAACGGTCGTACTCGTACCTCTTCGTACAGACGCATCTCTTTCTATGAAAGGAAGTGTCTTTTTGCGAAGTGTCTTTTCGCTGAAATGTAACCGTTTGGCGAAATGAAGTGCCTTTTCGCAAAGGAGCGATGCTAGAACGACCGACGATTTTGCGGTGAAAACAACCGGATCTAGAAATTCACGGGTGCAATTCATGGGAGGTATTCAATCGTGTGGCAGATGAGCTTTCCGCAATATTTGACGTATGGAAAGCCGGTTGAAGTAGCATTTCTGTTCGCGAAGTGTCTTTTCGTGAAGTGTCTTTTCGCGAAGTGTCTTTTCGCTGAGATATGACCGTTGGGAAATATGACCGTTGATGAAAGGAAGTGTCTTTTCGCGAAGTGTCTTTTCACGAAGTGTCTTTTCGCGAAGTGTCTTTTCACGAAAAAGAATGCTTCTAATGGTCACATCCTTTCACTTAACAGTCGCACCTATTCGCTTAATGAAAAAAGTATATTTCATTCAATACATATGAATTGCAACACAACTTTCTGAAACACCTTCCCAAAACCATAGGAGGGTTCACATGAATTTACAAAGGAGAACTATAAGTCATTATGAATGGTTTTTGCTGGGTTGCTTCTCCAATAACCGAACAACAACAAAAAAGTAGTGCATCTTACTTCCATGCTATATTCAATATGTTGAAATTAGCTTTCTCACCAACCCACTACTGTGCATGGTCTATAAAACAGCACAACAATCATCTGAAGTGCAACACGTTGTAAAGCACCCATGAGTTACTCAAGTAAAAAACAATTGCAAGGATAGACAAATAACCCCACGTTTTCTAGCTTGAGGAACTTCTGTCATGTTGATGAAATTCGATTCATATTACATATGAGAACTTGAGAAATACAAAACAAAAATCCAATATCACATCTTAAAGGAACTTCAGGATAAGCACATATGAACTTGACAGGCTAATTGACATCCCATTTCTTTATGTGTTATATTTTTTCTTCAGAAAATACCAAGACGAAAATGACCTTTTTGTGTTATATTTTTTCTTCAGTTTTCACGGTACCTCGTAGAAGCCCTACATGGTTTCTCAGTGTAACACGTAGTAAACCTACGTGGTTTTTCAAGGAACCACGTAGGGCTACTACGTGATACACCGAGGAACCACGTAGGACGTCTACTAGGTACCCTGAAAAACCACGTAAAACCCCTACGTAAAAGGGTATTTTTGGAGTTTTTTTAATTCAACGAAGGGCTACTCACTAAAATTGGGGGTTTGCTGTTTTTTTTCCTTCAAATTGTAGGGGGCTACTACCTAATTTGGGGGGTTGGAATAAAATTTGCCAATAAGATAACCAGTCAATACCCCAGATAAGCCCATATCCCTGAAAATAAGAAAACATGATTTACAAATGGAGAGATTTGTGGGAGGATGCACCTTGGTGTTGAGGTTGGATCTCCATAGTTGTTAGGTGAAGTTACCAAGGAATTTTTGGAGATATTGAGTAATATTTATCGAATTAGCTTATAAGTTTAGTTTTTCATAGGCATGACGGTCTAACAAGAACCATCGTATATTAAGTATATTAAGAAGTTGCAGTAGACTAAAATCTTTTACAATTGTGTTAAATGATGCAACTAACTGTTGTCATATAATCTATTACAACGGCTATACACCATTATAATTAAAGCTACTACAACTATCATGCACTGTTGTGATTACGTGATTTTTATAACTATTTATGATAGTTGTAATACATGTTATTACAACTATAATTGACAATTACATTTTAAATTTCATAACCATAAATTTGATAATAATATAATTAAAATTAATATTTCATTAGTAACAACTATAATCATTTATGTTACTTGAATCAACATAACCATTCACATTCATATAATAAAAAACAATCCAAGTTTACGTAAGTTTTTGAATTCATGACTGTAACTAAATCCATTACACATATCAATAAAAGTATATACACTTACTAACAAAAAAAATAAACTGCTTATACAAAGCAATCTAAACCTAAATCTTTCAAGTATCTGCTATTAATGGTAAATGATGCACTAACAGTAAGATCAGTAGATGCAATTGTTGCTTCTACTCCAATGTGTGTACAAAAAAAAAGACACGCAATTAACCACACCACAGTTAACAATTAAAATTAATATAAAATGATAATAACACACAAAAAGTTTTATTTTCAACTGCCACAAGCCAACTTATAGTAGTAGTAAAATAGAGGCATAAGCCTAGTTAAAAAAAATGATTTTCAACTACTATAAGTCAAGGCCAGGGTTATAGTAGGGTCATGTGTTATAAACAAAAAATGAGGTTGAAACGCTTTCTTTAGAAGCAGGTGGAGAATGACATAGGTTTGTAAGTTAGACGGTAACCAAAAGCTATAAAATCCGGTAGTAGAAATATGGTAAAACAAGTTTGCATCATGCTATAAAATATTCTATTTTTTCTTCATAATCAAGAGAAAATGTGCATAAGATGTCGTACCACATAACACGGTAATAAAATCCAATTTAACCAGGAGGCCAGTTCAATTGTTGTCCCCCAATCACATGAATGTGAAGATGATAAACAAACTGACATCCACTAGGTCCATCGTTGATAACAACCCAATAGCCATCATCTAGTACTTCCTACTTAACAACTAGTTTGGCAATGTAAAGCAGATAGCTCAGTATCTCAATATGTCTCTCTTCTACCTTTGGGATCCCCATCAGCCCATCTCTTTAGGAATGACTAGTATGTGTATTGGCGCTCAAACATGCTGAAACACATTAACAACTAACACTTATTAAGATTGTTGACAAGTACCAGCCAAAAATATCACTATAACTAGACCAAATGCATCACTTATCTAACACTTTTATTTTAGCCAAAAATAATATAACATGTACCTATAACAACATGGCATGTATGATACATTAAGACAATCAAGGCCTAAGACTTCAATTTTCTAATGAAAATGCATCATTGTAACCTGAAAGTACAGAGTGTTAACCAGAAAACTTGTGCCACAATTAAATAACTCTTGAATGCAAAAAGAATCACAAACGCAACAGCTTGCCATCACCAAGCAAAAGCTCGAAAATATAAGCAAGATAAGAAAGGTTTTTTGAATCCAAATTGCATGCATTATCTAGACCACAAAGATAAAGGTAATGGAAGAACTATATACAACATGTTGCAAGCACCATGGAACTACTTTTTTTCACAAACAACCTCACACTAACACTAAACAGAGCATTATCAAATGACAAATAGTTGAAAGTAGTCCTACAAAGTAAAATAACCCACTAAATTTGATCACCATGCAAAGTGTACGACTGGTGTTTCTCACAAAATATATGTTAAATTTTTGAAAAGATGTTTTTTCTTGCAAAAAATAAACAAGAAACAATTTTGATCTTTGTAAAATTGATACTATCAATAAAAATTTAGAAACTCTGTCAAAAAATTATACCTCCGCTGGCACATAAGGAAAACTGGAACTATCTTGAAAAGGAGAGGCTTTATCATCAAATGCAGCTTCGTCTATGAACTACATCCACTTTCCTTTTACACAATTCATAGTTTTTTAGATTATTCGTGAGGAGTTTGATTCATACTGTAATGAATAGCTATTTCATTTTTCTGCTATGATCACAGGCCCTGGTGCATTTCTCTCAAATCCTAAAAAAATACGCTACTCGTAAAATTATCAAATCCATTCTTGAGCCATAGGGTGATATCCCTCTGTAGTAAACTAGCGTTTTCTGTTGGAAATATAATTTGAAATGTTGACTTATTAAATAATTAATATTTTCATTTTATTGAAAGAGGTTTTAATGTTGCTATTAATTAGGAAAAGATAATTATCCATTTATTTCTAGAATATTGCAAATCTAGAATGTTCTATTGTATGTTATAAATAAGAGTTATCTCCTCATTTGTATGAATGAAGGAAAAAGAGAAGAGAAATAAAAGCAATTAAATTTTTCCTCTTTTACAAATATTCTTTTTTCTCATAATCAATTTCTCTTCCTCCTCTAAATTCAAACAAAGTGGTATCAGAGCCTAGTTGAAAGTATGGCGCGTCCGCATCTATTTTTTCCATCGTTTCTTCTCACTGTTCTCACAAAAGAAAATTTTGAAGAATGGAGTAATAAGAAGAAAGAAGAGCTGATTTCCAAAGGGTTATGGGAAATCGTTGAAAATGACTGCAAATGGCCAAAAGATAGAAATGTGACGGAGAAAGAGAGAAAATCATTTGTAAGTTGGAGAAGGAAAGATCTTCAAGCTCGTGCTATGATGAGTGAGAAGATCGATGAAGAAGCATATCGTCGTATTTATGGACAAAGAACTGCAAAAGATTCATGGAAATTATTAAAAGAATTGTATGCAAAAGATGACATAGAATTGATAGAAGAAGACAATTTGATTGTTGACAAAGAGAACGCGAAGAATATTTTGAAGGAGAAAAATGGTGATGAAGATGATGATGTATACCTCAAAGAGGATTTGGAAAATGAAAACGATGCTAACAAAGAGGAAGAGAACAACATTGCACAAGATTTGAAAAATGAGAATGTCACAAACAATGGTAAGGAAGCAGGTGAACAAAGCAATCCAGAAGAGGATGATGTGGAGATGACGAACATAAAAGTCAACAATAGTGATACAAAAAAGGGCAAAGAAAGAGAAGGTTGCAGTGAAGTAAAAGAGGACGCAGAAATAGAAGACAAAAGCGATAACAAAAAATGAGGATATCGAGATGAGTGACCCTGACGATGCTAGGGTCGATGATGATTCAATAAAAAAGGATGCTTGTAAAAGTGAGAAGAAGGCAGATGAATATAAAGAAGATCTTGATGGTGTTCTTAATGTGATCTCTGGTTTTGGCTCCACAGCTGGTGCAGCTTTTGCTAGTCACACGTATCAACAAGCTTGCTTTCACCGGATTGTCTGAAACCAGTAAAATGGTACTCGAAATGGCTGCAAAATGCAACCTTAAGCCTATTACATTGGGACAATGTTGTTGTGCTGGTTCTCGTACCTTTGTGCATGAAAAAATATACAATGAATTCGTGGAGAAGTCAAAAGCTCGTGGTTTGAGTCGTGTAATCGGTGATCCTTTTAAGAAAGGTGTGGAGCAAGGTCTTCAGATTGATGATGAGAAATTCAATAAGATCCTGCATTACATAAAATTAGGAGTTGAAGGTGGTGCTTCCCTTGTTAATGGGGGTAAGAGAATTGGAAGTAAAGGGTACTATATCCAACCCATTGTTTTCTCAGATTTCTAGGATGATATGGTCATTGTGAAAGAAGAGATATTTGGACCACTCCAGTCCATTATCAAGTTCAATGATTTGAACGAAGTGATTAGATATGCAAACGCATCACCCTTTGGACTAACAACTGGCGTTTTCATAAGCAACATTGATAAAGCAAACCATAAAAAGGAAAAAGGAAAAAAGAGCTTGATTGGAAAGAAGATACAACCTATGATACTCGAGCCAATCAATCGAAAAAGAGTAAGAAAGAAAATTTCAAATTAGGAGGGAGTGTTGGAAATATAATTTGAAATGTTGACTTATTAAATAATTAATATTTGCATTTTATTGAGAGAGGTTTTAATGAGGGGTTTTAATGTTGCTATTAATTAGGAAAAGATAATTATGCATTTATTCCTAGAATATTGCAAATTTAGAATGTTCTATTCTATCTTATAAATAAGAGCTATCTCCTCATTTGTATGAATGAAGGAAAAAAGAGAAAAGAAATAAAAGCAATTAAAGTTTTCCTCTTTTACAAATATTCTTTTTTCTCATAATGTATTCCTCTTCCTCCTCTAAATTCTAACATTTTCTTTGCACCAATGCTTCTTTTTTGAGAATATTCTTTCTTATCTTTACTGGTAACCTTCCAATATCCAGCTTGTGTTGCTTGGTTTGTTCTCGACCCATTAGGGTACAAAAAGAGCATAGGGATGTAAAAAAAGGAGATTCGAAAAAGATAGGTTAACAAGAAAGGGAAAGGGGAAAAACGTAGAGGATGAAATTAGGCATGAGGAGATAGGGCGGGAAGAGCCAAAAGGAGATCTGAAGAGAAGAAATTAGGGCGAAAACCTAGCCTTCATTTTAGATCTACATTTCTAAGATTTGGGAATGGGGAAGTGGCAGAAATTTAATTCAGCTTAAAGCGGGCATGGTGAAATATAATGGTTAGCCGCCAAAAATTTCAGCTAGCGCTTCTTTTTCACACGTTTAACTTTTTTGTTTACTTGTTACTAACGAACATAATTACAGCTCTATATTTTGGTGTTTTTCGACATTCTTCATAATATTATTCATCATATTAATCGGTTAACTAATCTCTACAATCAAATCAATTCTGTTGTCATAGATTGTGTTGGTTAAGTCACTTAACTATTCATTCGTTCATTCATCGTAAGAAATAGAAGAAAACTTAATGCTAAAATTTAGCAAAAAAGGGAACAAGTTTTTGGAAATTTAAATATTTTATAAAGTATTAAATTTATTTAAATTTTTATTTATTTATGAACATTTCAATATTTTATAATTCTTAATTATCAAAGATTAATTATTAATCATTAGTTTTTAATTTAATTAGTAAATAGTAATTATTAAATATAGTTTTAATTATTAATTATTTGTTCTTAATTATAAATAGAAATCATTAATTATTTATGATCAACATTAATTATTAAATATTAATTATTATAGTTTAATTATTAATTATTTAATAATAATTAATTACTATTAACAATTAATTAGTTATTATATTTTTATTAATTCTTCTTCTTAATAATGAGGATTAATTCGTATTACTGACTGAATATTAATATGAATTATTACTTCTAATTGATTATTAATAGTAATTATCAGTTATTAATTATAAATAATCAATATTAAGTACTAATTATTAGTTGTTAATTATATTTAACAGTAATAATTTAATATTAGCTATTAATACTTAGTACTGGTTATTAATTCTATTTTTATTAATAATTACTTCTTTATTACTAAGTTATATTATCAATTATTATAAATGTCAGAAAACAAAGTTGGTGATAGGCACATATTAAACTGTCAAAATAATGTTGTTGTTGCAAATATTTTTTTTACAATTTTCTTGAAAAAAGGGTTGTAAAAAACTTTATTACAAGTGCCATTTTATGACAATTGTAAAAGTACAGTTATAAAAAGGCATTTTTATTGTAGTGTATGTACCAATACTGATGCTCTGATACCAATTTTTGTGGAGAATTTTGAATCAAGATCGCTCAAATCAAATTTCAAAACACAGCGTAAGACGAGATCGTTGTAAAAGTGGAAAAACGAACAATCAATTTCTCAAAACAATCTCAAATCAGCCTAGTAACCAATCACAGACACCAAACAAAAGATATAATAACACAATTATGAAAAGTAAATCACATAACAATTTATAATGGTTCCACTAACATCTTTTTAGTATACGTCCACTTTGAGAGAGAACCTTTATCAATTCTAATGGAAGAGTACAAGAAAATGAAAACAATGATCAAAATTCACAATGAATTTTATTTTGTGGAGATAAAAGTTGAAGAAGTTTAGAATTTTCAAAAACATAATTTGTTCGAGAATAAACACTGAATAAATTTTAGCCATCCTCTAGGTGTCATTTTATCAAAATTTGAAAAAATAGCTTACATGGGGAGAGACATTTCTTTAGCAGTTTCCGGAATCGCTCCTTGAACCTTCGCAAATCAACTTATTGAGTTCAAAACTCAAAATAGCTCCAGAAGTAGCCTTAGACGTCTAACGTTTTGGCCAGACGTCTGCCTCTAGCATCATACACTACAAGAGGCAGCTGAAAATGCAACGAACATGGGCAACTACTAAAAAATGCGGTCGTCGCAAGCCATTGCACGACCTGTAGATATCAATACGCCGAGACCTTTCTTCCTCATTATATTTTTTTCCCCAAATTATTTCCCAAACCCTTAAACCCGTCACCCCCCTTGCTGCTCCAATTTCAACGCTTCAAACTCGCTTCCAAGCTTCTGATTTCGTTCCGGTATGTCTTCTAACTCTAGTTTATGGTTAATTAGAGGCCTTAGTTTCTTATTTATATGGGTTTGCAAAATTGAATGTTTATGGGTATGAAATTGGTTATCTTGAGGGGTGCTTATGATTATGGTTGTGCTGTAAGTTGATTTAGGAATAAATGTAACTAATTAGGAGGGTGAAAACGATAATTATCAGATATATAATTGATTTAGGAGGTTAAAAATGATGATTATCACATATTTACTTGGGCTTACGATGATTGTGTTGTAAGTTGATTTGGGAATAAATATAATTGTTTAATGGACGTTGTAAATGCGAAATAGTTAAGGCCCTAAGGCGAAAGTGTTGAAACTTGGATTTTCTATGCTCCTTCATATGAGTATGGCTTTTTTGATGGAAAAGAAACCTCACAAAAGTTACTACTATAAATCGATGAATTTAGTGTTGATAAACATTTTATTTATAGTGATATAAAGTTAGTAAACTACTTTATTTACTATAATTTTGATTTTGATATTTATTCTTTTAACTATTTATAGTTTGTTCAACTATTTAAATATCTTATTAAACCACTTTATTAACTAAAAATTAAGTTTGATCAAATTTCATATATTTTTTAAGTACTTAAATATTTTTATTAAACAACTTTATTAACCAAATATTAAATTAAATCATATTTTATCATTGATTTAACTATTTTAAATTTTTTAAAGTACTCTGTGTAATAAAATTTAAATTAAGTCATATTTTATAGAATATTTAACTATTCACATATTTTATTTAACAACTTCATGAAGTTAAATTAAAATATTACTATTTCGTTAAAGTTAAGAATTCTAAATACAATTTATTGCACTAAAATTTAAATGAAAATCATATTTATAACTTAACTCTTTAAATTTTAAATTAAAATCATATTTATAACTTAACTCTTAAAATTTTAAATGAAATTAAATAATTAACTTGAAAGCTTAGTTTATCTTTCAAATATAAAAACTAACTAAAATTAATTTCATAATTTATACTTCAAACTAAAATTAGCTAAAACTAACTAAAACTAATTTATACTTTATTTTAACGATATCTCTCATCAACACTGGAGATAGGTCTACGAAAGTGGACCTAAGGGGAAAAAATGTTTACTTAGCTTTTACGAGTTTGAGTTAGTTCACCATTTCCTAGATATCAAGGTTTTGAGTCCGAAAGGATAGCCACTCTTCCCTTAATGGGGTGAGCATCACGCTCAAATGACTCAAAAACAAGTAGTTATCTTGGGATAAGGCTTTCCTAATTACAACCCTCTTTAAGGGATAAATGGCTCATTGGAAGGGGTTCAACACTAATTTTGCAGAAGGGTTTAGGCTTGGGCAAGAACTTGTAAGCATGGAGAAAGCATACCACATATAACACCGGCAATAATAACAAATTACATGAGAAACTCATAAGAAAATTTTCTAAGAATTATCTTTGATTTAGAAAATACAAGTGATTACAACCAAAATCCCCAATTTGATTTAGGAATTAGGGTTTACTCTGAAGAAAAGAGTATAAGAATGAGAATGTTAAAATCGCCCCCAAAACGAGACCCATGGGTCTTATTTATAGACAAATCAGGGCCCCTTTTGTTATTGGGCCAGCAATACCCCATGTGGTTCGCTTTTCCATTTGGTTCCAGAAATACTGGTTCTCGGCCACCTTTTCTTTAGGTTATGAAGGCTTTGTTAACGGTTTCTTGAGGTGTCGGTTGTATCTCTCGGAGGGATGGTTCCGGTCTTCAGAGCTTTTGGTTAATGTCACGTCTATCTTCTTTGTATTGCTGATGAGCCTGGCAGTGTGAATAGCTTTCGGAAGCTCTCTACTTCCGGATGAGGGCTTTCGGTCATGGGTTCCCGGTCTTTCCGTTGACATTTTATGGAGCTTGCATTCATGATTCAGGTGAAAGGTTGTCGGGTCAACCACATCTCCTGGTATCGACACTAAGAGGATTGGTGTGGATAACATGTCTTTCTTTGCGGGTTCTGGTTTGCCTGTTGGTAGACTTCGTAGTGTACCCTTGCCTTTTCGAGAGGTTGTTAGTGGTGCTTTGCAAGTTACCTGTTAGAGTATTTTCTCAAGAATCAGCTGATGGGGGTCTCGGAAATTGGTTTCAGATAATCCTCATATGCTTTAAACTCTGTGTCTTTGGTGCTTTCATCTCCTTATGTATCGGTATTAAGCGAGTTAATACTGATAGCCCCTTCGTCCCCATGAGTCCCGGTTGGTAGGATTCTTAGTTTCTCTCTTCGTTGGCTTCCGGTCTATGGGTGACCTTTTACCAATCGTGCCGGCACCACCCTGCTGGTACTTCCATTTGTATAAATTTAGAGCTCTGTCCTCCCATGATGGAGTCGGTTTTATATCTCCCGGAGTATTCCCTTATACTGAGGGCTTCTTCTTATGTCAGGCTTTGTTGATAAGAGACTTTTTCTTCTTGAGGTGATCTGTTACCCGTTCATCGTCATGCTGTTCCAGATGCTTTATTTTGATAGTAACACTTTGTAATTTAAACTAATCAATTAACTTGAAAGCTTAGCGGTCGATATGAAATTTTCTTTCCATCCGAAGCATTTCCAACTCCTTTGGACCATCATACTGTAACACCCCGTATTTTCTATGAACGTATAAGTAACAAATCAGAGGATAATTAATTTTTAAAACAAGAATCAAGGGAAACGGGTTGTGCCATTGCGTTCATCTCGGAATTCTGCTTGGAAACGAGTCCGAGTTTGCAAGAATCGGAGTCCGTATGAGGGAGATATGACCCTCTGAAGTTTCAGAAATATTCAGAGTTCGAAACAGCTCGAAATTCGAATTCAAAATTCGAATTCAAACCCAGAAGCGGGCTGGGCGGGAAATTTCCCGCCCAGGACCCAGGTCGACTGGGGAGTCGACTGGGTAGTCGACCCCCCAGTACCAGTCGACTGGGCAGTGGACCCCTCCCCCCCGACCAGGTCGACCGGGCTGTCGACCTGGGGGTCGACCTGGTCCCCGAACCTGGTTTTGGGCTTGGGTGCATTCTTATGTATCTGGTCTCGTTTTCTGCCTAGATTCATCCGCCTAACCCTATATAAACAGCCCAAAACCTAGCCTTCTCTACACACAATTTTATTCTGCTTCTTCTCTGCCTCTGTTCTAAATAAAAATAAAAATGGCATCGCTACTCTGCTGGAATCAAAACTAGAAGCTAATCAACATCAACCTAAGCAACTCAATTCAAATTGGAGATTAAAGCTTCTGCAACGATTCTACAACAATTAAAGTTCTTTCTTTAATCCAACCAAGGCAAGTACAGTTATTTTCCGATATAAACGTTAATTTTGATTGTGACATGAATTGTAAATCTGAATCTGAGGTTATATCTGTTCTGTTCTGATTAGATTTATCTTATTCTGTATCTCTTTCCTCTTTTTGTTCTATAGCCAGGCTACCACGAGCCTGAGCCAATCTCATAAGAGATTAACATACGCTAAAATGTTTGGGACAGTAAAATGAATGATGCATGAATTGGGCATGACCAATAGGTGACTGATTTGAGGAAAGAACATGGACTGTAGCTAGAACATAAATCTGAGACATATGACTGGACATGTTATATTTATAACATAAAGGGTCGGGAACATATGATTTGTGGACACGACATAAAAAGGTATATAATTGGACATAAATATAGACTGTATTGAACATACGATTTGGGATAAAAAGAATATGGCTTAGGTATAAAGATTTACATGAAAGTAGGATATCTAGTAATGTAAATAAACACCTAAGTAAGGGACCTTTGGGATATATGACATGCATAGTAATCTATGGCTATATTTTGTATAAATTATATATGGACCTTCTGTACCATTCAAGTTTAATAAAAATTGAAGCATATGATATATGGTAAATTATGACCATAATCTGTGCTATGTAAATTTAGTGCAAACATGGGGTATATGATCATATTGTGAATCATGACTATTATTTATGCATGTGAACTTAGGCAAGGTTTATATTTAGGCAAGATATGTTTGTGAAACTTTAAGGAATGATTAAATCTGTTATATTTGCCTAATTTGCTAGTTCTGCTATATTTGCCTAATCTGCTAGTTCTGTTATATTGCCTAATCTACTGCCTAGTCTGCTAGATCTGTTCATCTGCCAAATATGTCATCTGCTATGTCTGTTGAAAATGCCAAACTAAATCTGTTGAGATGCCTAATCAGTTATCTGCTAAATCTGCTAGTTGCTTAATCTGCTGAATCCGTTAAGTCGCCTAAATATGTTATCTGCTATGTCTGTTAAGTTGATATATTCAGTCTGTTATTGACATAATCTGAATTTGCTAAGAATAACTGACATGTATATTAGGCGTGGGCAAAAATGGTAAATCATTAATTAATTGGCCGCAAAGATAAACATGGCTAACTCGAGGTTAGAATGAGTTTACGACGTAATTCTGCCCGGAACCGCCCGACATATTCCAGTGGCCGCAAACAATAGGTTCTAATGTGAGAAGTTAGTCATAACGTGCTTGAAACCCGAGGTTAGACTCAGTTTGCGACAGAAACCTGCCTGGAACCCACCGGCCTAACCAGTAGCCGCAAACTGTCAATCTAATATGAGAGGTCTGGGCATTAATATTTAATTAATGAAAATCTGAGATAAATATGATGACTAAAACGTGTTGGGTGGGTAAGGTTAAACCAATTGGACCAATGAATCTGATAAACCCATTTTGTGAATCTGTAGGCCCAATACAAAGTTAGACAATCTGTAACCAGTTAATCTGTAACCAGTAAGTCTGTTAATCTGTGAACTAGTTAATTTAAACTCTGTATGTCTGAAACTTGTTAACAAGTTAATCTGAAAATCTGTTAGTCTAGGGACACAAGGTTAGGAGGGTAATTACTTGTGTCATCTGTTGTTTGGGACCCATATTACTCAGTAACCCTTTCTGGTATCAAAACTTTGACCCAACAGTAGGTAGGGTCCGGGCACGCTTACTGAACTAATTATAAGCGGTTCATTCTGATAATGGCGAGGGGTGTTGATGGTGCGTTCCAACCGGGTCATGTGCGTGCATGGATCCTGGTCTGCCTCTGATGATGTAAGACGCCGTGACATCTGTAAATAGGTCTGTGCCAATTTGTTGTCACTTTAGGGAGTGATACACCCTACTGTGGGGCCGACACAGGGTATTTATGTATTAGGGAGCCGATCGCTTGGGGTAGGGTTTTAGGGTACACTTAGTTGTGTCTGTTTCTATTGGGTGGCAACACCTGTCTGTTTCTGCGTGGTACCGTCTGTTCGGGTGGTAAAGGCCCAATTACTAGTGTACACCTTATGCTACATTCTGCTTCTGTCTGTTTCTGATCGGGTGGTAAAGGCCCATTACCGGCGTGGAAATTATTCTGTACCCGTTTCTGTTTCAGTTTAGACATTAGGGTGACACCTAATTCTTTTATACTAGTATTAGTGCACAGAAGTGTAAAGGAATAGCTTATGTCATTCTGTTCTTCTGTTATATCCGCTGCACCTGTTACAGTTATCTCTCATCCAGTTTTATGTTCATGTCATGTTATTATTATCTGTTCATAACTGAAAATCACTGGACTTGCCAGAGTTTTTGTCTGACCCTTGTTGTTTCGCCTCCTTTCTTCCGTTCCCCCCCCCCCCGGTTTTGTAGAAGGGAATACTCTAGCTTGATCCAGATTTCTTCCGCTTGAAGTGCTTAAAGTATGGCTTGTCTTCTTCCATGGGGATTATGATTTTAAAGTATGCATTCTGAAGGCTTTTGTACAAGACTGATATTTTGTACTTGAATTCTGATACTGTGATTTGAAAGGATGTAACCAAGCTTATTCCGGTTTCTGTTGTAATAAAGTTATAAATTTTTCAAGTACTGTTTTATCTGCCTTGTAAGTTTCTGTTCTGTTTACTAAAATGCTCCATCAAAGTTAAGGCATTCCCTTTGTGAGTGACCTTAACGGAGGTGGGGTGTTACACTTGTTATCAGAGCTGAAGGTTACCAGATTGGGTAAAGTTTTTGAAAACTATTTTCAAAAAGGTTTTGAAAGGAAGTATTTTCAAAAATAAAGCTTATTTTGAGAAACCTGATCCCCAAGAGCCATATATCTTTCCTTCAGTCCTTTTTGTAATTGAATCTTTCCCTTTTCGTTTCAGCATGTCTGAAGCATCTAGGGTACTAGACGGTGTTCATGTACCCGGTTGGTTTCGTCAATATCTTGAGGCTAGGACCGCCACCGCAGGTCCAGCAAATGATCCCCCTCCTCCACCCCCTCCTCGTGCAATTACTTTCTCAAAGATCTGTAGAGATTTTAGGGCCATGGGGGGAAAGGATTTCAATTGAACTGAATCATTCGTAGAAGCGAGGAACTGGCTCAAAGAAACTGAGGATCTATTCGTTATCTTCGAGGTGGACGATAGGCAGAAGGTACAGTTGGCGGTATGGCTGCTCAAAGACGAAGAGTCCTACGGGTGGGAAGTCACTAACGCCGAGAGGCCGGTTGAGACATGGATGTATTTCAGAACAAGGTTCGAGACAAAATTTCTCTCGCAAGCTGAACGAAGTTTACAACTGGAAAAGTTCTTATCTCTTAAGCAAGGAAGTATGACGGTCAAGGAATACGTCAACCAGTTCAACCAACTAGCTAGGTTCGGATTGGATTTAGTCAACACTCAGCATAAAAAGGCTCTCTGCTTTGTTAAAGGATTGAACGAGCCACTGCATAGCCTAGCCATGACCCATGTACCCATGGGAGCGACTTACGAGAAATTGGTGGACATGGCACTACTGCACGAGGAAGACAAGGGCCCGAAAGAAACAAAGAAGGAAGAACCACAGAATAAGAAAGTAGGGCCCAAAAAGGAAACACAAAGGAAGGATGAGAAGTCTGAAGATAAGAAGGGGAAAAAGTGATTTACTTGTGGAAGCTCGACTCATCTGAACAAGGATTGCAGAAAAAGGAAGGGCACTTGCTTCAACTGTGGTGAGATGGGACACTTCACTAGGGACTGCCCGAAGAGACGAGGGCAAGGAGGGCAGGCGAACACTCTTGAGGCTAGTGGCTAGGATAGAAATAGGAAAATTCCTATAGTAGGTTTAATTTCTTTATCTGATTATGGAGTTAAGACACTTTCTGATGCTGGTATTTTGATTTTGTAATTGATACTCTGCACTTTAATACTAGTATTATTTCTGATTCCGCTGTAGACTCAGACCCACAAGGGTTATGACTCATCTGTTGTGATAGATTGGGGTTTGAGAGATATCTGTGTTAGGCGTCAAGTATGACGCATACATTTTGAGGTTTTGTGGGATATGATTTTATCATGCTTAGCTTCCTAAGAATCATTAGGGAAACTGACCTGTACCGGTAGTCTGTAAATATCTGAATGATTCTGATTTCCAGTTTTGACATTATCTAAAGAGGCTAATCCTCCGTGTGTCAATTTGATGTTGGTTTCGGTCTTCGGGGCAGATACTTAGGACCCATGCCTAATGGGAACCAAGTTTTTTTTTATCTGTACTCGCTTCCATCATTCGACTGTATCCTATCGATCGAATCTTCGAACTTTAGGTAGAAACTATTGGGTGTAAACATGTGTTTGAAACATGTTATGTTTGATGGTTGCAAGTGGATGCAAGTGGTTGCTAGTGGTTGCTCGTGGATGCATATACACACACTAGGCACTAGATCGGCTCGAAAACACTATCATACTGCATATGGATGTGTGAGCATTTTCAATTTTTGTGGATGCAAAATGATTGACTCAGCACGTGGATGTTGCATATGACTGAATGGTTGTGTACTCATATAGAAATGATATTTATCAAATAGGAAAATTTGCATACATGTTGGACTCATGGCACTGGCATAATTCGCATTAAGGAGGTCAACTGAATCAGTGGACCGCCTGATCTTTGCATTAGATAAGGAACATATATACACACCTTTGCATATGTTCATACAACATTAGAAGTTTCTAAGGACAATGGACGCCAGTGATTGATGATTGAGTTGATGGATGTTGGATGGTAGGACACATTCTTCTTAACTTAAAGATTTCGGGGACGAAATCCTTTAAGGAGGGGAGAATGTAACACCCCGTATTTTCTGTGAACGTATAAGTAACAAATCAGAGGATAATTAATTTTTAAAATAAGAATCAAGGGAAACGGGTTGCGCCATTGCGTTCGTCTCGGAATTCTGCTTGGTAACGAGTCCGAGTTTGCAAGAATCGGAGTCCGTATGAGGGAGATATGACCCTCCGAAGTTTCAGAAATATTCAGAGTTCAAAACAGCTCGAAATTCGAATTCAAAATTCGAATTCAAACCCAGAAGCGGGATGGGCGGGAAATTTCCCGCCCAGGACCCAGGTCGACTGGGGAGTCGACTGGGTAGTCACCCCCCAGTACCAGTCAACTGGGCAGTCGACCCCCCCCCCCGACCAGGTCGACTAGGCAGTCGACCTGGGGGTCGACCTGGTCCCCGAACCTGGTTTTGGGCCTGGGTGTATTCTTATGTATTTGGTCTCGTTTTCTGCCTAGATTCATCTGCCTAACCCTATATAAACAGCCTTAAACCTAGCCTTCTCTACACATAATAATATTCTGCTTCTTCTCTGCCTCTGTTCTAAATAAAAATAAAAACGGCGTCGCTACTCTGCTGGAATCAAAACTAGAAGCTAATCAACATCAACCTAAGCAACTCAATTCAAATTGGAGATTAAAGCATCTGCAACGATTCTACAACAATTAAAGTTCTTTCTTTAATCCAACCAAGGCAAGTACAGTTATTTTCCGATATAAACGTTAATTTTGATTGTGACATGAATTGTAAATTTGAATCTGAGGTTATATCTGTTCTGTTCTGATTAGATTTATCTTATTCTGTATCTCTTTCTTCTTTCTGTTCTATAGCCAGGCTACCACGAGCCTGAGCCAATCTCATAAGAGATTAACATACGCTAAAATGTTTGGGACAGTAAAATGAATGATGCATGAATTGGGCATGACCAATAGGTGACTGATTTGAGGAAAGAACATGGACTGTAGCTAGAACATAAATCTGAGACATATGACTGGACATGTTATATTTATAACATAAAGGGTAGGGAACATATGATTTGTGGACACGACATAAAAAGGTATATAATTGGACATAAATATAGATTGTATTGAACATATGATTTGGGATAAAAAGAATATGGCTTAGGTATAAAGATTTACATGAAAGTAGGATATCTAGTAATGTAAATAAACACCTAAGTAAGGGACCTTTGGGATATATGACATGCATAGTAATCTATGGCTATATTTTGTATAAATTATATATGGATCTTCTGTACTATGCAAGTTTAATAAAAATTGAAGCATATGATATATGGTAAATTATGACCATAATCTGTGCTATGTAAATTTAGTGCAAACATGGGGTATATGATCATATTGTGAATCATGACTATTATTTATGCATGTGAACTTAGGCAAGGTTTATATTTAGGCAAGATATGTTTGTGAAACTTTAAGGAATGATTAAATCTGTTATATTTGCCTAATTTGCTAGTTCTGCTATATTTGCCTAATCTGCTAGTTCTGTTATATTGCCTAATCTACTGCCTAGTCTGCTAGATCTGTTCATCTGCCAAATCTGTCATCTGCTAAGTCTGTTGAAAATGCCAAACTAAATCTGTTGAGATGCCTAATCAGTTATCTGCTAAATCTGCTAGTTGCTTAATCTGCTGAATCCGTTAAGTCGCCTAAATCTGTTATCTGCTTTGTCTGTTAAGTTGATATATTCAGTCTGTTATTGACATAATCTGAATTTGCTAAGAATAACTGAATGTGTATTAGGCGTGGGCAAAAATGGTAAATCATTAATTAATTGGCTGCAAAGATAAACATGGCTAACTCGAGGTTAGAATGAGTTTGCGGCGTAATTCTGCCCGGAACTGCCCAGCATATTCCAGTGGCAACAAACAATAGGTTCTAATGTGAGAAGTTAGTCATAACGTGCTTGAAACCCGAGGTTAGACTCAGTTTGCGACAGAAACATGCCCGGAACCAACCGGCCTAACCAGTAGCCGCAAACTGTCAGTCTAATATGAGAGGTCTGGGCATTAATATTTAATTAATGAAAATCTAAGATAAGTATGATGACTAAAACGTGTTGGGTGGGTAAGGTTAAACTATTTGGACCAATGAATCTGATAAACCCGTTTCGTGAATCTGTAGGCCGAATACAAAGTCAGACAATCTGTAACCGGTTAATCTGTAACCAGTAAATCTGTAAGTCTGTTAATCTGTGAACTAGTTAATCTAAACTCTGTATGTCTGAAACTTGTAAACAAGTTAATCTGAAAATCTGTTAGTCTGGGGACACAAGGTTAGGAGGGGAATTACTTGTGTCATCTGTTGTTTGGAACCAATATTAGTCAGTAACCCTTTCTGGTATCAAAACTTTGACCCAACAGTAGGTAAGGTCCGGGCGCGCTTACTGAACTAAATATAAGCGGTTCATTCTGATAATGGAGAGGGGTGTTGATGGTGCGTTCCAACCGGGTCATGTGCGTGCATGGATCCCGGTCTGACTCTGAGGATGTAAGACGCCGTGACATCTGTAAATAGGCCTGTGCCAATTGGTTGTCACTTTAGGGAGTGATACACCCTACTGTGGGGCCGACATAGGGTATTTATGTATTAGGGAGCCGATCGCTTGGGGTAGGGTTTTAGGGTACACTTAGTTCTGTCTATTTCTGTTGGTACCGTCTGTTTTTGTTGGGTGGCAACACCTGTCTGTTTCTGCGTGGTACCGTCTGTTCGGGTGGTAAAGGCCCAATTACTAGTGTACACCTTATGCTACATTCTGCTTCTGTCTATTTCTGATCGGGTGGTAAAGGCCCATTACCGGCGTGGAAATTATTCCGTACCCGTTTCTGTTTCAGTTTAGACATTAGGGTGACACCTAATTCTGTTATACTACTATTAGTGCAGAGAAGTGTAAAGAAATAGCTTATGTCATTCTGTTCTTCTGTTATATCCGCTGCACCTATTACAGTTATCTCTCATCCAGTTTTATGTTCATGTCATGTTATTATTATCTGTTCATAACTGAAAATCACTGGACTTGCCAGAGTTTTTGTATGACCCTTGTTGTTTCGCCTCCTTTCTTCCGTTTCCCCCCAGGTTTTGTAGAAGGGAATACTCTAGCTTGATCCAGATTTCTTCCGCTTGAAGTGCTTAAAGTATGGCTTGTCTTCTTCCGTGGGGATTATGATTTTAAACTATGCATTCTGAAGGCTTTTGTACAAGACTGATATTTTGTACTTGAATTCTGATACTGTTATTTGAAAGGATGTAACCAAGCTTATTCCGGTTTCTGTTGTAATAAAGTTATAAATTTTCCAAGTACTGTTTTATCTGTCTTGTAAGTTTCTGTTCTGTTTACTAAAATGCTCCATCAAAGTTAAGGCATTCCCTTTGTGAGTGACCTTAACGGAGGTGGGGTGTTACACATACAGTTTGTATCAAATCCCTTTTTCATAAGACTGGGATTCCAGTTTATTATATAATGTGCTTTATTTAATGTGAATCCCTTAGAGATTTTTGGCCACGTCCGACAAGTGTTGTATATGATCGTTATATAGATATTCGTTTTTACACAAAACAGAAATCTATGTTCATCTGATACAATGTTCGTTGGATTCATCCCAGTATTGGACAAGTTACAAATATAATAAAGTAAGCATATTTTATCAGTCATTTCTATTTAAACAGTTAACGAAAATTTGATGGCACTTCCTTTTTGTTCCCTGTGTGCACACATTTGTGTACGATACAAGGACCAAAGTGAAGTGCTGCTGAAATTTTGTTGTTCCGTTTAACCTGAAATGATTTATAAAATATGCTTACGTTATTATATTTGTAATGGGAAGTAGGTTGACGACTGTCAAAGTAAAGAGAAATAAAGTAATAAACCGAAAACATAAAGTAGTTATAAATGAAATTTTACATGACTTTAAGTAATATAAAGTATTTGATCGAATTTTCTAACATATTTGTTGCAAATTAGGAAAATCTTTGATTATTTTGTTGATTGCAGTTGGATGTATGAATCCCGAACCGGTAAGAAAGGGTCGATAAAGGGACATTTTGTAATGGTGCCCTAGAATTTATTAGATTTGCTAAATCTAACAATCGAAGTAATGTAGACATTCTTTGTCCGTGTAGTGAGTGCAGACATCTAAAGCATTGGAAGCCAGATGTAGTAGAAGTACATCTGCATAAATTTGGTTTTCTACCGAGCTATTACTTATGGGATCGTCGTGGGGAACTTGTTCAACCTACGTCCGATCATGTAGTGTTAGAGGATGATAATGCAAGGATAAACGATAATATAATGATGAATTCAATAGAAAATATGGTTCAAGATGCAGTACAATTAATGTTTCCTACCATTGATCAAGGCGACGATGAGAACGAAAATGTTGAAGAAACAATGGCGGAAGCGAATTTTTTTATGATTTATTGAATTCTGTTAAGAGGCCGTTGTGGGAAGGGTGTATAAGCGAAATCGAATTATCTGTAATTGCTGAATTTATCAGTACGAAATCAAAATTCAATCTTACAGAAGCTGCATTTACAACAGTTGTACAAACTGCAAAACGACACATGCCGCCCAATATTTTGATGTGTGATAGTCATTATAACGTTAAAAAACTTATGTCTACTTTTGGACTACCGTATCAGAAGATGGATACATGTGTAAAAGGTTGCACGTTGTATTGGAAAGAAGACGCTCACCTTATAAAATGCAGATTTTGCAACAAAGATAGATGTAAACCAAGAAAAAGAAAGGAAAAGAAGTTCCATATAAAAGAATGCATTATCTACCCATAACTCCCAGACTTAACGACTATATACATCATCTACTACAACATGTCATATGCGATGGAATAGCGTGGGAACACCAGAAGAAGGAACTTTGATACATCCGTCTGCTGGTGAAGCATGGAAACACTTTGATAGGACTTATCCTGAATTTGCTGCAGAGAGCCGTAATGTTAGGCTCGGTACGGATGGATTTTCACCATTTTCTCAATTTGGTTGTAAATATTCATCATGGTATATCATTGTTACTCCTTATAGCTTGCCTTCATGGATGTGTGAAAAATCCATATATGTTTCTAACGATGGTCGTCCCCGGTCCCGATGATTTGACACAAGGAATTGATGTTGATCGACAACGGCTGATTGAAGAGTTGAAAACACTATGGCATGAAGGAGTCAAAACATACGACATTTTGAGAAATGAAATTTTTGTATGTTTTCTTATTTATTATGGACTATTATTGATTTCCCCGCGTATGGCATGCTTACAGGTTGGAGCACAGCTGGATGTCTAGTTTGTCATCACTGTATTGTTGAGACACAAGCATTTTCATTAAAGTTAAAAAAAACAATTTTTGATTTGACTGTCATCGGTGATTTCTGCATATTAATCATAAATTTAGAAAGGATAAAAAGAACTTTAAAGCTAACAGAGTAGAGGCTACGCTACTGCCTAAAGTTGGGACAAGCAAAGAGATATATGAAACAGTAAAAGACTATCCACAGATACATGAAATGGGGAGCAGGTTGAAATTCTAGGTAAATCAGACATTCATAAATTGGTGCAAGAAAAGTATATTTTGGGAGTTACCTTACCAGAAAAATCTACTACTTTGGCAAAATATTGACGTCATGCACAATAAAAAAAAAACGTTTTTGATAACATTGTTAATGCAGTTTTGAATGTAAAGGGGAAACCCAACGACGATGTGAATTCGAGACGTGATATAATACACTTTTGTAAACGGCCGGAGCTTCACTTGTACGACGATAATAAAATACCCAAAGCATGCTATGAGCTAGACAATAGGCAAGCCAAACTCGTGCTAAAGTAGGTAGAAGGATTAAGATGTCCTGATGGGATTTTCTCTAACCTCCGTAGATGTGTGGACTTGGAGTAAATTGAGTGGGATGAAAAGTCATGACTACCATATCATGATGGAATATTTTTACCTATGATTTTCAAGGAACCATTGCCTACAAAAATATGGAGTGTTATAACAGAATTAAATATGTTTTATTAACAACTTTGTTCAACGACGTTAAAGGTGGATCGTCTACATAAAATTAAAGTAGAAATCCTTGTACTTCTCTGCAAACTCGAGAAAATATTTCCATCATTTTTTTAATGTAATCGAGCACTAACCTATTCATCTTCCGTCCAAAGCACTCCTTCGAGGTCTTGTGCAATATGGATGGATGTATCCATTTGAGAGGTAATTTTGTATATATTCAATAATCTTGATAGGTTAGAACCAACATATAAATTTAATTATTCTTTTTGTATGTACTTGAATAATTTAAAGAAAAAAATTAGGCAAAAAGCGCAAGTAGAAGGTTCGATTTGCAAATCGTACCTTGAAGAAGAAGCTTCATTTTTTTTCTTCCATTACTTTAACGAAGATGTGAACTTATCTTTTGTAAATGTTCCCCGTAATGAAGAAGCCGTTGAACATGAGTCTTCTCAAACAATGTTATCTATTTTTAGACAACACGGAAGACTTGCTGGAAAATTTGTGGAAATATGGTTAAACGATAAAGATTATCATGTGGCACACACATATGTTCTTTTAAATTGTGTGGAAGTTGCACCATTTGTTAGGTAATACTAAATTCATGTACAATTCAATTATATACTTATTTATTTATATTAATAAAAAGGAACATAACACATATTTGCAGCATATATGAATCACAACATCCATCCGGTGATCTTAGTAAAGAATTTACTTGATGGTTTTCATACTATGTTCATGATCCCAAAAAATATGTTGTTAATGAAGGAATACGACATATTTCTATCGGACTAAAAAGAAATATCAAAACTTATCAAATATACTTCGTCAATGGATTTAAATTCAACACCAATGATTACAGAGCTGAAAAATTAACATATAACCGCAACATATTTGTCAAAGGTAGTGATGATCCAGAGGAGCATATAAAAGATTTTTACGTCATCTTAATGCAATTTTTAGAGTTGACATATTATGTACAGCCCGTAGAGAAAAAAATTCTATTCAAATGCAATAAGTTTATCAACGTTCATGTTTCTGAAATTAACGTGCACAAAGATTATAAACTAATTGAAATAAGGCATACGTCGCATTACTATAAGTATGATCCTTTCGTGTTAGCTAAGCATGCATTACAAGTCCATATTGCTCCGTATCCGTCCTTAAAAAAAGATAAAGCAGATTGGTGGGTTGTTTTTAAAACAAAAGCGAGATTTACATTTGATGGAAATAATATTCCAGACGAAGCAGCGTATCAAGCTTATCTTAAGCCAAAACTGAAATAATAACAGTTGATGACATTGATGTAGGGTCGTTGAATGATGAAGCAAATGTATTAGATGCATTTGTAAGTACTGAAGAAAACGATATAGAGTATGAAATTGAGTCTGGATCAGAAGAAGATGAAGACTGATGTTATGTACTATTATGAGCTATGTACAGTAAATGTTATGTACTATTCTGATTTATGTAATGATAATGATGACTATATATGTAATGAATTAAGAAGAGTTATGCATTGTTCTTCTCATGTACAATTTACGTAATGATAATGATGAATGATGTTAATAATTCCAGTTATTTTGTATGCATTATATGATTGTGACAGATATGTTTCTAATAGAAGACAATCGAGGAGTACATCTCAACCGACTCATGCATCATCTCTTACATCAGGAGCAGCTCGGAGCGAGATATGCACCAAGTTGCAGAGATTGTTCCGAAGAGTGCGGGGTAAATATCAAATTTATTTCAGTTTACATTATTTAAAATATATGAAATATCTATGTTAACATGTACACAGGGGCTTTGAGATTGAGCCATCAGATTTCATTTTAGACGTATCGAGGGAGTCTTACAAGGGCAGAATGACTGGGCTTGGCCGCATTGGGATAGTATCCCGCCCCATATCAAGAACGCTATTCTAGCTAATTTGTTGGCAAGTATTTTTTTTATGTTACCATCGAAAATTAATATACTATAAATAATTCAAAATAAATTTAATATGCAGGTCGTTGTACGTATGGAGCCACATGACATGAAACTTTTTTTGGCTCATTGGAATATGAAGATGCGTAAAAATTACCAAGAGGCAATTTCAAAGGCGAAGACATCTAGTAAAAAACCTCCATGGATAGCAGATGATGTTTGGGCTTCATTTCTAGCATACTGGAATACGGAAGAAGCTAAAACAAGATATAATGAAAATATTCACATTTATATTGATTGCATTATTAATTAATTGTGTATCAAATTTAACAGAAAGTAGCATCAAGATATAAGGAAAATAGAGTAAAGAATCTTGCTTTACACCATGGGGGCTCGAAATCATTCCAACATCATAGAAGAGAATTGATATAAATTTTCAATATTTTTAGCATATGTTCACGTAAAAAATTAGTGTATATCATTCATTCTTATTTTCAATAATTTCATTACTGTATATATATACTTAGGTCACAAAATTAAGAAGGGAGTCGTCGATGGAAGAAGTTTTCAGACATACCCATGCGGTGGAGCATACTGACGAAGAAGAGAACGTTACGTATGATTACGCGGACGACAAGGCTGCGGGTATATTGGTAAATATGCTTATCCGTAATTAAAATATTTTATATTAATTTATATCACAGTATATAAGTAAATTATATAGCATTTGTGTTAAAATTATATTGCCATTATAGGCAAGATATGACGTAGAGTTGGATAGAGTGACACAGGCTACTAGATGAGAAGAGCTTACGATTGCAGAGTCCGATCATATATGAAATTCTATTATTGATCAGCCTACTCGTAATAGGCGATATGGCTTCGACAACTAGGAGGTAAACCTTTTTTAGACTCGTAAAATAACATCATGAATATAAATTGAATTACTAACTTTAATGTGAACTTGAATTATTTCGCAGGTTATTGCTTGTCAACGAGGTTATAAAAGGCCCATGGAGGAAGAGACTATAGCTCGAATGCAATATAAGTTGGATGAGATGAAAGATTGGCGAAGAAGCCATCTGACCCAGTAAATAGACGAGCACATTGCAACGTATTATCAAGAGCATAGGTCGATGCCTGGGGAGGGAGATGCTGCTGCTAAAGGCGAAGACGAAGAAGACGATGACAAGGAGGAGGAAGATTAGTTTGGTTGTTCTTATGCTTAGGTATGTACATATACTTGGTTTTTTATATGCTAGATGCACGTACGATGATATGTGACAACGATATGGTGTGTTTGGATATGTGACGATGATATGTGATGATGGTACGACGATATGTGACGATGGTATAGTGTTTTGGATGTATGACGATGATATGTTATGATGGTGTTTTGAATTTAGTTGTTTTTTTGATATATTATGATTTAGTGAATTGATTTTTAATGACTATTGGTGAATTGATGGAATGATGGTGGTGTGATAATCAGTATTGATTATACTGGACTAATATTAGAATGATATTGTTGTTGTGTGGATTGAGAGAAAGGAATAGAAATGTAGGGCAGAAAATATATTCCAGATTTGTAATACAAGTTTCAGATTTGCGAAGGCTAGCAATGGCTAGCGACAGCTTACAGGTTTTAGATTTACGACGACTAGCGGCTGCTCCCTCGAGAAACAAACTAGTTTCCACTTGAACAAGTTTCCTTTGCAAGCCATTGCAAATTAAGTGACGAAGTCGTCGCATTTTCTGTTGGCCATGAATTAAATTACAACGACTAGCGACAGTCACCGATACTTTTTTGCCATCACAAATCACTGTGTACTTTGTAGTGACAAAAGTTTTCCTTTAAGTTCAGATGTCTAGCCCTTTTTTCAGACGTCTGAAGTGTCCCGAGCTTCAGTTCAGACATTTGACAAAAAAGTTAAATACCAAGCTCAACTCATTGGACACTAAACGTCTTAGTTTTCTGCCATATGTCTGACCCCCCTTTTAGTTGAAACTTCCTTCACTCTTTCACTTGCAACTTCCGAACTTTGATTTGCAAACCGTCTTCTCATTTATGAAGCTACTACTCAAATATTTCAAATATTCTACCATATATCGTCGTCAAATTCAACGTATGAAATATCTAGTTTGTTTGTCAGTTTGGATAGAATTGTTTAAAGGATGAAGGCTCAAAAAAAGAGAGAGATAGAGTTTATTTTTGTCCAAATTAATCAATGCACCAGTACTTATTTTAGCCGCCCTCATTGTACCGATGATTCACAATTATATGCATATATGTGTACTATAATTGTCAGTGTACATTTAATATATACCTATCATTAATATTATATACATTTCAAAATCCAAGTACATATTATATGTACCTGCCATTAATATTGTATACATATAAAAACTCAATTTGTTGAGGAAGAAGAAAGAAAGCCAGAGATCAAATATACTGAAGATGTTAATGTTGGTAATACCTTTCATATTCGTTCTTTCACCATTGAGGCGGTTGGTGATAGTAGTTTCAAGAATTGAAGAAGTTTATGCAACTCTTGCTGACATTGAATACAACTATATTGATTTATGGAGCACCCTATCATGTATTAACTCCATGAATTAACCATGGTTCATGTTGGACGATGACCATCGTTATATGATATGAACCACTTCTTGTTGTGAAGTTTTCTCTATTGTATTGAATTTCTTGGTACTTGAATTGCAATGTATGTTATGTAGGTGCATAGAAGATCACCTATAGTTGTCTACTCTCATTTTCTTTTTCTTCAATAATACATGGAAAAAATGCATAGTATACTTTTTCTTAGTTTTTTGGTAAACCATTCATGTTCAACATAGCGCATTATAGTTTTATTACTTCAATTTAGAAGTAGAAAACAAAAGTTCTACAGCTACAACCCTTTTTTTGGATATAAATGATCAGACATATTATTGTACAATGTACACTGTTTCCTAATTGTAAGTAAATCGAAAAATACAAGGTTTTGACTAGTATTTCTTAGATAACCATAAGGAGGCTAGTTATAAAGAGAATGGCTTGTAATGGTTACTATGATGTATAATCAGGTAATGAGTCTAGATGTTGTGTTGTTTGTTGTACTATTAATGTTATATCAACTACTCAATCGCCTGTTTTTTTCTTGGAAAAGAAATAATGATATATTTTCAAAGCTTCCAGAGATCAGATTTCTTTCTTATATGAGATGCCTAGTATTTCTATGTTGATAACTGATTTTAAACTCATATCATATGATTAGATGTATAAGATATTGCTAACTTATTAATATATGTTGAAACCATAAACCCCTTTCAACTAACAACACCCCCTCCAAGCGAACCCCAATTTTTTGCGTAACAAATTTAATAAAAATTCCTTAATCGTAGCGCTACAACCAGAATAATTGAATTATCTTATCAATTTTGAATGATGTAAGAGTTTATTAGCATAAATTTCAATAACTACTAATTGAACCGAGCTTCTTTTATTCCAAAAAGGAAGAAAGTTACGTGTTTATGCTACAGAAAACGCTACTGTCTTTTATGAAATATTTGTTATTAAATATTCAAAAACAAACTATTGTTCATATATTAATTAATAATTTGAATCCTAACGTGAAGTGAATTAGCTATTGTTACATTTAAATTGAAAAAATAGGAATAACAATCAACACAGTTCAAACGATCGGACCGTTAAAACTACTAGAACCTAAAACCATACACTAACAAGTTTCCATCTGTTGTTTAGTCTTCAAAGTATGGTTAAACCAGTTATTATGGTGTCATGCATACCTTTAATAGCTTATTTTTCGTTTATTTTCTATTAATTTCTCAGTTTCATTTCTTTTTTCTCTCATTATTTTAATATTCTCATGCGCTTCTAAAGTAATATAAAACATCTTTAGCAAAATTTATTAATATCTACAGATAAAAAAGAAGATATACATCAGGTAGAGCTGAACATTTTTACCACATTACCACTTACCAGACATTACTAACCGCTACCAATGAAAGTGGTATCGAACAATCGGAAACCAATTTGATTGGTATGGTATATCAAACCACATGAAAATGTGCAGTAAGGTAATGATAATTGAGCATTAACAATGGTAATTAGCATACCTACCACATATCGTAAATAAAATGTATGTATATTATTACGATACTAATTTAGAGGAAGGAGGATTTAGAGTATTAGAGAAGAAGAAGCCATAGAAATTGAAGAAGAAAGTTAAATTTTCTAGTATGTCGTTTTTGCTCATGCACCAGCAATTATAAAGCTGCTACATCCATATAGATTTTGACACATGGCATCTAGAAGTTTCACAATTTGTTATGGCCACTACTACAAACATAAAAAGAAAAAAAAGGTGCTAGTAAAATAAATTTGTTATAACAACAGCTCTTGTTTTCAGGTGCAAGTTGTAGACTATTTTTATATCTTTCCTGATGCTAGCTGCAGCCCATAGTGAAGGAGTGCAGCCCATCTGACAGTGTCGTATCATTACCGACCCCTCGAAAATGACCTTTTCCTCAAGGTCGAAGATGCCCTCTATGATGAGTGTGCCACCAGGATCAAAGATGATAACTTTTCTTTCATATTTCAACTCGTTCATTTCAACAAATATAGTGGAAGCAGCAGCCCATTTCCGCTTTAGCTTCTTCATTTCATCAAACACGTTGTGTACATTATTCTCTTTCAGCTCAATATGCCATGAAAATTTTTGTGTGGCACACAATGCTTTGAAAAGTGCCGCTCTCGAGTAATAAATCTATGACTGGTAATGAACACAATTTTTAGGCACAAAATTAAAACAATGCGGTGGTGAAGAAGTTATATCCGAGTGGAATAAGGAGAAGATGGATGTCGTTGATGACGGAGCAGTTTTGCTTGGTGATGTGAGAAGACAAGGAAGGGTTCTGAAACCACTTGTACCGAGAACAAAAGATTTATTGGACTGGTTTGCGGTTGAGTCGATGTCAAAGATAGCAGCACAAGGACTCATAATTGAAGTTGTAACCGGTCGATGTGAAGCGGAGGAAGTAGTGGTAATGATAGAAGCAGCGACAGGAAGCGGAATCAGAGATGTCAGAGAAAGAGGGAGAAGTGGTGGTAACGTAATTTCGAAGCCAAGTTTTGTGGCGATCTCGGATACGGAGTGAATGATATGGTTGATGGAGGTTCAGGTGTCGATGATGAGGGTTGCTTGAATGTCGATGATGGCGATTTGATGTCGGGTAGTGATGTCATGGAGCTGTTGGATGGATTTTCCGGTAGTGTGGTTGTGGGTGATGGTTTCGTCCATGATTCAATCTTTTGAAATGACGAAGGGGATGAGATATATATGAAAGAGGTGAGAACAAGAATGAAAACACTAATGTAACGGTACTAATTTAGAGGAAGGAGGATTTAGAGTATTAGATAAGAAGAAGCCATTGAAATTGAAGGAGAAAATTAAATTTTCCAGTCTGCCGTTTTCATTCGTACACCAGCAATTATAAAGCTGCTACATCCATATAGATTTTGACACATGTCATCTAGACATTTCACAATATGTTATGGCCACTACTAAAAATAGAAAAAGAAGAAAAAGAAGATGTTAGTAAAATAAATTTGTTATAACAGCAGCTCTTATATTTTTAGATGCAAGTTGTAGACTATTTTTATATCTTTCCTGATGCTAGTTGTATCCCATGGTGAAGGAGTGGAGCCCGTATGACAGTGCCGTATCAATATTCTTATATTTCAACATATTTTTTTATTACATAGCAACAGACTTCCAATATGTAATGATTTAATAAAATAACTAGGCAATAATTATTACGATACATGATTGAATGCAATTTTTATAATATATCTTAAAACAGTATAATTTATATGATATTTTCATTCATCCGTAATGTTTTCATGCATGTTTGACTACGCAAAATAAAATAGATAAATAATAATATAATAACAAAAAAATCAATTTTAATATTTAATATTTTATCGTGAAATATTGTAAACAAAAAGATCTCATACTAATGAATGGCAAAAATTTATTACCGACCTTTACATCCCATTACCACCCATAAATCGGACTATTGTAACTGATTTCTTTGGCTGGTAATGACATGATTTTTCTATTACCATATAAAATCAGTACGGTAATGGTTTTGAATACCAAGTTCCAGTACCGAACCGATTACACCCCTAATATCAGGGTCTATGGCCAAAAAAGCACAATAATAGTTGCATGGACTTGACTTACCAAACCCAATATTTGATGGGCTACTCTCTCTGCCAGCCTGGCCATAATAACATCAGTATTCATTGACAATGCGTAATAATTATAAAATAACTAGTCTGACTGAATAAACAGGGGTCCTCTGCTTACCTTAATTAAATATACATACTAACTGAGAAAAAATAAATAAACAAAGAATTGAAAAAAAACATATATACATATGCATGTATTGTAGCTGTTGGTGTATGTCCTGCATCAATTAATTGTGTAAAATAACAGTTGGGAGACAAAATATCTGCCATTAATATAAGACATATCAAACCACAATCAATAGGAGGAAGGAAGTGAAAATAAAAGGTTCAAACAAATTGCTGAAGATGTTACTGCTAAAATTGGGTGTATGGGTCATACCTTTCACATTTGTTCTTGCACCGGTAAGACGGTTAGTGATTCTAGTGTCCAAAGTTCAAGAATTTTATGCAAGGGCTATTGGCGGTGGGTAACATAGAGACTTATGGAGCAACATTGCAAGTCTTCACTCCATGAATTATTCTAATTTCAGTATGGCATGACTATATCTTGTATGAAGAACTGCTTCTTGTAAAGTTTCTCTTATGGCTTTCTTGATGGTATGTAAACTTCAATGGATCCACCACTGATGGTTTAGGAGACCGAAACCGAAGACTTCTGGTCGTCTTTCCTTTTTTTCCCATACTGCAATATAGAGCAAAAATGTACAGCAATCGTTTTCATATTTTATTGAAATGTTTTTTCTTTTCTTTAAAAAAGAAAAGAAAATTGTAATTATGACAAGCAAATATGATGTAAGGATGAAAAGGTACTAGTGTCTTTTAATTCTCCTATTTTATTTTCGATTATTACTAGTTTGAGGCCTATGCTTCGCACATGGGGAATGTTGAAACAATGTGATGTGATGATATTTTTATGGCAATATATGAGCATTTATTTCATTATATGTTTAGTTTGTGTACGGTAAGATATATGATTTGTGAAGGGCCTTAGAATGTCATAAGATTACAAGTAGTGTAAGTTTTATACATGTTTGGAAATTTTGACACAATTAATAGGTTTGTTAGACATAGACATGGTAGGTGACTGTTGCAATGAATGACTTCTTATGGACTACCAAACCTAAATCATTTCTGATGAGCATTTGAGTATCAGATATTCTATTCAAACTGAACGTGGTTTGGTCAAAAAATGCGAAGACAAATGTAAACTTAGGAGTTACCCACAGGAAGTAGAAGTAAATTACAATCATACCCCCCTGAATTCAATTTTTCCTTCCTGTTTGCTGCGAGTAGAAGTAATTATACAACCACATTTGGAAATATCTAAAACATTGTATTTAGATCTTTACATATCTTCGCCAATTTGATCTAGCGCATGGTGTGACACAAATCCATGTAGATTATTGAAAAATATTGTATGATGGTCATGCAAACTAGTACTTAGTGATTTACGAAGAGAAGCTTTGATGACCACGTGTTGTGTTATTATTAACCTATCGATCATAATCAAATTTTGGATCAAATTTCCTTGAGATGAAGCCAAATATCTCATCAATGTTGAATGTTGAGTTTCCACTCTATTAGTTATACGACTTCCAACATGCCTCATATTGTTTGTCCATGCAGCCAATTTTTTTCCTTAAATGGTACAATCCAATTATCCTCGTTATAACATATGAGGCCATTTTGTGTAGCATTTTTACTTTTAAAATATATCCATGCTTCATTGATTGACTTCTCGGTAGGCTAATCAATCAATGTATGAAATTATTGAATGAAATCAACCCACTCTTCTATTGTTTTATAGTATTTTTCCCCTTTGCTTCAATGTTATTTGATATATGAAATGTACATAATAAATGGGAGGCAGCAGGAAATATGACTTTAACGACATTCATTAAGGATATTTCTCGGTCAGTGATAATTACAGAAGGATTACAATTGGTTGGACAAAGAATTTCATTTAAACATTACAAAGCCCATGTCTAGTTGACAACCATTTCATGGTTAATAAATTCATGTGCAACTATGAATGTTTTCCATATGGATATGACTCCTACTATCTCTACTAAAGGTCTACAATGACGGTTAGTTTTATAGGTACAATCCATAATCAAAACATGTGGGAAACATCTAATAAGTGTTATGGAATAAGGACGTGCCAAAATTAAATCTAATACCTCTTCTGTATTTTTATCTCTCCGGTGAAATTCAATATACTAGTTTTCATCTAACATATACAACATCGTTACATATATGTCCTTTCTTCCAACTCAATAACTGGATGTTTAGCCTTAAATTGTAAATAGTTTGAATTATAGAGGCATTATTTGGGTTCTTTTCTTTGAGAATACAGAGCACTTCCCTTGATTTTACACCACATGCACTTAATTTTATTACTTCGTTCTCTTCATTTGTGGTAAGTCATCTAACATATGAATGTCCTTCAAAATTTGTATTTTTCTTTCCACTAGATGATTCTGAAGTCCACATAAAACTTCTACTCTCCATTAATCAAGCATTTTCAATTTAACTCCTTTCAACAAGAACGGGCATCCACATTTTTTTGTTCCCATCTTTTTACCCTTCACTTGTTTGTCAATAGATGTCTTTTTTTAAACCCCAACATAAAATCCACTTCTCACACACCAATAAGATATTCGACCTCTACGACAGTTTTGGTATTTTCACATTGTTTAATAGTGACAACAACTCCACACGATTTTCCAACATTTTTGCACCATTCAATGGGTTCATCACATGAGTTAAAGATCCGAGACATATATGAAAAATTAATTAATTATATATCCATTTTGTAATGTTAAAATTAAAAAAATTAACATACCTTATTAGTTCGGAATGCAAAAGTGCAATCCTATTCTAATACTAGATCTTTGGAGCAAAGTGGTAGACTATCCTAGATGACATAATATCAAAGTACGCATAAGAAAGCAAAATAAAACTTTATGTACAATAGCAAAAAAAATTCAATTTACCGTACTAAAAAATGATTTTTCTAAATTCAATGTACACTGCTCCATAACATCATTGTTGAGTGTACCCTCGTTTCCTACTACAATTGCATTTACCCGCTCCTCGTCTGTCTTATTGCTTAAATCGTGAATACTCCAGCTACCGTTCACTTTCATTTGTACTAAAAAAGTTGATGTTCTCATTTGTATTAGACGAATTACTCTTTTTAGACATATTCCTGCTGAACATACATCAAATGTCATATAAAAAAAGAAAAGAAAAGCAATTTTTTTTGCTTTTTTACTACATTTTCAGCGGTAAACATTGTAATTTTGTTTATATGTTTCATAGTTCTTTGAATTGTTAATATATTAACAATTGATCTTATTTGGTGATATAACTTTGACAAATAACTACACTTATAATCAAAACACAAAGCAAAAAAAACATTTTTTCTACTTTCTATTTTGATTAAATTTTTAGAAGTAAACACTGTAGGTTTCACGATGATTAGAATTGTCAATATTTCAACAATTGTCTTGCATCGTGATATTACTTTGACAACTAACTACACATCAAAAGACAAAAAAAATATTCTAACTTCCTTTTAGATTAAATTTTTAAAAAGAAACACTGTAGTTTGATGCAATTGTTCACATTGATTTGATATGTCAATATATCAACAGTTGATTTTGCATGGGGATATTTTTTAGAATCAATTACATCACAATCAGAGTTTTGTTGCATATAGAATCATCTCAAGGAAAAAAATCCGTTTTGAGAAGAAGACATCTTACCTTAATCTTCTACTTTTCTATTTCAGATTTGCATTTAGTCCACTTTTTCACAGTACATTAAAACGAGAAAAAAGAGAGATCAGATTCGGTAATTTTTGGTTTAAGTTTTTGATTCGTACGTAGGAAGAAAGAGAATGAAAGTCGAGAAAAAGATAAATTATACGTTGCGGATTAACTAATCAAATTTTAAATTTTTAAAAAACCCATAAAAATAGGTAACATCCCTATAAATTAGGGTGGATTAACTTAAAATTTGGTGGATGCAAATAAAATTTCCTATAGATAAATTGGTTTGGATAATCTCATTTATTTTGGGGCATTTATTACATAAGTTATACTATATGCAGGGTCGGCCCACTGGTATTTGTTGCACCAGGCAAAACAAAATATGGGAAAGAGAAAAACATTATAATGATGAAAACGTGGCTGATGGGGATTGAAAACACCCGCTCCCATTTATCCCAAGAGTTTACACTACTGTACCATTACAAATTTCAATAATAAAATTCCCTATCGTCTTTTATATACCAATATTTTTAAAACCACCTTGGTCACTACGTCGCCTCCTCCTCTACCATTGGTGGTGCTGCCCTAGGCGGCGACATTGGCCCACCCCTTGGGTCGGGTAGCTTTGTGACTTCAGTCTTAATAGAATGGAAAATCAATTCTGCCTCTGGACTTGAGAAGCAAAATAATGATAAATGCAACTTGCATGCGATTACTAACATTAAGTTATAAAAGGTTGTTGCAAATATAACATTTATACATCGTGACACAATGGAAATATGCACCTAGCTAGGTCTACAATAAATCCAGGTTCGGGTCATGTATTGTAAGCACTTCTCAGAAAAAAAACATATTCAAAAATTATAGGTGTAATGAGTTTATCATTCCATCGAGTTCTTCTATAGTATATACAAAAAAAACATTAATACATATAAGGGTTGTTTCGCATGTTAAAAGATGGAATGATGGTTTGAAATTGAAATAGTCCCACATCGCTATTTTTTTTTTTTTTTTGGAAAAGTGGTATAAATTTAAGTAGACAGGTAACATTAGAGAATTATTTTGTTACAACAAACTATGCATCAACTCATATGCACATGTATTGTTGTTGTTTCATAACATCTTTGTCCATGTTGTCCTTTTGTACCTTAAAAAAATTATGGATATTTGTTTGAATAACAAAATCGGTTTTTCCTTTATTTCGAAAGACAATCAAACTTTGTTATCTATATCAACATCAACTTTCAAGTTTTAATTGATAAAATCCAAACACAAAGATTTATGCTTACATTTTACAAACAATAAAATTTAATTACAAAATAGTTTTTCTATGAATATAAGATCAAAATAAAAATTAATAAAGAAATATTTTTTTGTGAGTGTGGAGAAAAAGAATATAAGAAACCATTATCTTTGTAAAGCTTTTTCCCAAATATAAAATTAAACTGTCTTACAAATGACTTAGTTCTATGTTTTTGTTGATCTAATATGAAGCTATTTTCAATTCTTAGAGATAATAAAGTAAAACATTATATATGTTTTTAATTATTCTTGAAATCAAAGGATTTTGGCGATCTAGCCTTTTCAGGCGATGAACTCTCCCCACGTCCACCGCTTTCTACTACACTCCAACCCTTCAACTTCGTCCCCTCCTCACCTCTCCTTTCCCTCTAACATCCCGCTTATGCCTCGTAAAAGAAAGAGTAAAACATCACAACTCCTGATAGAGCTAAATTCACAATTTGGTTGCTTTTTCGCACTTGTTGGCCCATCTTTTGGCAAGGTAGACACGCAGCGGATTTACAGTTATCAAAGTACTCTCAAATTGAGTATGAACTCATCAAAGTACACAACAATTTGGCCAAAATCACAAAGTGTTCAAATACATGGTAATGTGGCAAACTTCTCGGATCGGTACTTCCTTGGATGGGGATTTCGTATTCCATGAGTTTGTGAGATTTCGTATCTCACTTAGCATTGAGATCTAATAATGTAAAAAAAATAAAACATCTAAGTAATTTCAATTTTATTATTATACATAATAATTATTGATGATAGACATTTACATTACTGTTATTTTTATATTTAGCATATTTCGAATTTACATTATTTATCTTAATTTAAAATATACATTGTTTATCTTATGTCTCGCATAGATATGAAATGGAAATGGGTCGAATCGAATGAAATGCGGTGATCGGATCAGTAAAAACAAAAATTTTAGCATGAAAAAACTATGATCCAAATTGGGTTGGATTTAGCAAATTTTGTATCCCCTGGATACGAAATTAACACATCATAAAAAGGCTTGCCCACGTCATGCGGATCAGCAAAATGCAGGCTACGCATCAGGGATTCAGAAGAACAGGGTATTCGATCCTTGGATTGGTATTTCTGCACATCTCTTTGCCTGGATAAGAGCAACTCAACAACACTGCCAAATACTTGCAGATCACGCAAGTTTATGGGTGTAACAATGTTGTTTTCGACTTGGAATTTGCATTCTGAATACGAAATGATGCCTGGATTTGGAAAATTCAGCAACCATGCCAGGCACGACTGAATCACTTCGATTTTGAGGATCAACACATGTTGATTACCTATTTTTGGTGACCGACTCAGATATGAACATACATTTCGTATATGCAAATGCGGGGATTGACATGGAATGGTTTACACTAAATATTAGTGTAGGAAGTAACATTTCGAATTGGCTTTTTGTATACGAAAGGAGAGGGTGGCTTGGTACGGTTTGGATTCGCTTCGAGTGAAGCACTAGGATTTTGGCTAACTCCAGGGATAGGTACTGATCCCGGGTACAAAATTTATGACTTTGGTCCACAAACGTCACCTATAAATACCCCACTCATGTGACATTTGAGAGGGCTTTTTCGGACTATTCATTTTGCACACATGAAGCGCAGTTTTGAACCACTTTAATGGTTTCGCTCATAGTTTTCATGGCTTTGAACATCCTTTTGGACAGTAAACTTTACCTAAAAGTCCATCAACTACATTTTAGCAGTTACTTGGCTACTTTGAACATTTTTGGACATAGAAGCATATCTCGAGTATATTGGACTTAAGAAGATGGCAATGGCTATAGGGAATTCACTAGGACACTGTAATTCTCACTTTACAACTTCGTAACTTAAAGTCTTGTATTCGATAAAACTTGTGATTGTAATATCTACGATGAATAGTCACGACAATGTGGATGTAGGCATTTGTACAGAACCACTATAAATTTTATATGTCCTTTAACTTACTTGCACATTCTACTTGGATTTACTACTTTACCAATCACACTCGGGTATTGGCGTGGTTGACCAATTCCCCATGTCAACATTTTGGTTTACCAGGTAAGGGCACGTTAGAATACCTATGGATTACCTTTGGAAATAGAGATTTTGATTTCTCTCGAATTTGAAACTGTGGTTAACAGAAAACAAATTTCGTGCAGAAATAGAGGAGAGTCAAGAGGTTTCTTCTACTGCAAATCCCTCGAACTTCGTTACTTGAGAGGATATGGATGGGATGGTTAAGGATATGACCAAAGAGTTGACTTCGCATCTCGAATGACAAGAAGAACTCTTTAGACGACATTATGAAGCGTTGAAGGCTCAGATGGAAGGTCTGTAAGGTCGTCGGGTTTAGGTAACATCATAGGACCAAGTATCGATATTCCTTAAAGTTTAGCTCGGGGTTTGGGGCCAATCCCTCGAAATCAGCAGAAGGTCGATATTGATCCTTAGGTTGGTACTGTTCCCGCTACACTCGAGGATAATACCCCTAACCCTGATGTAAGGACGGCTCAGGATGCTTTGGTTGGTCAGGTCGTCGATTCAGGTACTGACATAAGATCCAATACGTGAAGGTGTGGATGTTGGAAGTGCTCCTACAGTTCCGGGAGTTAGGTTTACATCAGTTGTGGGTCCTTAGATTCGAACTGAGACGAATGTTCTTATTGCAAATCAAATGGTGACTAATTTGGAATTAAATGTTGGAGGCACCAATGTCGGTTTGAATGAATGGAGATAGTTTCTCGGGTCAGGAAATGAAAGTCAAATAGCTGACATGATTCGACGGTATACTCGGGACAGAGCGTCCCTGTTAGACTTAGACTGTATTACCCGCAGCCCGTTCTCTCGAGAGATAAGGAATTCTTAGAATCTACCGAAAATTCAAATTACTGGTGCTAGAGGCTTTTGATTATAGAAGGGATCCTACCGCTCACTTAATGTGCTACACGCGCCATATGGAAGTACTTGCGGCTTGAGATAACATAATGGCGAAGTGCTACCCTCTCTATCTTACTGACATTGCTACTATGTGGTTTAGGGAATTAGAATCAGAATTTGTCAATAGTTGGAATGTCTTGGTCAAAAAATTCATTGAACGGTTCAGGGTTCACATTGCTTGACACAAGAACATTATGACTCTGATGACAATTAAGTAAAGAACAGGCGAGACTCTACGTAAATTTCTGGAAAGATTTAATGTTGTGGTGGCTTCGGTAAACAGACCGAGCCCGTCCATGGTTCTAATGGCTACAATTTCTAGCATTCTTGATAAAACTGACTTCAAAGTTTGCTATAACGAGACCAGCCGAGGGACCTTGGAAAGTTTTACTATAAAGTAGAGAGATTTCTCAATGAAGAAGACTCCCAGGGCAAAAAAACAGGTTCATCGGGCTAATAAGGCAAGGGGCATAAGATCCTCCGACCCTAGAAAAGGAAAAAGAAAACCTTAGGGCGATCAGAATGTACGACCATGAAGGGTAGAAAATTTCCCCTTCTATAATAAACTCACTCAGGACTTTAAAAGAATTTATTTTGAGGTTCATGGAACTGCTCCTTTCTAAAATCCCCTCAAGTGGGAACTGATTGAAAAACAAATGAACTCTGACAAGTACTATGTATTCCATGAATTGGCAGGCCATGACACTGACCAGTGTAAGAAACTTTGCAATCAAATCGAACAAAGTGCTAGGCAAGGCAAGTTTGCACAGTACATCAAGAATCAGGTAACATCCACAGCGCAGAATTATCCACCTACTACCTCTGAGGACAGAAGCCGGATAGGACCTAGCACCCGCGATGTCATAATCAACCGAACTGGCTTCCTGTACATTTTTGGCTTTTGAAATCTAGTCCATGACTTTTTTTTTTCGTGGTGGTTAAGTTAGCCTACAACATGTGAAAGACTAAGGCTTAATCTTCGTACCTAATCTTAACCATCCAACTTTTTTAGTGTAACAACTTGTAATCAAAGGCGGCTACGTCTATTTAGACATGTACAGGGTTGGGCTGTGACCCCTAGGAGTTCTCTGAATTCGACTACAAATTGGTGTATCCCTTTGGCTTTATCAAAAATCCTAGTCTTGGTCCACCAAGAATTTTGTGACGACCCATTCTCTCGATCCTCGGAAGAACAGATAGTCAATGGAATACAACACATTAACATAACAACAGAAGATAAACATTGCATTACACAACATAATGTACATCAATTACATTAGAGGATAACATCAGAGTTTAATACAGCATCGTAGGATCATAATTACTCAAAGCAATTTCAACAAGAAATAGATACACAACGGAATAAAAAATAATCAACATAATAGAGTCTTGGAGAGTCAAGAAGAAACATCCAAATCCTGCTCTGGCTCTGGATCCAAAACCAAATTTGATACATGACTCTAAAAGAAAGCTTATGACCTATATATTAGACTGCCCATGTGAAAATATGGGTACTCGAGTTTTCATGGTAAAAACAAACTATGAGTCAGTCATAGGACATGTATGAGAAATCCTACAATTATTCTTAACTTAATTTAAAGTAAGGCATATCACGAGACCACGCCGTATAATATGGAATGGGTTTACTCCATACGAATGTCAGTCCATAAAACCATGTAATGGTTTTTGAAAAATGAAGCCATTATAAAACTCAAGTCCCATCACACACTATAACGCAAACCGGAGGATATAGTTTTACCTTATAATGGTCAAACATGCTTGATACAAGAAAATCATTTGATACTATTATTAGTGTTTAAGTGTTGAAAACAATTTCGAAAATAAATGTATCAATCTTAGATAGAATACTACCCCCATCCTATAATGTCGCCATATACATTTACAAATGAAAACGCAAAGCTAGTATTGCAAATTGGATTCCATCAATGAACCAAGGCAAAGGTTCTTCCTTATCCGATTCGGAACCATCTCTAGCAAGATGTCCAGGATTCACACGCATGCGCACCTTGGGACAACAAAGTCGGCCCATCAATTCCCAGTGAGTTCGGGTTACTCCTGAACATAACGTTCCCCAGTCCTATTTGACTGTTGTCTCGGTCATATTTGACCATCATTCGAGGTGCCTCGATTCCAACATCTACATAAGTAAATCTGCCTGGGCTCCATACCATGGAATAACTTTTAGCTAGAAGGGAATGTATGCACTTTCCCTGGCACCCATCATCCTATTTTCGCCTCATTTCGGGGTGTGAGGCCCTAGAATCAACATCCACAAAGCTCTATTTTTCAGCAAAAGCTTTGATCTATCTGCCAACAGCACTTGGCATGCCACATTGTCAATTTGCAAAATGATCAGTTTCTATTAATAATGTAACTTTTGAGTTCATATGTCTCAAAGAAGGGTGTTAAGCTAAGAGAATAAATTCTCCGCGACCATAGATATATCATTAATAGTAACTAATCATTATAATATGAAATACAACGTCAGACACACATACATTTACAAGTTCGTTCTAGGACTGAACGAAATCGAAGGCACCTTATTCCTCGTCCAATTAAGGAGAGAGGCCCTTTCATATCCGAAAAGTTAACAAGTACGTCCGTAACACTACCACTTTAACCCCTTCAAGGGAGCTACTCATATCTGGGGCATCAGCAAGAAGTCCATTCGATGTGAAGATTTCCGGTCTTCCACTGTCTTCAGTGTTTTCGACTTCAGTTCGTCGTATAATTATTCAAAATGGGTTGAACCCGATATTTCGAATAGTTCGCGTCAAAACAAAAATTCTAGGTCTTCATACTGCTTTGGAGATACCACCACACTCCAATCATGCACGAACTTCCATAGAAACGACACATGGAAAACATTATGCACAATTGACATCCTCTCGAGTAACTCCAATATATTTGCGAGCTTTCCAATTTTCTCGATTATTAGAAATGGTCCAACAAATCTTAGAGATAACTTTTCTTTGCTTCCGAACCGAACAATATGCTTCAATGGCGAAATCTTTACGAATACCATATCGCCAACGTCAAATTCCAAATCTTTTCGACGCTTATCGGCATAACTCTTCTGACAGTCTTGGGCTGCTTTCATTCATTGTTGAATGATATCGATACAATATGATGTCTCCTTTATCATCTCTGGCCCAAGTACCACAGTTTCTAACCAACATGCCGGAGAAGTACACGGTCTACCAAACAACACCTTGTATGGAGCCATCCCAATGCTTGACTTGTAGCTATTATTATACGCAAACTCAACTAGATGTAGATGGTCTTCCCATGATCACCTAAAATCCAACATAAAAGCTCTTAGGAGACCTTCCAAAACTCGATTAACTCTCTTGGTTTGACCATTAGTCTGGGGATGATAAAACGTACTCAAACACAACTCGGTTCCCAAAGCCTCTTGCAAACTCTTCCAAAATCCACTTGTGAAAAATGGATCACGATCACCCACTATGCTCTTCGGAAAACCGTGGAATTGAACTATCCATTTGATATAAAGCTCAGCCAACTTTGGTGCCTCTCTAGCTGATTTACCAGGAATAAACATTGCACTTTTGGTCAAGCGATCCACGATGACCCAAATTCCTTCATTTCCTGCCCTGGTTTGGTTCTAGATTTAATTTTTATTTCATCATTATAAAAATCACATCTTTATTTCAACATATATATAATAAAAATCAGATTTTTATTTTGCTATATTTATAAAGATGACATTTTTATATTCTCTATTATATAAAAATCATATTTTTAATCTTCACAACATGTAAAAATTATATTTTTAACCTTCTACTATAATCAAAATTATATTTTTAATCTCCTACTATAATAAAAATTATATTTTTATGAAAACAAAGATCATACCTTTCTTATGTAAACAAAGATCACCACTTTTCTATTAATTTAAAGCTGAATTTAAACCATGTTTTATATAAATTGAAATCAGATTTTAAACTGATTAAATTAAGCTAAATATTTAAAATAAATTAAATTAAAACAAAAGAAATGAAAATAAAAATAAAAAGGACTTACAGCGGATAGGGGGGCTGGTAGCGTTCGCAGGCCAAGGGGGAGGCGCGCTGGGCCAGTGGGGGTCCTGCGTTTTGGCAGAGGAGGAGAGGAGGTAGCGGAAGGGAAGAAGGGGATGGAGGGGGCTTCACTGGCGGTGGGGGTCGATGGCGGTTTTGGGGTTCAACGAGGAGGAGAGAGGGAAGCGAGAGGAGGGGGAGCGATCGAGAGGGGGGAAGCGAAGCTCGAGATCGCCTGTGGCGGAGCGGTGCGGTGGCTGGCCAGGAGGTGGGCGATGCGATTGGGTTTCCCCTTTTTTTTTATTCTTCTGTAAATTTGAAATGGGAAAGAACGGGGGGGCCTGAGAGGTAATAGGGAGGAGAGAGATTTTTTATTTATTTATATATTAATTATTTAATTTCAAAAAGCAACTTTTTATTTCGACCTCGAAATCGAACCCACCGCCTGTCGTCCATAGCTAATTACCCCCATTCCGAACACAATGGGATATGTATCGTAGGCTGATTCGATCGTTTCAATCAGTTTTCATCAAAATCAACATATAACTCTATATTTTGATTTTGAACGCGCATTTCAATTTACCGGGGTCACATACTAACTCGAAAAATTCCCGAAAAATATTTTCTAGCTTCGTATTGACGATACGGTCCTAACAAAATTAGTTTCGTCGAATTCTGAGATCGTTTGAAAAATGGCCATTATCCAGTCGATTAAAATCAACTGAAAGTGGTCAAAAGCGTTTTCCTTCGCCACGCTCACATATTGATTCGAAAAATTATGAAAATTGGAATCTAGCATAACTTTACATCACGGATCCAACAAAAGTGGTTTCGTCGAAATCCGAGGTCGTTTTCAAAATGGCTATTTTTAAGGGCCTGAATTCCATAGCGACTATTCAGAATTTTCAACTGGACATATCTTTTGATTCCCGCTATGAAATTTCAATTTTTCGGGTTCGTTGGAAAGATATTCTCTATTAGATTCCATTATTTTTGGTTTCACTAAAATCCGGTTTATTTTGCACCCGGTATGTTCAATTGAAATTTGAAATCGAATTATCGAACTACCACGCCATTTTCAATTCCTTTTATAAATATAAATAAATATTTATATTCTATCGTCGATTCAAACGAATATATACGTTCGAATTATATTCAAAATAAATTTCCTCGTCGATATTATTTAAAATAATTCATTTTAAATAATCAAAATTCGCTAAAATTGCCAAAATAAAATTTTTAAACTAGCCCAGATTTCTGGGTTATTACAATCTCCCCCACTTAAAACTTTTCGTCCCCGAAAAGGAACAAAGCCGAAAGTTGTTTCACAAATCAACTCAACTTCCAGTGTTTTCACTGCGGCTTAAGTTCTTCAACTTTTCAGTTTCTAAAAACTTTTCAAAATTTTCAAAAATTTGGCTAACACCCTAAATTTTCGAAAAATTTCGCCATAACCTCCCCTGCACCGGGAGCACGGGAAAATCCCGAAATTGCCATACCGGCCTTCTGATCTCAAAAAGAAAAAGAAAAAGCCAAGCGGCTAGCCAATCGGCTCATAAAATCATCATCACCCAAACAAAACAGTAAATTATAGTAAACATGTACCTATTTGTCGGGCAAACAAATTTTATTTCTCTGCTCTAGCCTCCTTGCTATGACCTGTTCAATGTAAGTACATGTATATGCAAGCAAATGCTACAAATTTTCAACACAACTCAATATTTGATCCAATTAGGCTAAATGGTTCAACATTTTAATTAATCAAACTATAATCAAACAACACAATCAGCAATCAATTAGTTGATTATCATTTCAAATTTATAACTTTGATATATAGTCTAAAAATCAGATTTTTGATGCAAAATCACAACAATAAGCCCTATCTAATTTTGGTTCTCACACCAGTCAATAGGAAATATATAGATATCACACCTTCGAAACTCGAATACCAATTTTGGTGATGTTCGAACTATCATAAGAATCATCTCCGGGCGACTAGAGTGTGATTCTATATCTATCCAGTATATTAAAACTTCGAATAGACGCTAGCTAGGCGCATACGCAAAATTTTATATATTGGATTGTCCTAATCAATATGAAATAAATCAAATACGAATAATTGATTTTAAATTTTCAAAACAAAATTCGTTTCATTTTAAAAATATACTCTTCACACTCGTTCTAGGATACTACTGATCCTATCTCTAACGAGTCATTCTCGTTGGATATTACTAATCCAATCTCTGATGAATTCTTTTGTATGGTTCTAATGTGTCTTGTTATCTGAGCTTTGTAAACCAAAGCTCTGATACCAAGCTGAAACGACCCGAACTTCCCCTTGCGGGAAAGGCCGGATAGAGTTGAGAACAAACCACATCAGAACACAGACAGAAGAACATTTCATTGCATATTACAATAATTCATCAGAATACCAGAATATACAGAGTATTAACAAATAAAATACATTCGATAAATATCAGAGATTACAATAAATTACATAGCAGCGGAAAATAATACAAAATACAACTGAAGGAGATATACGGATACAAAGCTTTCCGGATATCGTTCCAGCTGTAAACCAGGATCTTGTGAATATAAATCTGCAAAACCAAAACTATTAGCTGCCCGTGTCAAAATAAGGGCACCCAGAGTTTAGGTTAAAACAATAAACTCCAGGTCAGTCATGTGACTGGTGTGAGAACTAAAACAGTTATTAATCTTTATTTTAAAGTTAGGTAAATCAAGGGACCACGCCGTATAACACGGAACGGGTTTCCTCCCAAAAATACCAGTGCATAAAACAACAGCGCGATGCTAAATAAAGAACAATGAAGCTATTATAAGACCCAGGTCCCATCACACAATGCAACACAAACCAGGGGATAGGGTTTTCCCTTATAATAGCCAAAGCATGCTTGATACGTTTAAAACAAATCATTTGATACTATAATAAGTGTATAGTGTTTAAAACAATTTCAAATCATAAGTATCAATCATAGGCGGCATGGGTACCATATATCATGTCGCCATATATAGGTTTACAATCAAAACCGCAAAGTCACGTATTGGAAATTGGATTTCCCTCTGCGAACCGAGGCTAGGGATCGTCCTCTACCGATTCGAGACAATCTAGCCTACCATGTCTCAGGATCAGAGCTCGAGTGACTCTTGGATCGTCAGGGCCGGTCCACCGATGTGGATTAAAATGCCTGAACACTGCGTTCCCCCGCCCTATGGGGCGAAAATGAGCCAACGAATGACTCCATCGGACCCGGACCGTCCGATCTAACCGAGGCGCCTCGCAACAGCAACAACCAAACAAGTGAAAAGTATATAAATGTCAGGGCTGGTAGGTCACTGTAACGACCCAGAAAATCTGAACCAATTTAAAATTTTTTAAATTGGCTAAAATAATGGATTTTAAATATTTAAAATAAATATTTTAAATAATGGCGATGAAAACTGAGTTTGAATCGACAATTGAAAACGAATATAATTAATTATAATTATATATAGAATTGAAAATAGCGTGGTAGTTCGATAATTTGATTTCAAACTTCAATTGAATATACCGGGTGCAAAACAATCCGGATTTTAGTGAAACCAAAAACAATGGGATATAATTGATAATATCTTTCTAACGAATCCGACCAATCGAAATTTGATAGCGGGAATCAAAAGATATGTCCAGTTGAAAATTCTGAATAGTCGCTATGGAATTCAGGCCCTTAAAAATGGACATTTAGCAAACAACCTCGGATTTCGACGAAACCACTTTTGTTAGATCCGCAGTGTCAAGTTATTGCTAGATTCCAAATTTCATAATTTTTAGAATCAATATGTGAGCGTGGCAAAGGAAAACGCGTTTGACCAGTTTCTGTTGATTTTAATCGAATGGAAATTGGCCATTGTTCAAACGGTCTCAGAATTCGACGAAACTAGTTTTGTTAGGACCGTATCGTCAATACGAAGCTAGAAAATATTTTTCTGGAATTTTTCTAGTCAGTATGTGGCCCCGGTAATTTGAAATGTACGTTTAAAATTCGATATAGTGATTTAAATGTAAATTCAACGGAAACTGATTGTAACGATTAAATCAGCTTGCGATACATATCCCATTGTGTTCGGAATGGGGGTTAAACGCTATGGACGACAGGCGGTGGGCCTCGTTTAGAGGTCATATGTGAAAGTCAACCTATTTGCAAAATTAAATAATTAAATAAAAAAAAAGGTTTGAATTTTAAAAGAAAAAAGATTTAAACTTTAAATAGAAAAAGATTAGAACTTTAGAAAAAAATAAAGATCATATTTTTAAAATAGAAAAGATCAGATTTTTAGAATAGAAAAGATCCTATTTTTAAAATGGAAAAGACGGAATTTTTATTAAGTAAAAGAAGTAAGATATGAAAATTTATATTTTTAAAGCAATAAAAATATAATTTTTACATCATAGGAATATTAAAAAATATGATCTTTATATATTTAATAGCGAAGTCAAAATGCAATCTTTATATATTGAATGACATAGTAAAAATTCGATTTTTACATATGTAGAGAATACGGGCAACGAAGCGACGAAAGGCGAGATTGGCGAAGATTTCTGAAAAGGAAGAGTCGTAGTATTGGATAGCTATTGGTGAGATTTCTGATTTAAAAATATTATATATGTGTGAAATGAAAGTCAATAGCTATATATAAATATCTATATATATATATATATATATATATATATATATATATATACACGCCCCTCGTCCACAAACCATGGACGATATTTATTGATTGAAATTGTTGTGAAAATTGGTTGATAGTGAATGATTGTTTGGGATTGTTTGTGATTGATATTGGTTGATTGTGGTTGCAAAATACCCGTTTGTGATTGTGAAATATTTGGTTGAAACCACTTAGGATTAGTTTGTGGAAATGAAATAAATATATACATGCCGCCTGCGTGCGAACTAGATGCATGAACCCCATTGTCAAAAACCGCGAGGTTTTAAGGTAGAGCGAGGAGCCGTACTAGGGACGGTCCCGGTTTAACTACCCTCCCGTTATGCTGCCGAAATTTTGAATAATATTTGTGTGTTTGAATTATTTTCATATGCTTAAACTATATTTATTCATTGTATAGAAACATTCATGTGTTGAATTGATATTCATTCATTGTTTAGAAATTCATGTGTTGAATGGTATTCATATTTTGAAATAAATTGTTCGATAATAAAAATCACATTTTTATCTATATATAAAAACCATAGAAAACATTCATGTGTTGAATTGATATTCATTCGTTGTTTAGAAATTCATGTGTTGAATGGTATTCATATTTTGAAATAAATTGTTCGATAATAAAAATCACATTTTTATCTATATATAAAAACCATAGAAAACATTCATGTGTTGAATTGATATTCATTCGTTGTTTAGAAATTCATGTGTTGAATGGTATTCATATTTTGAAATAAATTGTTCGATAATAAAAATCACATTTTTATCTATATATAAAAACCATAGAAAACATTCATGTGTTGAATTGATATTCATTCGTTGTTTAGAAATTCATGTGTTGAATGGTATTCATATTTTGAAATAAATTGTTCGATAATAAAAATCACATTTTTATCTATATATAGAAACCATAGAAAACATTCATGTGTTGAATTGATATTCATTCGTTGTTTAGAAATTCATGTGTTGAATGGTATTCATATTTTGAAATAAATTGTTCGATAATAAAAATCACATTTTTATCTATATATAGAAACTATAGAAAACATTCATGTGTTGAATTGATATTCATTCGTTGTTTAGAAATTCATGTGTTGAATGGTATTCATATTTTGAAATAAATTGTTTGATAATAAAAATCGCCTTTTATCGACTATATGAACTGTGTAAAATAATCTCGTTTTAAAAAGAAATTGTTTTATGATAAAAATCCTATTTTGTCACCTATATGAACTATATAGAAAAATAGTGTTTTGAAATGAATTGTTTTACAATAAAAATCACATTTTTATTGTATGCATAAATCGTTGAAATGTGAAGTGTTAAAAATAGCCACTTGTTCAAAATAAACATATATGAGTTGAAATATTCATTAATTAGCTAATGAAATGATTTGCACCTATTTATGTAACATTAGAATGAATGGAGTTTTTAAACCAAATAGAAATCAAATATGAAGTCGAATAGAAATTGATAAATGATAAGAACTGTATATATATGTACATGCAATATTCATTGAACAGGTTATAGCAAAGGGGCTAGAGAAGAGGAATAAAATTTTGTGCCCGACAAATAGGTACACATTTACTGATTTGTTTGGGTGATGATTTTGAGCCTGTTGGCTAGCCGCTTGGCTTTTTCTTTTTCTTTTTGAGATTAGAAGGACCGGGAACGCTATTTGCAATTTCCCGATGCTCCCGGTGCAGGGGAGGTTATGGCGAAATTTTCCAAAATTTTAAGGTGTTAGAAATTTTTTTGAAGTGAAAACGATATTGAAATCATTGAATGAACTATATTTATATAAATATATAAATATAAATAAAATTAAAACGAAACGAGGCCGTGCAGTTCGTATTTTGAAACCGTGATTTCAAACGACTAGTGCGGGAAATCCGACCATTGGATTTTCCCGAAACCTCAACCGCCGGGTTCGCCTTGGAAATATCTTCCCAACGGCACCAACTTTGTAGAAATCCAACGGTTGGATTGTCTGGAATGTTTAATTCAAATCTGAAGAAAAACAGCGCCAGAAACGATTATGTTTATTTATATATATAAATATAATTATATTTAATCGAATAACGACGCTGCAGTTCGTATTTTGAAATCGAAACTTCAAACGATTATACCGGGAGATCCGACCGTCGGATTTTCCCGAAACTGGAACCGTTGGATTCGTTTTGAAAAGACCTTTCTAATGATGTAAATTTTGTGAAGATCCAACGGTTAGATTTTCAGATATGCGTAAATCAAATCTGAAGAAAAACAGCGCCACGGCCGCTGTATGGCCCGAAGCGTCGTTTTGAATAAATTAGCTATTTTAAAATAAATAAAAATAGCGATAATTAGTTATGAAATATCATAAGCGATATGGAATGGAAATAAACTGAATTTGCTTGATTTGTGTGGCTTTTGATGGTTGAATGTGTTTGGTGTGAAAATTACATTAAAGAACACAATTGGTGTTGTCGAATAATTTAACCATTGAAATAAATCGATTTGAAATTCTAAATATACGTGAATTATTTGGAAAGGCCGAGTTAATTCTCATTTCGAATAATCGACCGACGATTGAAATTCGAAGATGAAGACGATGGTCGAAGACCGGAGATCTTCACCTCGTTTGGATGGTAACCGAGGTCCTGATTGGGAGGCATCCCGAAATATGGATAATGAGTGGTGATCGTCCAGACGTACGTGGTGATCGAAGGGTTTGCGAGGTATTTAGTGCCTCCGGTTTCGTTCAGACCCAGAACGGACTTGTGAATGGACTGTGTGTCTGACATTGGAGTTTACTCTGTGTTGATTGATTTCTGTTAAATATACATCTGTTTGGCGGCGGAGAATTTATTCTTTTGCTTAACGCCCTTCTCTGAGACGTACGAACTCAGGGGTTGTATATCGATGGACATCAATCGCATAGCGTGAATTGCCTGTGTGGCATGCTAATATGCAGTGATCAGGGCTTCTGTTGAAAAGCAGAGTCTTGTGGTGATGATCAAAGCACCGCCTGTGTGGCGTAGCTTTGTGTATAACGTGAATTCGCGAGCCTCACACCCCGGTATGAACCTAAAACGGGAGAAGGACCTCAGGGAGGGCATGCGTTTCTTTCTAGCTAGGGTGGTGTCAGTGACCTACCAGCCCTGACATTTATATACTTTTCACCTTTGTGGTTGTTGCTGTTGCGAGGCGCCTCGGTTTGATCGGACGATCCGGGTCCGATGGAGTCATTCGTTGGCTCGTTGACGCCCCAAAGGGCGGGGAAACGCAGTGTTCAGGAATTTTAATCCACATCGGTGGACCGGCCCTGACGATCCAAGGGCCCACCTGTGTCTGGGTCCTGGGACACGGGCTAGAGCGTCTCGAATTCGGTAAGGACTATCTTTTGCCTTGGTTTATGACGGAAATCCCATTTCCAAATACGTGACGATGCGATTTTGATTGTATACCTATATATGGCGACATAGTGGTATGGGGCATTAATGCCGTCTATGATTGATAGTTATGATTTGAAATTGTTTTTCAAAACATATAAACACTAGCAATAATATCAAATTCCTTTGTTTTGTTCGTATCAAGCATATTTTGGCTGTTGTAAGGTAAAAACTCTATCCTCCGGTTTGCGTTGCATTGTGTGATGGGAACTGAGTCTTATAACGACTTCATTTTTATAAAAAGCATAGCGATGTTTAAAAGAAAGATTTGTTTTAAAGCACTGGCAATCCAATGGAGTAAACCCGTTCGACGAAAGTGGCGTGGTCCTGTGATTAGCCAATTATATATGTGTTGAGTGGATTTCTCATACCAGTCCCATGACTGACTCGTAGTTTGTTTCACTTTCAAACTCGGGTGCCCCTTTTTCTACACGGGCAGCCTTGTATTCAGGTTTAGCTGGTTCTTTCTGGATAGCTGGAGCTGAAGATGGATTCTATCATTTATTTCTTTTTATGCTGTTCAGCTCCTATTGTGCATATTTTGTTTATTTCCGCTGTAGACATTTATGTATAGCTGAACTGTATTTGTACTAAGTAAGATCCTGTATACTGTGTAACTCTGATGATTACTTTTATCCAGTATATTTTGTTGTTCATTCTGGTGTATTTATTTAATTCTGTTCTGCTATTATATGTTTCTGTGTTATATTCCAAAGATAACCTTGTTTCCGTGAGAACGGGAAATCGGGTCGTCTCAGTCACTGACACCACCGTAGCTAGAAAGAAACGCATGTCCTCCCTAAGGTCCTCTCCCGTTTCTGGTTCACAACCGGGGTGTGAGGCTCGCGAATTCACGTTACACAAAGCTATGCCACACAGGAGGTGCTTTGATCATCAACCACAAGACTTTGCTTTTCAACAGAAGCCTTGATCATTTGCCACTTAGGCATGCCACACAGGCAATTCACTCTATGCGTTTGATATCCATCAGTATATAACCCCTGAGCTCGTACGTCTCAGAGAAGGGCGTTAAGCAAGAGAATAAATTCTCTGCCGCCAAACAGATATATATTTAATAGAAATCAATCACACAGACTAAAATCCAATGTCAGACACACAGTCCATTTACAAGTCCGTTCTGGGTCTGAACGAAACCGGAGGCACCTAGTACCCCGCATATCCATCGATCTCCAAGTACGTCTGGACGATCACCAACCGTTTCCATCTTCTTGGGTGTACAGCCCAATCAAGATCATCAGTAATTATCCAAACGACGTGAAGACCTCCGGTCTTCAACCACCGTCTTCATCTTTGACACCACGTCGAATCAGTTATTCAGAATGGGATAAACCCGGTCTTTCTGAACAACTCGCGTATATATATAATGAACACGTGTTACACAAACACAACATACGCCTCTTTCCAATTCAGAATATTCTTTTATTCAAATATTCTTATATTTTGGGAAAGGTTCCCATTAATTTTATCAAAGATAAATTCTTTAAATTTATTCTTTAATCTTCTTTGAATATAAATTCAAACTAGTCGGGATTAGCGAATCACACCGGAATAATCATTTATTTTATTTCCCAATCCCCACCTATTCATCTCATGAAGTAAAACTGGTAATACTTCACATCTAACACCACGGTGTTATCGGTAAATTCAAATACCATTTCACGTTTAAATCTAATTAAAGATTTAACTATCGCCTGGAGCAAAACTGGTGATACTCCATTCTCGATCATTTCAATCTAATTAAAGATTCATTAAAACTCCACTTAGTTTTAATCTTCACAGAAATCAATATCCTGTCTTTAACTGGGTTAAAGAACCAATGTCATTTAAACACGGCCCACAATAAACCCAAAATCACATTCATTAATTATCGGGTTAAAGAACAAGTATTATTTAAAACACTGTTCACGATAAACCCAAAAATCAATATTAATTCAATTAAATATTATTTAATTGGTACACTTCATTAAATCTAAATAAAAAGATTTAATCTTTTCTCAACTGGGCTTAAGAATAGTGTTAATGAAAACACTATTCACGACAAACCCAAAGCACATTTGATATTAAATACAGGGCTCTGAATAGAAAATATATCGGCTTATATTCAACATCAAATTCTACGACCAACAAATATCGTATTGGAAATAACGATATATATATCTTTCAAATTCCCATAACAATATCTGTATCATCACGAAATCCAACATCGAAATATTCCGAAGACAATTTCGATTCAAATCCGTTCCAATGCAATTATTGGAAATTTTGGTTATTTTCAAAACCATTTCAAATCCAATTTATTTATTTTTAAAAATAAATAAATTACTATTCTAGTTCAAAACTAGTTCATTTCGATAAAAATCTATTTTTATCTTTTCAAATATGGAGTTTTTCATCCCAAATCTTCACAAATCATTTCTTATGATTTTACACAAATTATTGATATTTTTAATAATTTTAACAAGGCCCGTACAGTCGATTTCCATCAATGGCCATAGAACTGCACTTATAGCGACCTTTTCCAAATTTGATTTGGACATAACTCCAAATCCAACCGTTAGATTTTAAATTTCTAATATTCGTTAGAAAGCTCTTTTCGATACGAACCCAACGGTTCCGGTTTCAGGAGAATCCGACGGTCGGATCTCCCGCAATATCCATTCGAAGTCAATGGTCAAAATTCGCGAACTGTCGCGGCGCGGCGCATTCTATTCAGGCCATTATATTATATATATAATATATATAATATACACTTCGTCGATTTCCTTTTAAAACGTGCTTTATAAATCGTTTTAAATTCATTTTCAAAATGATTTCAACTTCATATTCAATTTCAAATCAAAATTGAATATTCCAATATAAATTCGTTTTAAATTCATTTCAAATTGATTTAAAATTGATTTCAATTCAATTTCAATTTAGTTCGAATGCAATTCATTTCGATTTCAATTCGAATTCAATTCTATTCAATTTCAATTCGAATTCATTTCTATTCAATTTCAATTCGAATTCACTTTTATTCAATTTCAATTTGAATTCATTTCGATTCAATTTAATTCGAATTTCAATTCTTTTCAATATTTCAAATTTTGAAATCACTTTCGATATTCGTTATAAAATGAATAAAATCGATATAAATATCGTTCACGTCAAAATGGCGTAAATCTAATCAACACGGCTTCATATATTCATATTTTCAAATATTCCATTTCGAATATTTCTATTTCAAATATTTCTATTCAAATATTTCCTTTTTCAAATATTTCTATTTCAAATATTCTATTTCAAATATTTCTTTTTCAAATATTTCCATTTCAAATGTTTCTTTTTCTAAACTGGAATGAGGCCCAATCAATTATCATATAATGTTAATTATATGGATTTTCTACAACACATGTATATATCAACGATGACAAATAATCAACCATCATCCAAAGTGCATTCTACACTGTATAAGCATCAAATATAAATATCTAACGCTTATAACAGTCTGTCAATCAATCGATCGACATACAACTAATTATTGGGATTAGTGTATGTCATCCATCATCCCAATACCCGTGTGGGGTTTCAAACAATCAAACATAGATTTTATTTGTGCAGTTGGGCGATGTGTAAAATTTATCGTTCCAATCAATATCAGTCAAATGTGTGTATATAAACAAATCGTCCGATTTTTTTATTTTATTTCATTTCATATATACGTTAAAATTTTATTTTTAACTATAGAATATTTTCCACTATAAAATATTCTATTTCACTATATAAATGTTTTATTTCATTTCACATCACGTCACACAATCAACTACACATCAAAATCAAACAAACAAGCATACAAGCCGTCCATGGTCTGTGGACGACGGGTGTCGGGTGCTACTAAACACTGTCTGCATCCTAGTATATATTTATAACTAGAAAAATAAAATTAAAGGTGAGAAGTTCTCACCGATTTGCTAATCCAATCCCACGGCTCTTCTTATGTAGAAATCTTCTCCGTTCTTGCCTCTTGTCAATTTTCAGTGCCCGTATTCTCTACATATGTAAAAATCGAATTTTTACTTCGCTATTCAATATATAAAAATCGAATTTTTACTTCGCTATTCAATATATAAAAATCGAATTTTTACTTTGTTGTCATATGTATAAAAATCACATTTTTATACTACTATTATATAGAAATAAAATTATATTTTTATCACGCTATTCTCCATATAAAGATTTTGCTTTTTCAAATATAAAGATTTAATTTTTATTTCATCACTATAAAAATCACATCTTTATTTCAACATATATATAATAAAAATCAGATTTTTATTTTGCTATATTTATAAAGATGACATTTTTATATTCTCTATTATATAAAAATCATATTTTTAATCTTCACAACATGTAAAAATTATATTTTTAACCATCTACTATAATCAAAATTATATTTTTAATCTCCTACTATAATAAAAATTATATTTTCATGAAAACAAAGATCATACCTTTCTTATGTAAACAAAGATCACCACTTTTCTATTAATTTAAAACTGAATTTAAACCATGTTTTATATAAATTGAAATCAGATTTTAAACTGATTAAATTAAGCTAAATATTTAAAATAAATTAAAACAAAACAAAAGAAATGAAAATAAAAATAAAAAGGACTTACAGCGGATGGGGGGCTGGTAGCGTTCGCAGGCCAAGGGGGAGGCGCGCTGGGCCAGTGGGGGTCCTGCGTTTTGGCAGAGGAGGAGAGGAGGTAGTGGAAGGGAAGAAGGGGATGGAGGGGGCTTCGCTGGTGGCGGGGGTCGATGGCGGTTTTGGAGTTCAACAAGGAGGAGAGAGGGAAGCGAGAGGAGGGGGAGCGATCGAGAGGGGGGAGCGATCGAGAGGGGGGAGGCGGAGCTCGAGATCGCCTGTGGCGGAGCGGCGCGGTGGCTGGCCAGGAGGTGAGCGACGCGATTGGGTTTCCCCTTTTTTTTATTCTTCTGTAAATTTGAAATGGGAAAGAACGGGGGGCCTGAGAGGTAATAGGGAGGAGAGAGATTTTTTTTTATTTATATATTAATTATTTAATTTCAAAAAGCAACTTTTTATTTCGACCTTGAAATAGAACCCACCGCCTGTCGTCCATAGCTAATTACCCCCATTCCGAACACAATGGGATATGTATCGTAGGCTGATTCGATCGTTTCGATCAGTTTCCGTCAAAATCAACATATAACTCTATATTTTGATTTTGAACGCGCATTTCAATTTACCGGGGTCACATACTAACTCGAAAAATTCCCGAAAAATATTTTCTAGCTTCGTATTGACGATACGGTCCTAAGAAAACTAGTTTCGTCGAATTCTGAGACCGTTTGAAAAATGGTCATTTTCCAGTCGATTAAAATCAATTAAAAGTGGTCAAAAGCGTTTTCCTTCGCCACGCTCACATATTGATTCGAAAAATTATGAAAATTGGAATCTAGCAATAACTTTACATCACGGATCCAACAAAAGTGGTTTCGTCGAAATCCGAGGTCGTTTGCAAAATGGCTATTTTTAAGGGCCTGAATTCCATAGCGACTATTCAGAATTTTCAAATGGACATATCTTTTGATTCTCGCTATGAAATTTCAATTTTTCGGGTTCGTTGGAAAGATATTCTCTATTAGATTCCATTATTTTTGGTTTCACTAAAATCCGGTTTATTTTGCACCCGGTATGTTCAATTGAAATTTGAAATCGAATTATCGAACTACCGCGCCATTTTCAATTCCTTTTATAAATATAAATAAATATTTATATTCTATTGTCGATTCAAACGAATATATACGTTCGAATTATATTCAAAATAAATTTCCTCGTCGATATTATTTAAAATAATTCATTTTAAATAATCAAAATTCGCTAAAATTGCCAAAATAAAAATTTTAAACTGGCCCAGATTTCCGGGTAATTACACCAATCCATTTGAGAAATCACTTGACCTCATGAAGCTGATTGAGCAAGTCATCAATCCTTGGCAATAGATACTTGTTCTTCTTGGTCACCTTGTTCGGCTCATGAAGTCCACACACAATCTTGATGAGCCATCTTCCTTGGTCGTAAACACTACTGGTGCACCCTAGTCGGAAACACTTCTCCGAATGAATCCCTTTCCCAGAAGGTTACGAACTTGCACCTCTAATTCTAGATGTTCCATAGGCACCATCCGCCTGAGAGGCATAACGATTGGTCCAGCGCCCTCGACCAAATCGATCCTAAACTCGATCTCACGATGCGACAGCAAACCTTTAACTTCTTCAAAGACATCCTCATGCTAATTAGCGATCAACACAGATGATAAGTCTTCTTGTGGAATCCCAAGCGAATATAAATAGATATCTCACGAAGATCCCGTCTTTAGGCTAACATCTAATCAACACCTTTCACCCTTCCACATCCCCAACCCTTACCTCTAGCTTCTCGCAATTCACTCTTGCCCAAGATGATCCCAAACCCAGCGAAGTTCAAAACAAAGAAATCACACGCAAAAGAGCAATCATGACTCGACAACACTAGACCACAACACAACATGCACAAACTGGACGAACCCCCAACTGGATTAGTCACGATCAATGGTCTATCACAAATCTCGGGTTCCAAACCCAAGCTACACACTAACTCATTACAAATGAATGAATGTGATGCTCCAGTATCAAACAACACATAACTAAAACATCTCAGACAGAAAGAGTACCTTGGACGATGACACCCTTTCCCTTTTCCTCTGCAGTAGGAGCTCTTGAAGAAGATGGCATGACTTACAATGCATATGCCTTCACAATCTGCTTTCCCTTAGTCGATTTTGGACAATTGTTCTTCACATGCCCAGGATTTCCGCACTTGAATCACTTCTTCTCAGCTTTAGGATTCTTGCACTCTTTAGCAAAATGGCCTTTCTGTTGGCAGTTAAAGCAAACCACCTCACTCTTTGCCTTCTTCTGGCCATCCTTTCTGCTGTTGATGCTTCCTCTTCTTATTAATACCACCTTGCTGTGGTTTATGAACTTCCTTGGTTGCAGTGACAACATTTGCTTCCTTAGGAAACAATCTTTCATGGCGAACAACTTTTTCCACAATCTTCTCAAATGGATCGCCAAGATGATCCACAAACAGGATTCCAATATAGGTATCCAAACCCATAATGAAATTTTCGTTCTTCTGATAAGGAGAATCGGTGTACGAATGAGCATACTTCGACAAGGCCTCAAAATCAGAAACACAATCAAACACTGGTCTACTATTCTGTTTCAGCTTCACAAATTTCTTGAACAGAACGTACTTCTGAGAAGTTGAGATAAACTTCGTCTCGAACTTAACTTGGAACTGTTCCGAAGTTATTTCTTCCTCTAGAGTTTCGAGAGTGACAGAATTCAACCATTCCATGGTCCTGCCATGTAGCTGCCTTAATGCAAGCTTTCTTTTGGTTGCATCTTCTATATCCATATCTCCAACGATACTAATACAAGCATCTAACCACCTTTGAACCTCTTCAGTTGGCTCAGTCCCTTTGAAGGGATTTCCTCCTAGGGATGTGAAGTCTTTACACAACTTCGCAAAATCCACAACCATAGATATTTGAAAGCCTACATCTACCGTGGTTGCCACTGGAGCGGGTAACCTTCTCATGAATGCTTCCATCATGGCTTCAAACATGGTTGGGTAATTGGGTATACCGCCACATCCCCCTCCAGGCACAGTCTCCTTCCTACGAGTATGTCTTGAAGTACGTCCACTCATTTTAAATCTGCAAACTAGAATGATTTGCCACTTGAAAGAAAAACTGCTGATAGAGATTGAACGAACCTATATTATATACACTATATAGTATACATCCGTCAAAATCTACAAATACATCTCTCATACATATTTACGTCTTCGAACTTTGGCTAAAATCGTTAACCAAAGCTCTAATACCAAATGTGACGACCGCCCATAACCCCTGCACTAAACAAGAGGAATAATGCGCTGAAAGACGTGCCAGACAGCTGTGGACGATCATCTAGGTATGATAATACAACGGTACCTATCATAGAACTCACAATACAAGGATAAAATATAATAGATCATGTACAACATGCATAAATAGTGGAGCATCATATAAAAAAGTTTTGAAACTTTCACAACATCGTGAAAGATCATCCATACATCCTAGGAAACATCAAAGCCTGTATATGAAGCCTCACTACAAAAGAAACACAAACAGCGGAAACGGAAATACTAGATAGTAATAAAAATGGTACGTAAGCCTCCAGCTCGCCATCGAACAACATCATCGTCCTCACTAAGGTATCACCTGTCACCTGCTTCTCAGTCTGCCCATCCACAACCGGATGAACAACCCAAGGTAATAAGAGATAAAAATAAAATCTTGAGTCAGACAACAGTCTTAGTAAGCGATAAAACTGCTAACAAACATCAAAAATAAAGTACATGAGAATAGATAGATTAACAAACCAATCTACCAACACCAGAGAGGAAACTAAACCTGTCTTCCCCACATTCGACATTGATAGCCTTTACAAAACATGTAACTGGGAACAACCATTCATCCATGGAAATCAAAGAACAACCAACAACTAAACATCCATGGTAACCAGGAGTAACCAAACTATAACAACCAGAAACTAGTTATATCTCACGTAAACCATCTGAATTGAGATCAATATCCTACAAGCACAAGCCCCAGAGGCCTAAACCAATATCAATCAAGCACCCAAGGAATATCTCCTTCGACCTCGGACAACTTAAGTGAGATGGTACACATAAAACAATCGAATACTCATGACTGACTCTGGCTATCACCACCAATCCTGCTTCGAAACTATCGTTAATCATATGACGACCGACCTTGCCATATGTCAAGGGCTAATGGTAACCCCAATTTTAGCTCAAACTCCATACACCTTTGAAAGATACGTATGTTTGCCCAACCTTGACGACTAGGCCCTTCACGACTGCCTAGGGTACTCAACCAACAACCATCAAGTCTTTTAAGTTCCCTTATTATACCCCTGCTTTGAGTTCGCTAAAACTTACGACAATGATAATTTCTCAGCCTTCACATCTCTAATCATCTAACCGGACGACCATAGCTCAAGCAACCTTATCGAGCAACCATTATCCATCAACTCACTACTTTGAGTTGTATCCCAAGCAACCTTCTCGAGCAACTTCACCATAAACTCACTACCTTGGGTCGTCTTCACATTCGTTGCATACGACGAACAACGAACACATCGCAACACTTCGACATTCTCACTTGAGCTCTTGTCGAGGCCACATTCATCTCTCAAATGAACCGACCGACCAATCGGAGTCTGACCGATCCATGCTTGCAACCGATCGATCCATACCCTTGGGTCCTGACCAACCCATCACCTTGAACCCGACCCGACCCATCGCCTTGAGCCCGACCCTACCCATCGCCTTGAGCCCTACCCGACCCATCACCATAACCTTTCACCCGGACCGATCCATCATTTTCCCTTCATGGCCGATCCTTATATGACAAACCTCAACCCACCATCTTGAGCCCATCACGACCCATCATCTTGAGCCCGACACGGCCCGTTATTTTGAGACCGACCAATCCATTTTTTTGAGCCCGACCGTTTAATTTGAGCCCGACCCGACCCATTATTTTGAGACCGACCGATCCATTATTTTGAGCCTGACCCGACTCATTATGTCGTGTTCCCCAAGACATGAACTCGATCGATCCGTAACTTCCCGACCGATCGATACTACTCTAGATCTGATCCATCACAATTTCAACCCAAAGTTCGACCAAAACTTCGCCAAACGATGAATTCAACGAAACCAACTAATGCAATTCATCCGATACGACCATAAACACAATATGAAACCGCTAACAACTCGAAATTTGCTATTTTCATTAATAATTCAACAAAATCATGATAAATGAATATACGGTCTAAAATTATGGATCTAACTTGCATAAACATATGAAATAACATAGAAATTACCAGTTTTAAGTTGCTAGGTTAGATTTTATGATGATTCATATGAAAATATACTTACCACGATGTAGATCTAGGAGAAATACTTGAAAATAAGGAAATAATATACTCAAACAACTCATATACTTGATTGAATCCATGTGAGAGATGCATATCACTCACCAAATCTCTAAAACAACACATAAACACTTAGATCTAGATCCAGACAGCGAAGAATTTGCTCTAAACTCTTCGATTCAATGAACTCTCTCTTGGAATGGCATAGATCTAGCTTCAAACGATGTAGATCTTCGATTCTCTGATGTATATTTAAGCTCTAATGGTGGAAAGGTGTAGAAGATGGAGAAATGGAGGACCGCTAGCTATTCCAAATGAGGGAATAGAGGAAGTAAACTATTTTCCATGCCCCTTATCCTCTATTTATAGCTTTCCACCAACCCATTAATGGGCTTCTCCAAATTAGCCCATTATGGCTTGCCAAACCTGATCATTAAACTGTAAAACCTTAAAACAGTGTTTCCTCTCAAACCGATGAGCCAAAACTTTAATGTGACCAATCTACAGAATGGGAATCATCATCTCCTTTCCAATGAGATCGATCTTATCACTTGATTCAATTCAAGTCAAAAGTTATGTCCTGTACAAGACTGCTAGGGGTAAAATGGTTACAAACAGAATTGGTAAAAATTATGGACATATCTCACATCCGCATAAATAACATATTAAAATATGAGAATGATCCAACCCTCAGGGAATAAAAAAAAATATTTTATGATTCTCCGGTACGTATAATGCGGGTTGTTAGCAGCTTTGTCTATGAACTACATCCACTTTCCTTTTACACAATTCATAGGTTTTTGGATTATTCGTAAGGAGTTTGATTCATACTGTAATGAATAGCTATTTGATTTTTCTGCTATGATCACATACCTTGGTGCATTTCTTTTACATATGCGGTACAAAGCATACACATCCTAAAAAAATAAACTACTCCTCAAATTAGATATGGTTGAGTATAGTTTTGCTGCAATTCAATGAGGTATTTTACTTGTAAACCGGAGCTGGGGGTTTCACACTCGCCTTCATCAAGTTGATACTCATGCATTATCTAATCCGTTCTTGAACTGTGGGGTGCTCTTCCTCTGTAGTAAACTAGCATTTTCTTTGTTCCAATGCTTCTTTTTTAGAATATACTTTCCTATATATCCTTGCCGGTAGCCTTCCAATATCCAACTTGTGTTTCCCGGTTTGTTTTCGACCCGTTGGGGGTACAAAAACAGCCATTGGGATGTAAATAAAAACGAGATTCGAAAAAGATAGGCCAGAAAAAAAGGAAAGGGAAAAAGGCAGAGGATGAAATTAGGCGTGAGAAGATAAGATGGGAAGAGCCAAAAAGGAGATTTGAAGATAAGAAGACAAGGCGGAAACTAAGCCTCCATTTTAGATCTACATTTCTAAGATTTGGGAATGGGGAAGCGGCTGAACTTTAATTCAGCGTAATGCGGGCATGGCCAAATTTAATGGTTAGCCACCAAAAATTTCAGCTGATGCTTAATTTTCACATGTTTAACCATTAACTCTTTTGTTTAGTTGTTACTAACAAACATAATTACAACTCCATATTTCGTTGTTTTTCTATAGCCTACATAATATTATTTATTATATTAATCGGTTAACTAATCTCGATAATCAAATCGATTTTGATGTCATAGACTGCGTTTGTTAAGTCACTTAAATATTCATTCTGACATTGAAGTTCAATCACCGTAAGAAATAAAAGAAAATGTAATGCTAAAATTTTGCAAAAGAGGGAACAAACAAGTTTTGAAAATTTGAATATTTTATAAAGTATCAAATTCATTTAACATTTTATTAGTTTATGAAAATTTCACTATTTTATACTTCTTAATCATTAAAGATTAATTATTAATCATTAGTTTTTAACAATTAATTAGTAAATAGTAATTATTAAATATAGTCTTAATTAATAATTATTGCTCCTTAATTATAAATATAAATCATTAATTATTTAAGATCGACATTAGTGACTAAATATTAATTATTACATTTTAATTATTTAATAGTAATTAATTAATATTAACTATTAATTAGTTATTATATTTTTTATTGATTCTTTCTTCTTAATAACTGATGATTAATTAATATTACTGATTGAATATTAATATTAATTATTACTTCTAATTGATTATTAGTAGTAATTATCAGTTATTAATTAATCAATATTAAGCATTAAATACTAATTATTAGCTGTTTATTATATTTAACAATAATAATTCAATATTAGTTACTAATTACTTAGTATTAGTTATTAATTATATTTTTATTAATAATTACTTCTTTATTACTAAATTATATTATCAATTATTACAACTGTTAGGAAACAAAGGTGGTAATAGGCATCTATTACAACTGTCAAAATAATGTTGTTGAAAATAAGTTTATTAGAATTTTCTTGAAAAAAGAGTTGTAAAAAACTTTATTAGAACTTGCATTTTGTGACAGTTATAAAAGTACGGTTGTAAAAAAGCATTTTTGTTGTAACACCAATGCTCTGATACCAATTTTCGTTGAGAATTTCGACTTAAGATCGCTCAAATCAAATTCCAAAACACAGCGGAAGACGAGATCGTTATAAAAGTGCAAAAATTAACAATCAATTTTTCAAAATAATCCCAGCTCTATCTGGTAACCAATCACAATCACCAAACACAAGAAATAATAATACAATTAAGAAAAGTAAATCACACAGCGATTTATAATGGTTCCACTAACGTCTTGTTAGTATAACCTTTATTATATACTAATAGAAGAGTACAAGAAACTAAATACAATGATCAAAATTCACAATGAAATTAATTTTGTGGATATAAAAATTGAAGAAGATTATGATTTTTCGAAACCATAATTTGCTAGAGAATAAACACTGAATATAACTTAGCCATCCTCTAGGTGTCCTTTTGTCTAAATTTGAAAAATAGCTTACATGGGGAGAGACATTTCTTTGGCAGTTTCCCTTGAATTGCTCCTTGAACCTTCACAAATCAACTTATTGAGTTCAAAACAAGAAATAGCTTCAGAAGTTGCCTTAGACGTCTAACGTTTTGGCCAGACGTCTGCCTCTAGCATCATAATTTTTTTCCCTGTAAGTTCATACGTCTAGCTCATTTTTTTAGACATCTGAAGTGTCCTGAGCTTCAGTTCGGACATTTGACGAAAAAGTCAGATGCCTAGCCCAACTCTTTGGTCACAAAACGTCTTACTTTTCTGCCAGATGTTTGTCCCCCTTTTAGCTGAAACTTCCTCCACCTTTTCACTTGCAACTTCTGAACTTTTGATTTGCGAACCGTCTTCTCAGTTACGAAGCTACTTCCAAACACTTCAATTCTACCATATATTGTCGTCAAATTCAACTTTGAAACATCTAGTTTGTTTGTCGGTTTGTTCTCAACCTGGGATAGGGATGTAAACGAATGCTTTCTGTTACGGATAGTGCCATATCTGTATCTGAAGTTATTTTCAAATATCAGATATCTGTATCTGCTTAATTTTCAGATATCTGTATCCGCTTAATTTTTGGATACGGACGGATATCGAATATTTATCTGCTCCGCCAGTAGTTAATATGTTTACGAGTATAAATAAAAATGTTTGGATCAACATAAAATAATTTTTATACTAATGTTTATAAAAACCAAAAAATAAAGAAATGTGATGATGAAACATTGTTTTATACTAATATCCATAAGCATATCCAAAAATATTCCAAAATTAGGCACTAAAACTACTATTTTTATGGACAAAAATTTATATTTTTTTTATTAAGCACTAAAACTGCCATTTTTATGGACAAGAATTTATATTTTATATTAAGCACTAAAACTACCATTTTTATGGACAAGAATTTATATTTTAGTAACATCCAATAGTTACAAAATAATTATTAACTCTATTTTTTTGTTTTAAGTTATATATATTACATCAATTAGTCGTACATATATTTTTTGGATACGGATACCATTATAACCACATCCGTACCTGAAAAGTTTTTTGGATATCGAATGTCCGTATCCGCTTTTCGGATAATGCCGGATAACAGATATTTTTCATATTTTCGGATATGGATTCTGATGAATATCGGATTTTTGGGGTATCCACTGACAGCCCTAACCTGGGATGTGAATGTTTAAAGGATCAAGGCTCGAATATGCAAAAAATAAAAATAAAGTCCAAATTAATCAATGCACCAGTACGTATTTAAGCCAAACTCGTTGTACTGATGATTCACAATAACTTAATAAGCATAGATATGTACTGTAACTGTCGATGTACATTTAATATGTGCTTGTCATTAATATTATATATATATCAAAACCCAAGTACATATAATATATACCTGCCCTTAATATTGTATACATAATATCAAAACTCAATTTGTTGAGGAAGAAGAAAGAAAGTCAGAGATCAAATAAATTGAAAATGTTATTAGGACTGGGAATGTTGGTCATACCTTTCACATTCGTTCTTGCACCATTAAGGCGGTTGGTGATAGTAGTTTCAAGAATTCAGGAAGTTTATGTAGCTTTTGGTGGCAGTGAATACAACTATAGAGATTTATGGAGCACCCTTGCAAGTATCAACTCCATGAATTAACCAAGGTTTAAGTTGGACGACGACGGTCGTGATATGATATGAACCACTTCTTGTTGTGAAGTTTTCTTTGTTTTATTAAATTTCTTGGTACCTGAATTGCTATAGATACTTCTATGTATGTGATGGAGGTAGCTTAGAAGGTCACTTATTGCTGTCTTCTCTCATTTTCGTTTTCTTCTATAATATATTTCAAAAATGTGTAGTATACTTCTTCTTTTTTTGGGCAAACCATTCATGCTTAACATAATTAACACACAATAGTTTTAATTACTTCAATGTAGAAGTAGTGGAGCATGAGTTCTATAGCTACTACACTTTTTTTTTGATGTAAACGATCAGATATATTATTGTACAATACATACTGTTTCGGTGTTTCCTAGTTATAAGTAAATCTGAAAATACAATGAGAAGGGGTTTGACCAGTAATTCTTATGCATGTTATTAATTATAATTTGAATCTAACTTCACATTTAAACTGAAAAAACAGGAATAAGTAATAACTATGAACTACCAACACAATTTAGTTGGTCGGACCATGCATTAACAAGTTTCCATCTGTTGTTCAATCTTCGAAAGTATGGTTGAACCAGTTATAGTTCTACTGTCCTATATTTTTGATAGCTTTTTTTTTCATTTATTTTCTATTAATTTCTCTCCTATATTTTTTGTTCCCTCCCTTTATTTTATTCTCATCCGCTTCTGAAGTAATACTATAAAACATCACTAGCAAAATTATTTGATATCTACAGATTAAAGAAAAAAAAGGTATTAGGATCTGCAGTGGCCAAAAAAGCACAACAATAGTTGGGCGGACTTACCAAACCCAATATTTGGTGGGCTACTCACTCTACCGACCTAAGCATAATAACATCAGTATCCATTGACCACGCGCAATAATTGTAAAACAACTAGTTTGACTGAACAACCATAGGTCTTCTACTTTAATTAAATAAGTAATGCTAGGCAGACCTAACAAAATTCGGTCTAATCATGGAAAATAGAGAGAAAAAGATGGGTTCCACCTTCTACTTTTAAGACGTAATTCATGGGGTCCTACTTATTTATCTCTCCTCCGTCTTAACCGACGTAAAATCCTTCCATTCAATTAGCTTTATTGTAATTAAATATACATACTAATTGAGCAAAAATAAATAAACAAAGATCAAAAAAATATAAAAATATTATACATATGCATGTATTGTAGATGTTGGCGTGGACCTACATGGCTACATCAATTAAGGTAATTTTTATATCTATCCACAATTTGGATCAGTTAATCCGCATCTAAGTTCATCCACATAATTTTGGTTAGTTAATCCACATGTGGATTAGCTGATCAATAAACTAAAGGTTATGTTTTAGTTTCTTATTTTCTTATTTTCTTTTATTAATACATACTTTTGTGAGTCAAGAGAAATACTATTACTGTATAAAACATGAATGAGAAAAATGAATCTAAAAGCTAAATAATTTGTTGACTATTAATATTTATTTATAGTTATTAGCCATAACGTAAGTCTAAATATGACATTAGCTCTCCACAAAATCATACATTTTTTATTAGCTCTCTACAATATCATGTATTTGGTGAGCCTAGCTCATTTAAAACTTTTAAATCTAAATTATTTGTTATTGCTACTTCTCGCAACTTCTCCGAATTGACATTTTCTTCTTCGCGCATCAAAGGTTCTTAAGTAATTTCACGACCCTAGTTTAAATTATCGACTGTTCATTTGTTTTAAAAGATGATGAGTTTTGTATGTACTACAAGAAAATTCAAAAATAGTGATGCAACCATCTATGATGAAGCCTCATTCTTTCAGAAAAGATTAACTGGTTTCAGAAAATAAAAAGAAACTTTTCATATCAAATATAAAAATAATTCATTGATTGTTATTGACATTTTTGAGAAATATGATTAAATCATGTTCAAGGAAAAACTTTAACCACATTTTGTTGACCGTTGTTGTTGATACCTAATATAATTAGAGATGCATGTTAATCGATATTTTATATTTGGCAGCACATACAAAGTGCTGGTAGTTTCAGAAAAAGATAACTACTTATGGACAAAACAACAATAACACGGTGGATAAAGAGAATAAATTTCAACTTAGTGCAAAAAACAAACTATGTTTAAAAGTAGCGTGGATGAGCTGAATGATACAATGGATGTAAACAAAAATTACCATCAATTAATTGTACGAAATAACTGTTGAGAAACAAAATTTCTGCCATTAATATTAGACATATGTCACATATCAACCCATAATCGGTAGAAGGAAGGAAGTAAAAGTAAAAGGTCGAACAAATTACAGAAGATGTTATTGCTAGAATTGGGCATATGGGTCATGCCTTTCACATTTGTTCTTGCACCGATAAGGCGGTTGGTGATTCTAGTGTCTAAAGTTCAAGAATTTTATGCAAGAGCTATTGGCGGTGGATATAACTATCGAGACTTGTGGAGCAACATTGCAAGTCTTCACTCCATGAATTAATCTAGTTTCAGCATGGCATGACTGTATTTTGTATGAAGAGCTGCTTCTTGTAAAATTTCTCTTATGGCTTTCTTGATCATATAAACTTCAATGGATCCACCGCTGATGGTTAAGAAGAACGAAACCAGAGATTTCTGGTGGCCTTCTGTCCTTTTTTTTCCCTACTGCAATACAGAGCAAAAATGCATAGCAAAGTGTAATTGTGAGATGTAAATATGATGTGTTGGAAATGTTTTACAAACATTAAGTGAATTATTAAAAAATCTTGAATAAGTGTAAGAATGGCTCCTATATGGGAATAGTCCCATATCATGGGATTATATAGAAGAGGCAAGCTTTTATACTTGTTTCAAAGAAATCATGTTGGGGCCTTGGGCTCCCAATACATGCATTGTTGTGAGGAGGGAGACCATGCATCATATGACCACCATACACGCGCGCGCGACCGACCGACCCGGCTCGGCTTGGGCTTTGTGGTGTAGACACTTATATTTTTTGGACCATAAAACTTAGCCTTTTTCGAACCGTTTTTTTTTATGAAAAAAGATTTCTACAACGGTAAAAATTATATCCCCAAATTTTAGCGGCCCACTAATCTGTAAACCCAAACCCATTAAAATTCTCTTCTCAGAAATTTTCGAGCAATTTTTTCAGAAAGTGCAAATCTGCACCGATTTGTTGTGCAAGCAAATCGGTTATTGTTTTTGAGGCTGTTTTATCCTAGAGGCGGCGGCGAAGGAACGAACTGGTTTGCACCTCCGACCAGATCGCCGAATCGTCTTCAAGAAAGCGACCTAGTCCGCGACTCAGCCTTTGTTTCCCAACAATTTGAAGACGAACTGAAACAATGGCTTCCAATTCAACCCTAGACGATTCTGCTCCACCCTCTGCTTTCCAGAACCCTCTTGTGACGGCTGCTCCTTTCAGATTTGAAGGCTTGCATTTCAAACGATGACGTCAGAAGATGGAGTTCTTCCTCACCATCAGAAAGGTTGTGGCTGCGCTGACTACTGACAAACCGCAGCTTCCAGATAAACCTGCTGAGACTGATGCAGCGAACATGGCATCATGGACTGAACAGTCAAAGCAACTGCAGACCTGGACTGAACAAGATTATCTATGCAAGAACTTTATTCTGAACGGACTGAGCGATGATCTGTATGATTATTATAACTCAGATGAAAAGACAGGAAAGGAGATCTGGGAAGCACTGAAGAAGAAATATGATACAGAGGAGGCAGGGGCAAAGAAATATGCTGTGAGCCGCTATCTAAAGTACCAGATGAATGATGATAGATCGGTAGAGATGTAGTCTCATGAGCTGCAGAAAATAGCTCATGAGATCATCTCCGAAGGTATGGTCTTGGACGAACAATTTCAAATTGCTGTTATCATTGACAAATTACCCCCAGGCTGGAAAGATTTTAAGAATGTCTTGCGACATAAGACTAAGGAATTTTCCTTAGAAAGCTTGATTACACACCTCTGTATTGAGGAGGAGGCACGCAAGCAGGACCAGAAAGAAGAGGTGCTGATTGTGAATAACAACAGTACTAAGAAGACCACTCCCGCTGTTCTGAAACCAAATCAGAAATCTTTTAAGAATCAGAACAGGCGCAACAAACAGAATGGGAATCCGCAAGGAAACCCAAAAGGACAGCAGAAACCAGCCCAAAAGAATGACTCTGGACAGTTGTTTCTTTGTTACAACTGTGGAAAACCAGGGCATATGGCACGAAAGTGCCGGAACAGGCCAAGCTCTGCACCGCAGGCTAACCTGACTGAGGAGCCTCTTACGGCTATGGTTACTGAGATTCACCTTGTTGGTGGATCAGAGGGTTGGTGGGTAGACACTGGTGCTTCTCGCCATGTCTGCTATGATCGTGGCATGTTCTCTACATACACGGCTGCTGAAAATCAGAAAGTGCTGTTGGGAGACTCTCACACCACTACAGTTGCGGGGATTGGAAATGTGGAACTCAAGTTTACCTCTGGAAAAACTGTAATTCTGAAAGATGTTATGCACACTCAAGAGATAAGAAAGAATCTGGTCTCTGGCTTCCTCCTTAATAAGGCTGGTTTCACTCAAGTTATTGGGGCTGATTTGTACACTCTTACTAATAAGGGAACTTTTGTGGGAAAGGGTTATGCTTGTGAGGGTATGTTTAAACTGAATGTTGAATCTAATAAAGTGACTACTTCTGCTTACATATTGTGTGATTTTAATATCTGGCATTCTAGATTATGTCATGTTAATAATCGAATTATTCGTAACATGAGCACCCTAGACATGATACCTAAAATGACAGAATCTGAATCTGATAAATGTGAATTCTGTACACAAGCTAAAATCACAAAGAAACCTCACAAATCTGTTGATAGAGTTTCTGAACCCTTAGACTTGATTCATTCTGACATATGTGAACTTGATGGCACTTTAACTAGACAGGGACATCGTTATTTTATCACTTTTATTGATGACTGCTCTGATTTCACATATGTATATCTTATGAAAAATAAAAGTGATGCTTTTGACATGTTTAAAACATTAAAAACTGAGATTGAGAATCAAGCAAATAGAAAAATTAAGAGACTTCGTAGTGATAGAGGAACTAAATATGAATCTAATTCTATTCTGGATTTCTATAAACAACATGGTATAGTACATGAGAGAACTGCACCCTACTCACCTGAAATGAACGGTAAAGCAGAAAGGAAAAATAGGACCTTTACCAATCTAGTAGTTGCCATATTATTAAATTCTGGTGCAGCAAAACCTTGGTGGGAGGATATTTTATTGACTGTATGCTATGTTCTGAATAGAATCCCTAAATCTAAGAATAAAATTTCACCTTATGAAATTTTAAAGAATCGTAAACCCAATGTCTCATATTTTAGAACTTGGGGTTGTTTAGCATATGTTCGCATTCCAGACCCTAAGAGAATAAAATTGGCAAGTAGAGCATATGAATGTGAATTTATAGGCTATGATATTAATAGCAAAGCATATAGATTTTATGACCTTAATGCACATAATATAATTGAATCAAATGATGCCGATTTTTATGAAACTAAATTTCCTTTCAAATTAAGGAATAGTGGGGGCACTTCAAATATGCCTATTGGAACAGAACTTAATGAAAATTCTGAAGCTGAACCTAGAAGAAGTAAAAGAGCAAGAACCATAAAAGACTTTGGTTCAGATTTTTGTGCTTTTACTATTGAGGAGGATCCTATAAACCTCCAAGAAGCCTTATCTTCTTTAGATGCCGATTTCTGGCAAGAGGCTATAAATGATGAGATGGATTCTTTAGAATCCAATAAGACTTGGCACTTGGTAGATTTACCCCCTGGTTGTAAGTCTATAGGCTGTAAATGGGTACTTAAAAAGAAATTAAAACCTGATGGCACTATAGATAAATATAAAGCACGACTAGTAGCTAAAGGTTTTAAACAAAAGGAAAATATAGACTTCTTTGACACTTTTTCACCTGTAACTAGAATAACATCCATTCGGGTATTAATCTCACTTGCTTCCATTCATAATTTACTTATACACCAAATGGATGTTAAAACTGCTTTTTTGAACGGTGAATTAGACGAAGAAATTTATATGGACCAGCCTGAAGGATTTGTAGTACATGGTCAAGAACATAAAGTATGTAAATTGGATAAATCATTATATGGTTTAAAACAAGCACCTAAACAATGGCATGAAAAATTTGATAACTTAATCATTTCAAATGGTTTTAAAATTAATGAAAGTGACAAATGCATTTATTACAAATCTGAGAATGACATTTGCACTATTATATGTCTTTATGTAGATGACCTACTCATTTTTGGGTCAAATATTCATGCCATAAACTCAGTCAAATCCTTATTAAGTGTCAATTTTGATATGAAAGATCTAGGTGAAGCGAGTGTAATCCTTGGTATTAAGATTACTAGGTCAGAAAAGGGAATTTCTTTGGATCAATCTCATTACATTGAGAAGATACTAAAGAAATATAATTACTTCGACTGTAAACCTGCAAGTACACCATATGATCACAGTGTAAAGTTATTTAAGAACACTGGTGAAGGTGTAAGACAGTCTGATTATGCGAGCATCATTGGCAGCCTTCGGTATGCCACTGATTGTACTAGACCCGACATTGCCTATGTCGTGGGATTATTGTGCAGGTTTACCAGTAGACCTAGTATAGAGCACTGGCAAGCTATTGAAAGGGTAATGAGATACCTTAAACGAACCATGAACCTTGGATTACATTATGAAAGGTTTCCAGCTGTACTTGAAGGATATTCCGATGCAGACTGGAATACCTTATCTGATGATTCTAAAGCGACCAGTGGCTATATATTTAGCATCGCTGGAGGAGCTGTTTCTTGGAAATCCAAGAAACAGACTATTTTGGCTCAGTCTACTATGGAGTCTGAGATGATAGCACTAGCTACAGCTAGTGAAGAGGCAGAGTACTTGAGAAATCTGCTAGCTGAGATTCCCTTATGGGAAAAACCGATACCAGCTGTGTTGATACATTGCGATAGTACCGCGGCCATTGCAAAAGTTCAGAACCGATATTATAACGGTAAGAGACGACAAATACGTCGTAAGCACAGTACAGTTAGAGAACTACTTTCCACAGGTACCTTTAGAGTGGATTACGTACGTAGTGAGGAAAATTTGGCAGATCCTTTGACGAAAGGACTGTCCAGAGAGAAAGTCCATAACTCTTCTAAAAGAATGGGACTATTGCCCTTAGATTGTTGAGTCACGCACAATGGTAACCCGACCTAAATGACTGGAGATCCCAAGAAATAGGTTCAATGGGTAATAACAAGTTGTGCAGTGATATGAGTTGAACATGCTATTTAATAAACCAAGAAGCATGTATTCTTGAAGTGATTAGAGGATGAGTTAATAGAAACTCTTAATGAGATCTATACTCTATGTGGAGTGGAGTACCTACCTTCAGGAGTGCTCTTGATAGACTCACCTGTGTGAATGTGGAAATGTGGCCGTTTCCTATGGAGTTTCTGGAAAAACTTCTAGAGCATTCACTAAACTAGGATAGACGTGCATGGACATAAATGCACGGGCTTATTTGATTGCACTATAGAAAAGGTTGTGTGTGGTTTGATGTCAGGAATAGAGTTCAAGACTACGTGTCACTCTAGTAAAAACTGAATCTTATTCACTATGCAAAGGTTCAAGTCGAAAGACACCTTTGTTTATGCACAATCTTATGTTTTTAAGAAACTGCTCGAAAATATTTTTAAAAAAATTCAAGTGGGGGATTGTTGGAAATGTTTTACAAACATTAAGCTAATTATTAAAAATTCTTGAATAAGTGTAAGAATGGCTCCTATATGGGAATAGTCCCATATCATGGGATTATATAGAAGAGGCAAGCTTTTATACTTGTTTCTAAGAAATCATGTTGGGGCCTTGGTCTCCCAATACATGCATTGTTGTGAGGAGGGAGACCATGCATCATATGACCACCACACACGCGCGCGCGACCGACCGACTCGACCCGACCCGACCCGACCCGGCTCGGCTCGGCTCGGCTTGGGCTTTGTGGTGTAGACACTTATATTTTTTGGACCATAAAACTTAGCCTTTTTCGAACCATTTTTTTTTTATGGAAAAAGATTTCTGCAACGGTAAAAATTATATCCCCCAAATTTTAGCGGCCCACTAATCTGTAAACCCAAACCCATTAAAATTCTCTTCTCAGAAATTTTCGAGCAATTTTTTCAGAAAGTGCAAATCTGCACCGATTTGTTGTGCAAGCAAATCGGTTATTGTTTTTGAGGCTGTTTTATCCTAGAGGCGGCGGCGAAGGAACGAACTGGTTTGCACCTCCGACCAGATCGCCGAATCGTCTTCAAGAAAGCGACCTAGTCCGCGACTCAGCCATTGTTTCCCAACAATTTGAAGACGAACTAAAACAATGGCTTCCAATTCAACCCTAGATGATTCTGCTTCACCCTCTGCTTTCCAGAACCCTCTTGTGACGGCTGCTCCTTTCAGATTTGAAGGCTTGCATTTCAAACGATGGCGTCAGAAGATGGAGTTCTTCCTCACCATCAGAAAGGTTGTGGCTGCGCTGACTACAGACAAACCGCAGCTTCCAGATAAACCTGCTGAGACTGATGCAGCGAACATGGCATCATGGACTGAACAGTCAAAGCAACTGCAGACCTGGACTGAACAAGATTATCTATGCAAGAACATTATTCTGAACGGACTGAGCGATGATCTGTATGATTATTATAACTCAGATGAAAAGACAGCAAAGGAGATCTGGGAAGCACTGAAGAAGAAATATGATACAGAGGAGGCAGGGGCAAAGAAATATGCTGTGAGCCGCTATCTAAAGTACCAGATGACTGATGATAGATCGGTAGAGATGCAGTCTCATGAGCTGCAGAAAATAGCTCATGAGATCATCTCCGAAGGTATGGTCTTGGACGAACAATTTCAAATTGCTGTTATCATTGACAAATTACCCCCAGGCTGGAAAGATTTTAAGAATGTCTTGCGACATAAGACTAAGGAATTTTCCTTAGAAAGCTTGATTACACGCCTCCGTATTGAGGAGGAGGCACGCAAGCAGGACCAGAAAGAAGAGGTGCTGATTGTGAATAACAACAGTACTAAGAAGACCACTCCCGCTGTTATGAAACCAAATCAGAAATCTTTTAAGAATCAGAAAACGCGCAACAAACAGAATGGGAATCCGCAAGGAAACCCAAAAGGACAGCAGAAACCAGCCCAAAGAATGACTCTGGACAGTTGTTTCTTTGTTACAACTGTGGAAAACCAGGGCATATGGCACGAAAGTGCCGGAACAGGCCAAGCTCTGCACCGCAGGCTAACCTGACTGAGGAGCCTCTTACGGCAATGGTTACTGAGATTCACCTTGTTGGTGGATCAGAGGGTTGGTGGGTAGACACTGGTGCTTCTCGCCATGTCTGCTATGATCGTGGCATGTTCTCTACATACACAGCTGCTGAAAATCAGAAAGTGCTGTTGGGAGACTCTCACACCACTACAGTTGCGGGGATTGGAAATGTGGAACTCAAGTTTACCTCTGGAAAAACTGTAATTCTGAAAGATGTTATGCACACTCCAGAGATAAGAAAGAATCTGGTCTCTGGCTTCCTCCTTAATAAGGCTGGTTTCACTCAAGTTATTGGGGCTGATTTGTACACTCTTACTTATAAGGGAACTTTTGTGGGAAAGGGTTATGCTTGTGAGGGTATGTTTAAACTGAATGTTGAATCTAATAAAGTGACTACTTCTGCTTACATATTGTGTGATTTTAATATCTGGCATTCTAGATTATGTCATGTTAATAATCGAATTATTCATAACATGAGCACCCTAGACATGATACCTAAAATGACAGAATCTGAATCTGATAAATGTGAATTCTGTACACAAGCTAAAATCACAAAGAAACCTCACAAATCTGTTGATAGAGTTTCTGAACCCTTAGACTTGATTCATTCTGACATATGTGAACTTGATGGCACTTTAACTAGACAGGGACATCGTTATTTTATCACTTTTATTGATGACTGCTCTAATTTCACATATGTATATCTTATGAAAAATAAAAGTGATGCTTTTGACATGTTTAAAACATTCAAAACTGAGATTGAGAATCAAGCAAATAGAAAAATTAAGAGACTTCGTAGTGATAGAGGAACAGAATATGAATCTAATTCTATTCTGGATTTCTATAAACAACATGGTATAGTACATGAGAGAACTGCACCCTACTCACCTGAAATGAACGGTAAAGCAGAAAGGAAAAATAGGACCTTTACCAAACTAGTAGTTGCCATATTATTAAATTCTGGTGCAGCAAAACCTTGGTGGGAGGATATTTTATTGACTGTATGCTATGTTCTGAATAGAATCCCTAAATCTAAGAATAAAATTTCACCTTATGAAATTTTAAATAATCGTAAACCCAATGTCTCATACTTTAGAACTTGGGGTTGTTTAGCATATGTTCGCATTCCAGACCCTAAGAGAATAAAATTGGCAAGTAGAGCATATGAATGTGCATTTATAGGCTATGCTATTAATAGCAAAGCATATAGATTTTATGACCTTAATGCACATAATATAATTGAATCAAATGATGCCGATTTTTATGAAACTAAATTTCCTTTCAAATTAAGGAATAGTGGGGGCACTTCAAATATGCCTATTGGAACAGAACTTAATGAAAATTCTGAAGCTGAACCTAGAAGAAGTAAAAGAGCAAGAACCATAAAAGACTTTGGTTCAGATTTTTGTGCTTTTACTATTGAGGAGGATCCTATAAACCTCCAAGAAGCCTTATCTTCTTTAAATGCCGATTTCTGGCAAGAGGCTATAAACAATGAGATGGATTCTTTAAAATCCAATAAGACTTGGCACTTGGTAGATTTACCCCCTGGTTGTAAGTCTATAGGCTGTAAATGGGTACTTAAAAAGAAATTAAAACCTGATGGCACTATAGATAAATATAAAGCACGACTAGTAGCTAAAGGTTTTAAACAAAAGGAAAATATAGACTTCTTTGACACTTTTTCACCTGTAACTAGAATAACATCCATTCGGGTATTAATCTCACTTGCTTCCATCCATAATTTACTTATACACCAAATGGATGTTAAAACTGCTTTTTTGAACGGTGAATTAGACGAAGAAATTTATATGGACCAGCCTGAAGGATTTGTAGTACATGGTCAAGAACATAAAGTATTTAAATTGGATAAATCATTATATGGTTTAAAACAAGCACCTAAGCAATGGCATGAAAAATTTGATAACTTAATCATTTCAAATGGTTTTAAAGTTAATGAAAGTGACAAATGCATTTATTACAAATCTGAGAATGACATTTGCACTATTATATGCCTTTATGTAGATGACCTACTCATTTTTGGGTCAAATATTCATGCCATAAACTCAGTCAAATCCTTATTAAGTGTCAATTTTGATATGAAAGATCTAGGTGAAGCGAGTGTAATCCTTGGTATTAAGATTACTAGGTCAGAAAAGGGAATTTCTTTGGATCAATCTCATTACATTGAGAAGATACTAAAGAAATATAATTACTTCGACTGTAAACCTGCAAGTACACCATATGATCACAGTGTAAAGTTATTTAAGAACACTGGTGAAGGTGTAAGACAGTCTGATTATGCGAGCATCATTGGCAGCCTTCGGTATGCCACTGATTGTACTAGACCCGACATTGCCTATGTTGTGGGATTATTGTGCAGGTTTACCAGTAGACCTAGTATAGAGCATTGGCAAGCTATTGAAAGGATAATGAGATACCTTAAACGAACCATGAACCTTGGATTACATTATGAAAGGTTTCCAGCTGTACTTGAAGGATATTCCGATGCAGACTGGAATACCTTATCTGATGATTCTAAAGCGACCAGTGGCAATATATTTAGCATCGCTGGAGGAGCTGTTTCTTGGAAATCCAAGAAACAGACTATTTTGGCTCAGTCTACTATGGAGTCTGAGATGATAGCACTAGCTACAGCTAGTGAAGAGGCAGAGTACTTGAGAAATCTGCTTGCTGAGATTCCCTTATGGGAAAAACCGATACCGGCTGTGTTGATACATTGCGATAGTACCGCGGCTATTGCAAAAGTTCAGAACCGATATTATAACGGTAAGAGACGACAAATACGTCGTAAGCACAGTACGGTTAGAGAACTACTTTCCACAGGTACCGTTAGAGTGGATTACGTACGTAGTGAGGAAAATTTGGCAGATCCTTTGACGAAAGGATTGTCCAGAGAGAAAGTCCATAACTCTTCTAAAAGAATGGGACTATTGCCCTTAGATTGTTGAGTCACGCACAATGGTAACCCGACCTAAATGACTGGAGATCCCAAGAGCTAGGTTCAATGGGTAATAACAAGTTGTGCAGTGATATGAGTTGAACATGCTATTTAATAAACCAAGAAGCATGTATTCCTGAAGTGATTAGAGGATGAGTTAATAGAAACTCTTAATGAGATCTATACTCTATGTGGAGTGGAGTACCTACCTTCAGGAGTGCTCTTGATAGACTCACCTGTGTGAATGTGGAAATGTGGCCGTTTCCTATGGAGTTTCGGGCAAAACTTCTAGAGCATTCACTAAACTAGGATAGACGTGCATGGCCATAAATGCACGGGCTTATTTGATTGCACTACAGAAAAGGTTGTGTGTGGTTTGATGTCAGGAATAGAGTTCAAGACTACGTGTCACTCTAGTAAAAACTGAATCTTATTCATTATGCAAAGGTTCAAGTCGAAAGACACCTTTGTTTATGCACAATCTTATGTTTTTAAGAAACTGCTCGAAAATATTTTTTAAAAAATTCAAGTGGGGGATTGTTGGAAATGTTTTACAAACATTAAGTGAATTATTAAAAAATCTTGAATAAGTGTAAGAATGGCTCCTATATGGGAATAGTCCCATATCATGGGATTATATAGAAGAGGCAAGCTTTTATACTTGTTTCTAAGAAATCATGTTGGGGCCTTGGGCTCCTAATACATGCATTGTTGTGAGGAGGGAGACCATGCATCATATGACCACCACACACGCGCGCGCGACCGACCGACTCGACCTGACCCGACCTGACCCGACCCGACCCGACCCGGCTCGGCTTGGGCTTTGTGGTGTAGACACTTATATTTTTTGGACCATAAAACTTAGCCTTTTTTGAACCGTTTTTTTTTATGGAAAAAGATTTCTGCAACGGTAAAAATTATATCCCCCAAATTTTAGCGGCCCACCAATCTGTAAACCCAAACCCATTAAAATTCTCTTCTCAGAAATTTTCGAGCAATTTTTTCAGAAAGTGCAAATCTGCACCGATTTGTTGTGCAAGCAAATCGGTTATTGTTTTTGAGGCTGTTTTATCCTAGAGGCGGCGGCGAAGGAACGAACTGGTTTGCACCTCCGACCAGATCGCCGAATCGTCTTCAAGAAAGCGACCTAGTCCGCGACTCAGCCATTGTTTCCCAACAATTTGAAGACGAACTGAAACAATGGCTTCCAATTCAACCCTAGACGATTCTGCTCCACCCTCTGCTTTCCAGAACCCTCTTGTGACGGCTGCTCCTTTCAGATTTGAAGGCTTGCATTTCAAACGATGGCGTCAGAAGATGGAGTTCTTCCTCACCATCAGAAAGGTTGTGGCTGCGCTGACTACTGACAAACCGCAGCTTCCAGATAAACCTGCTGAGACTGATGCAGCGAACATGGCATCATGGACTGAACAGTCAAAGCAACTGCAGACCTGGACTGAACAAGATTATCTATGCAAGAACTTTATTCTGAACGGACTGAGCGATGATCTGTATGATTATTATAACTCAGATGAAAAGACAGCAAAGGAGATCTGGGAAGCACTGAAGAAGAAATATGATAGAGAGGAGGCAGGGGCAAAGAAATATGCTGTGGGCGCTATCTAAAGTACCAGATGACTGATGATAGATCGGTAGAGATGCAGTCTCATGAGCTGCAGAAAATAGCTCATGAGATCATCTCCGAAGGTATGGTCTTGGACGAACAATTTCAAATTGCTGTTATCATTGACAAATTACCCCCAGGCTGGAAAGATTTTAAGAATGTCTTGCGACATAAGACTAAGGAATTTTCCTTAGAAAGCTTGATTACACGCCTCCGTATTGAGGAGGAGGCACGCAAGCAGGACCAGAAAGAAGAGGTGCTGATTGTGAATAACAACAGTACTAAGAAGACCACTCCCGCTGTTCTGAAACCAAATCAGAAATCTTTTAAGAATCAGAACAGGCGCAACAAACAGAATGGGAATCCGCAAGGAAACCCAAAAGGACAGCAGAAACCAGCCCAAAAGAATGACTCTGGACAGTTGTTTCTTTGTTACAACTGTGGAAAACCAGGGCATATGGCACGAAAGTGCCGGAACAGGCCAAGCTCTGCACCGCAGGCTAAACTGACTGAGGAGCCTCTTACGGCTATGGTTACTGAGATTCACCTTGTTGGTGGATCAGAGGGTTGGTGGGTAGACACTGGTGCTTCTCGCCATGTCTGCTATGATCGTGGCATGTTCTCTACATACACGGCTGCTGAAAATCAGAAAGTGCTGTTGGGAGACTCTCACACCACTACAGTTGCGGGGATTGGAAATGTGGAACTCAAGTTTACCTCTGGAAAAACTGTAATTCTGAAAGATGTTATGCACACTCCAGAGATAAGAAAGAATCTGGTCTCCGGCTTCCTCCTTAATAAGGCTGGTTTCACTCAAGTTATGGGGGCTGATTTGTACACTCTTACTTATAAGGGAACTTTTGTGGGAAAGGGTTATGCTTGTGAGGGTATGTTTAAACTGAATGTTGAATCTAATAAAGTGACTACTTCTGCTTACATATTGTGTGATTTTAATATCTGGCATTCTAGATTATGTCATGTTAATAATCGAATTATTCGTAACATGAGCACCCTAGACATGATACCTAAAATGACAGAATCTGAATCTGATAAATGTGAATTCTGTACACAAGCTAAAATCACAAAGAAACCTCACAAATCTGTTGATAGAGTTTTTGAACCCTTAGACTTGATTCATTCTGACATATGTGAACTTGATGGCACTTTAACTAGACAGGGACATCGTTATTTTATCACTTTTATTGATGACTGCTCTGATTTCACATATGTATATCTTATGAAAAATAAAAGTGATGCTTTTGACATGTTTAAAACATTCAAAACTGAGATTGAGAATCAAGCAAATAGAAAAATTAAGAGACTTCGTAGTGATAGAGGAACAGAATATGAATCAAATTCTATTCTGGATTTCTATAAACAACATGGTATAGTACATGAGAGAACTGCACCCTACTCACCTGAAATGAACGGTAAAGCAGAAAGGAAAAATAGGACCTTTACCAATCTAGTAGTTGCCATATTATTAAATTCTGGTGCAGCAAAACCTTGGTGGGAGGATATTTTATTGACTGTATGCTATGTTCTGAATAGAATCCCTAAATCTAAGAATAAAATTTCACCTTATGAAATTTTAAAGGATCGTAAACCCAATGTCTCATACTTTAGAACTTGGGGTTGTTTAGCATATGTTCGCATTCCAGACCCTAAGAGAATAAAATTGGCAAGTAGAGCATATGAATGTGCATTTATAGGCTATGCTATTAATAGCAAAGCATATAGATTTTATGACCTTAATGCACATAATATAATTGAATCAAATGATGCCGATTTTTATGAAACTAAATTTCCTTTCAAATTAAGGAATAGTGGGGGCACTTCAAATACACCTATTGGAACAGAACTTAATGAAAATTCTGAAGCTGAACCTAGAAGAAGTAAAAGAGCAAGAACCATAAAAGACTTTGGTTCAGATTTTTGTGCTTTTACTATTGAGGAGGATCCTATAAACCTCCAAGAAGCCTTATCTTCTTTAGATGCCGATTTCTGGCAAAAGGCTATAAACGATGAGATGGATTCTTTAGAATCCAATAAGACTTGGCACTTGGTAGATTTACCCCCTGGTTGTAAGTCTATAGGCTGTAAATGGGTACTTAAAAAGAAATTAAAACCTGATGGCACTATAGATAAATATAAAGCACGACTAGTAGCTAAAGGTTTTAAACAAAAGGAAAATATAGACTTCTTTGACACTTTTTCACCTGTAACTAGAATAACATCCATTCGGGTATTAATCTCACTTGCTTCCATTCATAATTTACAAATACACCAAATGGATGTTAAAACTGCTTTTTTAACGGTGAATTAGACGAAGAAATTTATATGGACCAGCCTGAAGGATTTGTAGTACATGGTCAAGAACATAAAGTATGTAAATTGGATAAATCATTATATGGTTTAAAACAAGCACCTAAGCAATGGCATGAAAAATTTGATAACTTAATCATTTCAAATGGTTTTAAAGTTAATGAAAGTGACAAATGCATTTATTACAAATCTGAGAATGACATTTGCACTATTATATGCCTTTATGTAGATGACCTACTCATTTTTGGGTCAAATATTCATGCCATAAACTCAGTCAAATCCTTATTAAGTGTCAATTTTGATATGAAAGATCTAGGTGAAGCGAGTGTAATCCTTGGTATTAAGATTACTAGGTCAGAAAAGGGAATTTCTTTGGATCAATCTCATTACATTGAGAAGATACTAAAGAAATATAATTACTTCGACTGTAAACCTGCAAGTACACCATATGATCACAGTGTAAAGTTATTTAAGAACACTGGTGAAGGTGTAAGACAGTCTGATTATGCGAGCATCATTGGCAGCCTTCGGTATGCCACTGATTGTACTAGACCCGACATTGCCTATGTCGTGGGATTATTGTGCAGGTTTACCAGTAGACCTAGTATAGAGCACTGGCAAGCTATTGAAAGGGTAATGAGATACCTTAAACGAACCATGAACCTTGGATTACATTATGAAAGGTTTCCAGCTGTACTTGAAGGATATTCCGATGCAGACTGGAATACCTTATCTGATGTTTCTAAAGCGACCAGTGGCTATATATTTAGCATCGCTAGAGGAGCTGTTTCTTGGAAATCCAAGAAACAGACTATTTTGGCTCAGTCTACTATGGAGTCTGAGATGATAGCACTAGCTACAGCTAGTGAAGAGGCAGAGTACTTGAGAAATCTGCTAGCTGAGATTCCCTTATGGGAAAAACCGATACCGGCTGTGTTGATACATTGCGATAGTACCGCGGCTATTGCAAAAGTTCAGAACCGATATTATAACGGTAAGAGACGACAAATACGTCGTAAGCACAGTACGGTTAGAGAACTACTTTCCACAGGTACCATTAGAGTGGATTACGTACGTAGTGAGGAAAATTTGGTAGATCCTTTGACGAAAGGACTGTCCAGAGAGAAAGTCCATAACTCTTCTAAAAGAATGGGACTATTGCCCTTAGATTGTTGAGTCACGCACAATGGTAACCCGACCTAAATGACTGGAGATCCCAAGAACTAGGTTCAATGGGTAATAACAAGTTGTGCAGTGATATGAGTTGAACATGCTATTTAATAAACCAAGAAGCATGTATTCCTGAAGTGATTAGAGGATGAGTTAATAGAAACTCTTAATGAGATCTATACTCTATGTGGAGTGGAGTACCTACCTTCAGGAGTGCTCTTGATAGACTCACCTGTGTGAATGTGGAAATGTGGAAATGTGGCCGTTTCCTATGGAGTTTCGGGCAAAACTTCTAGAGCATTCACTAAACTAGGATAGACGTGCATGGCCATAAATGCACGGGCTTATTTGATTGCACTATAGAAAAGGTTGTGTGTGGTTTGATGTCAGGAATAGAGTTCAAGACTACGTGTCACTCTAGTAAAAACTGAATCTTATTCACTATGCAAAGGTTCAAGTCGAAAGACACCTTTGTTTATGCACAATCTTATGTTTTTAAGAAACTGCTCAAAAATATTTTTTAAAATATTCAAGTGGGGGATTGCTGGAAATGTTTTACAAACATTAAGTGAATTATTAAAAAATCTTGAATAAGTGTAAGAATGGCTCCTATATGGGAATAGTCCCATATCATGGGATTATATAGAAGAGGCAAGCTTTTATACTTGTTTCTAAGAAATCATGTTGGGGCCTTGGGCTCCCAATACATGCATTGTTGTGAGGAGGGAGACCATGCATCATATGACCACCACACACCCGCGCGCGACCGACCGACTCGACCCGACCCGGCTCGGCTCGGCTCGACTTGGGCTTTGTGGTGTAGACACTTATATTTTTTGGACCATAAAACTTAGCCTTTTTCGAACCGTTTTTTTTATGGAAAAAGATTTCTGCAACGGTAAAAATTATATCCCCCAAATTTTAGCGGCCCACTAATCTGTAAACCCAAACCCATTAAAATTCTCTTCTCAGAAATTTTCGAGCAATTTTTTCAGAAAGTGCAAATCTGCACCGATTTGTTGTGCAAGCAAATCGGTTATTGTTTTTGAGGCTGTTTTATCCTAGAGGCGGCGGCGAAGGAACGAACTGGTTTGCACCTCCGACCAGATCGCCGAATCGTCTTAAAGAAAACGACCTAGTCCGCGACTCAGCCATTGTTTCCCAACAATTTGAAGACGAACTGAAACAATGGCTTCCAATTCAACCCTAGACGATTCTGCTCCACCCTCTGCTTTCCAGAACCCTCTTGTGACGGCTGCTCCTTTCCGATTTGAAGGCTTGCACTTCAAACGATGGCGTCAGAAGATGGAGTTCTTCCTCACCATCAGAAAGGTTGTGGCTGCGCTGACTACTGACAAACCGCAGCTTCCAGATAAACCTGCTGAGACTGATGCAACGAACATGGCATCATGGACAGAACAGTCAAAGCAACTGCAGACCTGGACTGAACAAGATTATCTATGCAAGAACTTTATTCTGAACGGACTGAGCGATGATCTGTATGATTATTATAACTCAGATGAAAAGACAGCAAAGGAGATCTGGGAAGCACTGAAGAAGAAATATGATACAGAGGAGGCAGGGGCAAAGAAATATGCTGTGAGCCGCTATCTAAAGTACCAGATGACTGATGATAGATCGGTAGAGATGCAGTCTCATGAGCTGCAGAAAATAGCTCATGAGATCATCTCCGAAGGTATGGTCTTGGACGAACAATTTCAAATTGCTGTTATCATTGACAAATTACCCCCAGGCTGGAAAGATTTTAAGAATGTCTTGCGACATAAGACTAAGGAATTTTCCTTAGAAAGCTTGATTACACGCCTCCGTATTGAGGAGGAGGCACGCAAGCAGGACCAGAAAGAAGAGGTGCTGATTGTGAATAACAACAGTACTAAGAAGACCACTCCCGCTGTTCTGAAACCAAATCAGAAATCTTTTAAGAATCAGAACAGGCGCAACAAACAGAATGGGAATCCGCAAGGAAACCCAAAAGGACAGCAGAAACCAGCCCAAAAGAATGACTCTGGACAGTTGTTTCTTTGTTACAACTGTGGAAAACCAGGGCATATGGCACGAAAGTGCCGGAACAGGCCAAGCTCTGCACCGCAGGCTAACCTGACTGAGGAGCCTCTTACGGCTATGGTTACTGAGATTCACCTTGTTGGTGGATCAGAGGGTTGGTGGGTAGACACTGGTGCTTCTCGCCATGTCTGCTATGATCGTGGCATGTTCTCTACATACACGGCTGCTGAAAATCAGAAAGTGCTGTTGGGAGACTCTCACACCACTACAGTTGCGGGGATTGGAAATGTGGAACTCAAGTTTACCTCTGGAAAAACTGTAATTCTAAAAGATGTTATGCACACTCCAGAGATAAGAAAGAATCTGGTCTCCGGCTTCCTCCTTAATAAGGCTGGTTTCACTCAAGTTATTGGGGCTGATTTGTACACTCTTACTTATAAGGGAACTTTTGTGGGAAAGGGTTATGCTTGTGAGGGTATGTTTAAACTGAATGTTGAATCTAATAAAGTGACTACTTCTGCTTACATATTGTGTGATTTTAATATCTGGCATTCTAGATTATGTCATGTTAATAATCGAATTATTCGTAACATGAGCACCCTAGACATGATACCTAAAATGACAGAATCTGAATCTGATAAATGTGAATTCTGTACACAAGCTAAAATCACAAAGAAACCTCACAAATCTTTGATAGAGTTTCTGAACCCTTAGACTTGATTCATTCTGACATATGTGAACTTGATGGCACTTTAACTAGACAGGGACATCGTTATTTTATCACTTTTATTGATGACTGCTCTGATTTCACATATGTATATCTTATGAAAAATAAAAGTGATGCTTTTGACATGTTTAAAACATTCAAAACTGAGATTGAGAATCAAGCAAATAGAAAAATTAAGAGACTTCGTAGTGATAGAGGAACAGAATATGAATCAAATTCTATTCTGGATTTCTATAAACAACACGGTATAGTACATGAGAGAACTGCACCCTACTCACCTGAAATGAACGGTAAAGCAGAAAGGAAAAATAGGACCTTTACCAATCTAGTAGTTGCCATATTATTAAATTCTGGTGCAGCAAAACCTTGGTGGGAGGATATTTTATTGACTGTATGCTATGTTCTGAATAGAATCCCTAAATCTAAGAATAAAATTTCACCTTATGAAATTTTAAAGAATCGTAAACCCAATGTCTCATACTTTAGAACTTGGGGTTGTTTAGCATATGTTCGCATTCCAGACCCTAAGAGAATAAAATTGGCAAGTAGAGCATATGAATGTGCATTTATAGGCTATGCTATTAATAGCAAAGCATATAGATTTTATGACCTTAATGCACATAATATAATTGAATCAAATGATGCCGATTTTTATGAAACTAAATTTCCTTTCAAATTAAGGAATAGTGGGGGCACTTCAAATACGCCTATTGGAACAGAACTTAATGAAAATTCTGAAGCTGAACCTAGAAGAAGTAAAAGAGCAAGAACCATAAAAGACTTTGGTTCAGATTTTTGTGCTTTTACTATTGAGGAGGATCCTATAAACCTCCAAGAAGCCTTATCTTCTTTAGATGCCGATTTCTGGCAAGAGGCTATAAACGATGAGATGGATTCTTTAGAATCCAATAAGACTTGGCACTTGGTAGATTTACCCCCTGGTTGTAAGTCTATAGGCTGTAAATGGGTACTTAAAAAGAAATTAAAACCTGATGGCACTATAGATAAATATAAAGCACGACTAGTAGCTAAAGGTTTTAAACAAAAGGAAAATATAGACTTCTTTGACACTTTTTCACCTGTAACTAGAATAACATCCATTCGGGTATTAATCTCACTTGCTTCCATTCTTAATTTACAAATACACCAAATGGATGTTAAAACTGCTTTTTTGAACGGTGAATTAGACGAAGAAATTTATATGGACCAGCCTGAAGGATTTGTAGTACATGGTCAAGAACATAAAGTATGTAAATTGGATAAATCATTATATGGTTTAAAACAAGCACCTAAGCAATGGCATGAAAAATTTGATAACTTAATCATTTCAAATGGTTTTAAAGTTAATGAAAGTGACAAATGCATTTATTACAAATCTGAGAATGACATTTGCACTATTATATGCCTTTATGTAGATGACCTACTCATTTTTGGGTCAAATATTCATGCCATAAACTCAGTCAAATCCTTATTAAGTGTCAATTTTGATATGAAAGATCTAGGTGAAGCGAGTGTAATCCTTGGTATTAAGATTACTAGGTCAGAAAAGGGAATTTCTTTGGATCAATCTCATTACATTGAGAAGATACTAAAGAAATATAATTACTTCAATTGTAAACCTGCAAGTACACCATATGATCACAGTGTAAAGTTATTTAAGAACACTGGTGAAGGTGTATGACAGTCTGATTATGCGAGCATCATTGGCAGCCTTCGGTATGCCACTGATTGTACTAGACCCGACATTGCCTATGTCGTGGGATTATTGTGCAGGTTTACCAGTAGACCTAGTATAGAGCACTGGCAAGCTATTGAAAGGGTAATGAGATACCTTAAACGAACCATGAACCTTGGATTACATTATGAAAGGTTTCCAGCTGTACTTGAAGGATATTCCGATGCAGACTGGAATACCTTATCTGATGATTCTAAAGCGACCAGTGGCTATATATTTAGCATCGCTAGAGGAGCTGTTTCTTGGAAATCCAAGAAACAGACTATTTTGGCTCAGTCTACTATGGAGTCTGAGATGATAGCACTAGCTACAGCTAGTGAAGAGGCAGAGTACTTGAGAAATCTGCTAGCTGAGATTCCCTTATGGGAAAAACCGATACCGGCTGTGTTGATACATTGCGATAGTACCGCGGCTATTGCAAAAGTTCAGAACCGATATTATAACGGTAAGAGACGACAAATACGTCGTAAGCACAGTACGGTTAGAGAACTACTTTCCACAGGTACCGTTAGAGTGGATTACGTACGTAGTGAGGAAAATTTGGCAGATCCTTTGACGAAAGGACTGTCCAGAGAGAAAGTCCATAACTCTTCTAAAAGAATGGGACTATTGCCCTTAGATTGTTGAGTCACGCACAATGGTAACCCGACCTAAATGACTGGAGATCCCAAGAACTAGGTTCAATGGGTAATAACAAGTTGTGCAGTGATATGAGTTGAACATGCTATTTAATAAACCAAGAAGCATGTATTCCTGAAGTGATTAGAGGATGAGTTAATAGAAACTCTTAATGAGATCTATACTCTATGTGGAGTGGAGTACCTACCTTCAGGAGTGCTCTTGATAGACTCACCTGTGTGAATGTGGAAATGTGGCCGTTTCCTATGGAGTTTCGGGCAAAACTTCTAGAGCATTCACTAAACTAGGATAGACGTGCATGGCCATAAATGCACGGGCTTATTTGATTGCACTATAGAAAAGGTTGTGTGTGGTTTGATGTCAGGAATAGAGTTCAAGACTACGTGTCACTCTAGTAAAAACTGAATCTTATTCACTATGCAAAGGTTCAAGTCGAAAGACACCTTTGTTTATGCACAATCTTATGTTTTTAAGAAACTGCTCGAAAATATTTTTTAAAAAATTCAAGTGGGGGATTGTTGGAAATGTTTTACAAACATTAAGTGAATTATTAAAAAATCTTGAATAAGTGTAAGAATGGCTCCTATATGGGAATAATCCCATATCATGGGATTATATAGAAGAGGCAAGCTTTTATACTTGTTTCTAAGAAATCATGTTGGGGCCTTGGGCTCCCAATACATGCGTTGTTGTGAGGGGGAGACCATGCATCATATGACCACCACACACGTGCGCGCGACCGACCGACTCGACCCGACCCGGCCCGGCTCGGCTCGGCTCGGCTCGGCTCGGCTTGGGCTTTGTGGTGTAGACACTTATATTTTTTGGACCATAAAACTTAGCCTTTTTCGAACCGTTTTTTTTATGGAAAAAGATTTCTGCAACGGTAAAAATTATATCCCCCAAATTTTAGCGGCCCACTAATCTGTAAACCCAAACCCATTAAAATTCTCTTCTCAGAAATTTTCGAGCAATTTTTTCAGAAAGTGCAAATCTGCACCGATTTGTTGTGCAAGCAAATCGGTTATTGTTTTTGAGGCTGTTTTATCCTAGAGGCGGCGGCGAAGGAACGAACTGGTTTGCACCTCCGACCAGATCGCCGAATCGTCTTCAAGAAAGCGACCTAGTCCGCGACTCAGCCATTGTTTCCCAACAATTTGAAGACGAACTGAAACAATGGCATCCAATTCAACCCTAGACGATTCTGCTCCACCCTCTGCTTTCCAGAACCCTCTTGTGACGGCTGCTCCTTTCAGATTTGAAGGCTTGCATTTCAAACGATGGCGTCAGAAGATGGAGTTCTTCCTCACCATCAGAAAGGTTGTGGCTGCGCTGACTACTGAGAAACCGCAGCTTCCAGATAAACCTGCTGATACTGATGCAGCGAACATGGCATCATGGACTGAACAGTCAAAGCAACTGCAGACCTGGACTGAACAAGATTATCTATGCAAGAACTTTATTCTGAACGGACTGAGCGATGATCTGTATGATTATTATAACTCAGATGAAAAGACAGCAAAGGAGATCTGGGAAGCACTGAAGAAGAAATATGATACAGAGGAGGCAGGGGCAAAGAAATATGCTGTGAGCCGCTATCTAAAGTACCAGATGAATGATGATAGATCGGTAGAGATGCAGTCTCATGAGCTGCAGAAAATAGCTCATGAGATCATCTCCGAAGGTATGGTCTTAGACGAACAATTTCAAATTGCTGTTATCATTGACAAATTACCCCCAGGCTGGAAAGATTTTAAGAATGTCTTGCGACATAAGACTAAGGAATTTTCCTTAGAAAGCTTGATTACACGCCTCCGTATTGAGGAGGAGGCACGCATGCAGGACCAGAAAGAAGAGGTGCTGATTGTGAATAACAACAGTACTAAGAAGACCACTCCCGCTGTTCTGAAACCAAATCAGAAATCTTTTAAGAATCAGAACAGGCGCAACAAACAGAATGGGAATCCGCAAGGAAACCCAAAAGGACAGTAGAAACCAGCCCAAAAGAATGACTCTGGACAGTTGTTTCTTTGTTACAACTGTGGAAAACCAGGGCATATGGCACGAAAGTGCCGGAACAGGCCAAGCTCTGCACCGCAGGCTAACCTGACTGAGGAGCCTCTTACGGCTATGGTTACTGAGATTCACCTTGTTGGTGGATCAGAGGGTTGGTGGGTAGACACTGGTGCTTCTCGCCATGTCTGCTATGATCGTGGCATGTTCTCTACATACACGGCTGCTGAAAATCAGGAAGTGCTGTTGGGAGACTCTCACACCACTACAGTTGCAGGGATTGGAAATGTGGAACTCAAGTTTACCTCTGGAAAAACTGTAATTCTGAAAGATGTTATGCACACTCCAGAGATAAGAAAGAATCTGGTCTCTGGCTTCCTCCTTAATAAGGCTGGTTTCACTCAAGTTATTGGGGCTGATTTGTACACTCTTACTTATAAGGGAACTTTTGTGGGAAAGGGTTATGCTTGTGAGGGTATGTTTAAACTGAATGTTGAATCTAATAAAGTGACTACTTCTGCTTACATATTGTGTGATTTTAATATCTGGCATTCTAGATTATGTTATGTTAATAATCGAGTTATTCGTAACATGAGCACCCTAGACATGATACCTAAAATGACAGAATCTGAATCTGATAAATGTGAATTCTGTACACAAGCTAAAATCACAAAGAAACCTCACAAATCTGTTGATAGAGTTTCTGAACCCTTAGACTTGATTCATTCTGACATATGTGAACTTGATGGCACTTTAACTAGACAGGGACATCGTTATTTTATCACTTTTATTGATGACTGCTCTGATTTCACATATGTATATCTTATGAAAAATAAAAGTGATGCTTTTGACATGTTTAAAACATTCAAAACTGAGATTGAGAATCAAGCAAATAGAAGAATTACGAGACTTCGTAGTGATAGAGGAACAGAATATGAATCCAATTCTATTTTGGATTTCTATAAACAACATGGTATAGTACATGAGAGAAGTGCACCCTACTCACTTGAAATGAACGGTAAAGCAGAAAGGAAAAATAGGACCTTTACCAATCTAGTAGTTGCCATATTATTAAATTCTGGTGCAGCAAAACCTTGGTGGGAGGATATTTTATTGACTGTATGCTATGTTCTGAATAGAATCCCTAAATCTAAGAATAAAATTTCACCTTATGAAATTTTAAAGAATCGTAAACCCAATGTCTCATACTTTAGAACTTGGGGTTGTTTAGCATATGTTCGCATTCCAGACCCTAAGAGAATAAAATTGGCAAGTAGAGCATATGAATGTGCATTTATAGGCTATGCTATTAATAGCAAAGCATATAGATTTTATGACCTTAATGCACATAATATAATTGAATCAAATGATGCCGATTTTTATGAAACTAAATTTCCTTTCAAATTAAGGAATAGTGGGGGCACTTCAAATATGCCTATTGGAACATAACTTAATGAAAATTCTGAAGCTGAACCTAGAAGAAGTAAAAGAGCAAGAACCATAAAAGACTTTGGTTCAGATTTTTGTGCTTTTACTATTGAGGAGGATCCTATAAACCTCCAAGAAGCCTTATCTTCTTTAGATGCCGATTTCTGGCAAGAGGCTATAAACGATGAGATGGATTCTTTAGAATCCAATAAGACTTGGCACTTGGTAGATTTACCCCCTGGTTGTAAGTCTATAGGCTGTAAATGGGTACTTAAAAAGAAATTAAAACCTGATGGCACTATAGATAAATATAAAGCACGACTAGTAGCTAAAGGTTTTAAACAAAAGGAAAATATAGACTTCTTTGACACCTTTTCACCTGTAACTAGAATAACATCCATTCGGGTATTAATCTCACTTGCTTTCATTCATAATTTACTTATACACCAAATGGATGTTAAAACTGCTTTTTTGTACGGTGAATTAGACGAAGAAATTTATATGGACCAGCCTGAAGGATTTGTAGTACATGGTCAAGAACATAAAGTATGTAAATTGGATAAATCATTATATGGTTTAAAACAAGCACCTAAGCAATGGCATGAAAAATTTGATAACTTAATCATTTCAAATGGTTTTAAAGTTAATGAAAGTGACAAATGCATTTATTACAAATCTGAGAATGACATTTGCACTAATATATGCCTTTATGTAGATGACCTACTCATTTTTGGGTCAAATATTCATGCCATAAACTCAGTCAAATCCTTATTAAGTGTCAATTTTGATATGAAAGATCTAGGTGAAGCGAGTGTAATCCTTGGTATTAAGATTACTAGGTCAGAAAAGGGAATTTCTTTGGATCAATCTCATTACATTGAGAAGATACTAAAGAAATATAATTACTTCGACTGTAAACCTGCAAGTACACCATATGATCACAGTATAAAGTTATTTAAGAACACTGGTGAAGGTGTAAGACAGTCTGATTATGCGAGCATCATTGGCAGCCTTCGGTATGCCACTGATTGTACTAGACCCGACAATGCCTATGTCGTGGGATTATTGTGCAGGTTTACCAGTAGACCTAGTATAGAGCACTGGCAAGCTATTGAAAGGGTAATGAGATACCTTAAACGAACAATGAACCTTGGATTACATTATGAAAGGTTTCCAGCTGTACTTGAAGGATATTCCGATGCAGACTGGAATACCTTATCTGATGATTCTAAAGCGACCAGTGGCTATATATTTAGCATCGCTGGAGGAGCTGTTTCTTGGAAATCCAAGAAACAGACTATTTTGGCTCAGTCTACTATGGAGTCTGAGATGATAGCACTAGCTACAGCTAGTGAAGAGGCAGAGTACTTGAGAAATCTGCTAGCTGAGATTCCCTTATGGGAAAAACCGATACCGGCTGTGTTGATACATTGCGATAGTACCGCGGCTATTGCAAAAGTTCAGAACCGATATTATAACGGTAAGAGACGACAAATACGTCGTAAGCACAGTACGGTTAGAGAACTACTTTCCACAGGTACCGTTAGAGTGGATTACGTACGTAGTGAGGAAAATTTGGCAGATCCTTTGACGAAAGGACTGTCCAGAGAGAAAGTCCATAACTCTTCTAAAAGAATGGGACTATTGCCCTTAGATTGTTGAGTCACGCACAATGGTAACCCGACCTAAATGACTGGAGATCCCAAGAACAAGGTTCAATGGGTAATAACAAGTTGTGCAGTGATATGAGTTGAACATGCTATTTAATAAACCAAGAAGCATGTATTCCTGAAGTGATTAGAGGGTGAGTTAATAGAAAGTCTTAATGAGATCTATACTCTATGTGGAGTGGAGTACCTACCTTCAGGAGTGCTCTTGATAGACTCACCTGTGTGAATGTGGAAATGTGGTCGTTTCCTATGGAGTTTCGGGCAAAACTTCTAGAGCATTCACTAAACTAGGATAGATGTGCATGGCCATAAATGCACGGGCTTATTTGATTGCACTATAGAAAAGGTTGTGTGTGGTTTGATGTCAGGAATAGAGTTCAAGACTACGTGTCACTCTAGTAAAAACTGAATCTTATTCACTATGCAAAGGTTCAAGTCGAAAGACACCTTTGTTTATGCACAATCTTATGTTTTTAAGAAACTGCTCGAAAATATTTTTTAAAAAATTCAAGTGGGGGATTGTTGGAAATGTTTCACAAACATTAAGTGAATTATTAAAAAATCTTGAATAAGTGTAAGAATGGCTCCTATATGGGAATAGTCCCATATCATGGGATTATATAGAAGAGGCAAGCTTTTATACTTGTTTCTAAGAAATCATGTTGGGGCCTTGAGCTCCCAATACATGCATTGTTGTGAGGAGGGAGACCATGCATCATATGACCACTACACACGCGCGCGCGACCGACCGACTCGACCCGACCCGGCCCGGTCCGGTTCGGCTCGGCTCGGGCTTGGGCTTGGGCTTTGTGGTGTAGACACTTATATTTTTTGGACCATAAAACTTAGCCTTTTTCGAACCGTTTTTTTTATGGAAAAAGATTTCTGCAACGGTAAAAATTATATCCCCAAATTTTAGCGGCCCACTAATCTGTAAATCCAAACCCTAATTTTCGATCTATATATTGTCATTAGCCTCAGACGAGAAGACTACCGAATTGAAAAATTCTCTCTTCTCTCAGCCGCCATTAAAATTCTCTTCTCAGAAATTTTCGAGCAATTTTTTCAGAAAGTGCAAATCTGCACCGATTTGTTGTGCAAGCAAATCGGTTATTGTTTTTTAGGCTGTTTTATCCTAGAGGCGGCGGCGAAGGAACGAACTGGTTTGCACCTCCAACCAGATCGCCGAATCGTCTTCAAGAAAGCGACCTAGTCCGCGACTCAGCCATTGTTTCCCAACATGATGTAGAGATGAAAAGGTATTAATGTGCTTTTATTCTCCTATTCTATGTTTGATTGTTATTGGTTTGGATAAGCTCATTTATTCTGGTGCTTCTATTACATGTAAGTTATATATGATTTTGTAGCTTTTATGACTTCAGTCTGAATGCAACGAAAGATCGGTTCTGCCTTTGGACTTAGGCAGGAAAACAACGGTCAATGCAGCTTGCAAGCATTTACTAACGTTAAGTTACAGAATTTCTATCATTCTATAAATGGCCCAAAAAACAGTAAACACCCCAATAGCCCTTTTATAGAAACTAAGGGTGCATTCGCAGGCTTTTTTGCCATGCTTTCGTTTGTGGTCGCATCCGACATGTCGGACGTCCGAACGTGGCCCACCACGCTCCCAACGATGGAAATTGCCTCTTGGCGTCGGACGCGTCCGACGCAAAGCCATTAATTTGTCTAATCCTATTTAGTAATAAAAGCATTCATCGGTTGGTTGGTAAGTGCACATCGTTTGTTGGAAAGTGACTAGAGTTCAATCCCCACTTACACCCAATTTTTTTAGAGTTTTGTTGTATATCGTTTATTAATGCTTAACGCCTACTGTAGGCTTTGTTAATGCTTAATGCCATTTTTTAATATTTTTTTTCGTTATAGACTGTTAATGCTTAATGCTATTATAATGTATTTGCATCAATTATATCGTTATTTAAAATAGTTTCAACACATTCACATTAGATTTAACGGTCCATTTAAAAATTATTATTTAATTAATTCATAACAATTAATTTAACAATTAAATACCCCGCTCAGATACCCCGCTCAGATACCAGGCTCAAATACCCCGTTCTTAGCTAAAAACACATTCCTCATTCGCTATAGTACCACGCTCAAATACCTCGCTCAAATACACCACTCAAATACCCTACTTCCGTTCGCCAAGAACGCACCCTAAATATTTATATTAGTTTAAGTTAGTGAAAGGTGAGAGAATTAGGGGGAGGAGAGAGAAACAATATATGTAGTTGAAATCAAATGGCATTTTTGGGTGCCACAATGTTTCGGGTGTCATTGAACGCTCGCCTTCTATAATATAACATTAATACATTGTAACACAATGGAAAGATGCACTTAGCTAGATCAACAACAAATCTAGGTTCGGGTCTTGTCTTGTAAGCGCTCCTAAAAAAAGAAAAAAAAGAAGGGTATACAGAGGTTATAGGTGTCAGAGCTTATCAATCAGTCAGGTTCTTCTACAATGTATGCAAAAAAAGAACAACTTTACTAGTAATCGGAATAGGTTTGGTGTCACACATTTTTGGTGTACACGCAAACTACCGAAAATGCCCTTTACTAAAAACAAACACATATGATAAAAGGAATTAAATCAAGAAAAAAATGGAAAGTAGTAAACGTTAAATAGCAATGTTCCTTTAATTAGCCATGCGCGTCATTAATGACATTAATAAAGACGTAAATGAGAATAATGTTAAAATTTGAAAGTAGAAAATTAAATCTAGAAAGGTAACGTAAATGGAATTAAATCACGCGTATGTTTGAATTCGAAAATAAATGCGCATCGTAAATGGAATTAAATCACGTGTATGTGTGGAAATATTTATTTCAAGAGTATGTGCACGCGTATTAAGAATGGAACTTTTAAAATTAGAAATATCTTTACTAATAATCGGAATAGGTTTGGTGTCACACTTTTTTGGTGTACACGCAAACTACCGAAAATGCCCTTTACTAAAAACAAACACATATGATAAAAGGAATTAAATCAAGAAAAAAATGGAAAGTAGTTAAAGTTAAATAGCAATGTTCCTTTAATTAGCCATGCGCGTCATTAATTACATTAATAGAGACGTAAATGAGAATAATGTTAAAATTTGAAAGCAGAAAATTAAATCTAGAAAGGTAACGTAAATGGAATTAAATCACGCGTATGTTTGAATTCGAAAATAAATGCGCATCGTAAATGGAATTAAATCACGTGTATGTGTGGAAATATTTATTTCAAGAGTATGTGCACGCGTATTAAGAATGGAACTTTTAAAATTAGAAATAAAAATAAATGTTTTGAATAACGGTCACACGAATTAACATGCATGAATTAGAAACAGAAGAAAATTAATGCACAGTAATGAAAATAGGAAAATTAAAAGAAACTATTGAGCAAATAAATATACAGAAAAATAAAATGGGCATGAAATATACCAGACCATGTACTAACGACATATTTTTATTTTGTTGAATGGCTCCGTGCGTGCCATCACCACGCGCGGAGCGCATGCCTATACGTCTCGTAAATACATATAAGGGTTGTTTCGCATGTTAAAAGTTTAAATGACTATTTGAAATTGAAATAGTCCCGCATTGCTAAAGAAATTGGAAAAATGGTGTATAAATTTAAGTAGACACATAATATTAGAAATTTATTTTGTTACAACAAACTATATGTCAACTCGTATGCATATATCTTGGTCCGGTTATTGTTACATAACATCTTTACCCGTGTTGTCCTTCTGTACCATAAAAAACTTATGGATATTCGTTTTGAAGGAAAAAATTGATTTTTTCCGTTATTTCAAAAGACAATCAAATTTTGTTATCTATATCAAGAACAACTTTCAAGTTTTAATTGAACAAAATCCAAACATAATGACGTATGTTAACATTTTACAAATAATAAAATTTAATTACAAAACCGTTTTTCTATGAATATAAGATCAAAATAAGATAAAAATTAATAAGGAAATATTTCTTTTGTGAGCGTGGATAAAAAGTATATAAGAAAGCATTATTTTTGCAAAGTTTTCTCCAAATGTTAAATGAGACTTATCTTACAAATGACATAGTTCTATTTTTTAGATATCTAATATAAAGCTATTTTCAATTCTTAGAAATAATAAAGTAATACATTATACATTTCTATCTATTACTTAAACATAATAATAGTAAGAAAATCCCCCGTACCCAAAATCTCTATCTCCCTATATCCAACTAATCAGGACCCCCTAAACTCCACCTTTTTTGCAATTAAGCCCTCCTTTTCTTTCTGACTTAATTGCAAAAAAGTGAAAATCAGAAGTGTTATGCTAATCTCTTGTTGACGTGGACACTCTCCGCATCTCTCAACCTTGTCATACTGAACTGTAGCGCATTCCGTAAATTTTTAACTTCAAAATTAAATTCCCTCATTCCGCACGTGACTGGGAAATTACCTTTCCCTTGCCTTTTTGGTTCACTCTTCATCCTCCACTATTATTTTCATCCTCATTTCCATAATTGCTCCATCCCCTAAATAAAAAAAAAGAGCAATTTTCATTTCTGACCTATTTTTTCCCCGTTTTTAGCCTACTTTTGCAAAATATTGCAAATATAGCCCCCTTTTGCCACGTAGGAGAACTTGTATCTGATCAATTATATCGGCGCAATCAAAGATTGCGCCAATATGAACAAACCTTTGGGGCGCAATCCTTGATTGCACCCCGACAGATTTGTTTTTTTAAAAAAAGCAGTCGAAGAGGACACTGTTGTGTCTGATCGTACGATCACAGCTACTCTGCTTTTGCTTTTTTGACCAAAACCATTTACACCTTTATATATTACCTCATTCTCTTATATCTCTTCATTCTATCACCTCATATCTCGCCTCATACAAAATGGTTTCCTTGCCATCATCTGCAGACTCCGACGAGGATGCGTATGAAGAGATGAGACAACAACAGCTCGCGGACGAACTCGAGTTCCTACTGGAACTTGAGGAACGATCACCAATCCAACGGGCGAACGTACAACATCAACATGAAGATCAAGTGCCACAAGTTCAACTCTCATACAAACAGACGGTCACTCAACCATTGCTCGAAGTTGAGGCATATCGAGTACCATATGTTGATCCTTATCCAGTCCGTTACTATTGCGGTTATACAGTTGAAGTTGCGGTTCGTGCGGAAGGCAACAATATAGGTCGGCGCATGCAGACATGTCCAACCTATCCAAATGGGTGCAATTACACAGAATGGATAGACGAATCATTGTGCCCAAGGGCAGTAGTATATGCAAACGAGCTCGAACGAGAGATTAGACGTCTCGAAAATTTTATTGAACAATTGCGGTTTGGGAGTAATTAGTAGTTTGTTTGTCTCAAGTGCAATTGTGTACTAATTTTAGGTCGTTTGAATGGTTGGAATTAACGTATTTGGAATTGTAATGAATGGTTGGAATTAATGTATTTTGAGCTTGCCTTGATTTGTTGAGAAGTGGGCAATTTCTTTTCTGATTGTAGATGAGTCGAGAGCCAAGCCGATGCCAAATTTATATCTCGGATTCATATTGTAGACAAACAGGGAGCCAAATTGTTCTCGACATTTCTTGGCGCAATCAATAATTGCGCCAAGAGATGCCGAGAGCAATTTCATGTTGCAAAACCTCCTGGGGCGCAATTAAGGATTGCACCGCAGGAGGTTTGCAACATGAATTTTCTCTCGGCATCTCTTGGCGCGATTATTGATTGCGCCAAGAAATGTCGAGAACAATTTCATGTTGCAAAACCTCCTGGGACGCAATTAAGGATTGCGCCACAGGAGGTTTGCAACATGAATTTGCTCTCGGCATCTGTTGGCGCGATTATTGATTGCGCCAAGAAATGTCGAGAGCAATTTCATGTTGCAAAACCTCCTGGGGCGCAATTAAGGATTGCACCCCAGGAGGTTTGCAACATGAAATTCACTAACACAAGGACAAAAACAAACATTACCATAACTCAAACAAACAATATCACTGCGAATATGTAAATTAGTTGAACCACTACCATTCAACACAAACAAACAATATCATAAGTCCAACCAATTACAACACTAAAACAAACAAGTATTCAACACAAACAATACCATTCAACACTAATACAAACAAGCATTCAACACAAACAATACCATTCAACACTAACACAAACAAGCATTCAACACAAACAAACAATACTATAAGTCCAACTAATTACAACCAAATCGACATTAGTTCAAACGTGCTACCACCACAAATACTTTCAAAACGACCACAAAATTAGTTTGAAGTACAAGCCAAAATGTAAAGTTAAAACAAATCAAAATACAGCGACTAATTTCATCTTCCCTTTGGCACTCCTACTTTCTTTCTTGTACCACTGTGAGTCGTGGGAGTTGGATCCTGCAACTGGGTTGGTTGAGAAGTACCGGGCATGACTTCCGTTTGCAAAGGCTGAGAAGATGAAGCTAAAGCCCTTTTCACCTTATGAATAGTCTTCCGAGTAGACCTACGAGAAGGACGTGCAGATGGAGGCGGTGGAGGTCGTGCAAGCTTGTTCTTCCTTAAAATCGTCTGGAGAATGCGTTTGATGCCCAAGCACTTTGACTTCGATGGCTCCGGCACCTCCGCCACTGTTAGACCCAAATGTGGTTCTAACACCCAAATTGATTAGAAACAAGATAAAATAAAACAGAAATAAAAATGAACACACAAAATTTATAGTGGTTCGGCGAAGAAATGCCTACGTCCACTTAGTTCTCACTATATTCAGTAATTCAGTTACAAAGGCAATGTTAGATTCACTCACAACTCACTTTTGTTCACTCAAATGATTAAAACAAGAAATGAAAGATGGTTTAGATTTTCCGGGAGTAAAGGAATTCGAATGATGGAGGTACTTGGATTCTCAAAAGTGCTGAAAAAGATCCTTCTCTTTGTCTCTAGATGGGGTATTTATAGGTGTGAATTCGCTTGAGACTTCATCCGGGTCGGGCCACATGTCATTCATCGCGTTCCCTTCGGGTTCGGATGAGCTATCAGGTTGACAACACATCAAAGAGATGAACGTTAGGGGTAGGAATTAGTCATATCCGGTCCGGTTCTCCAGGCGATTTCATAGGAGATTTTCCTGGATCATGGGTGCGGGTCGGAGACGTGCAGGTCGGGGGCTCGGATCGGTATGCCCGATCCGAACCGGAGTAGCTTGGACGTTTCTCCTTCTCTAATCATACTCCGCTCCGCTCCGGCGTCGTGGCAAGCAGATGGCTTTCCGATCCACTTGAGATTTATTGGCCTTCCGATCCGATCAGATATGCTTTGCCAATTTATCCAGTAAGAGATATCCGATCCGAACAGAGAACTCTATCCGATCCGAACCGATATGCTGCCATCAACCTGAATTGTGGTGCTTCCTTCCGATCCGAACCGGAGTCTTATAACTTGAAATACTCTTCAATGGTTGGCTTCTTGACTTTGTGTTGCCTAGTTCACAAAGTAGGCTAACATTTTGCCCCCTCAAAGGATGCTTTCGTTGTACAAAGCGTGCTTTGATGTCGTTTAACCAGAATTGTCAAGAGTAATGCACAGATTTCTGTTCGGTTCGGCGTCCGACCCGAACGCACTTTCTTCATTTCTGAGCAAATTTGGAAACTTATCTCGCCATGCAATGCTTCTTGCGGGTATGCTCCTCCTTTACTCTCCTTCTCTTCAATTCGAGTCGAATGCTGAATCAACGTGTGAAATTTCTACTCGGTTCGGATTCCGATCCGAAGCATATTCGTGGACTTAGTTCTTAGACATTGGGCCTTCAGAGGGAGTTGTACTACTGGGCTTCCACTCCGGTCCGATCGGGCGAGACAAAATAGGGAGGCGAAGAGTCAACACCATTCTTTATATAAATGCACTACCGCCTTCATTCTTTTCTTCTTCGTTTCTATTGCCGCTCGGACCTAAGTATTTGAAAACATCAGAAACTCGAATATTCTGAAACTATCCCTCGTTGATTTCTTAACTCGAACACGTATGTAGCTCTTTAATCTCGAATAGCTTCATAGTAATTGCTCTTGATTTCAATTTGTGTTGGATTGGGATGGTTTGGCCACAGGCTTCGCTTGAACTCCACATCGTTACTGGTGGACGCGCCGTCGCTTCGAGGCGTTGCGAAGCTGGAGAGGGCAAATTTCTGCCCTTGACGATAGCTTTGGTGATAACATGGACCTGTTTGTGAGAAAGGGGGAAAGAGGAAGAAGACGAGGAGCGTGGTGACCAACTGAAGTCGGTTCGGGTAGAAGACGGAGGAACGGAAAGGAAGAAGTAGGATAAGGGGTCGGTCCGGGTTACACACTTTAGAAAGACAGGGAGGACAGAAAACGTCGGTTCGGGTCGGAGAAGTGAAGGTTGAAGTAAATGGATCGGTTGAGTGGTGCTAGTTCGGTTCGGATCGGGCCATCCGATCCGATCAGATCAATCCTGCTTCTGAACCCATTGCTTCCCTTGTCTTGAACTGGCCCTGCTCTAATGACGCATCCGAACCGATTACTATCTGTGTTTGTATTGAGCCAGCCATCATACGTATATCCGAACCGAACCGAACATATCAAACTTGGCACATAAAGACTACCCAATTAACTCAACTAACGCTTACTCTAGACGAATATGCTTCGCGAACAGTTAGGATAGTGCCTTGCGAACATAAACGAGAATCAAGGACAACTCTGACTATTACTTTCTCTTTAAAGCTTCGTCTTGCATTGCTGTACTTCTATTTTGTATTTCCCACATTTGTTGCACACACTTTAGATCACACACATACACAAAAAGGGGACACGGGATAATTCACTCTAATCCATGCTATTTCTTCTTCAATAGTTCCATGACAATGAGGCCCAGACGCTCTTCTCGTTTAGCTGAGAGGAAAGAAGCTCCAGAAACTTCCAACAAAACCACTCTCGAGGATATATCTTCTTCATCTGACCCAGAATGGGACAGCGAGGGTCCGGATTACGGGGTTGGTCATCGGGAAAGCGATGAAATGTCTTCAGAAAATGAAGTTTCCCTAGGCTTTGAGGAGGAAGGAGGGATTGGTGACAATCGAGCACCCGATGAATTTGACTCAGCCATTATATTGGAATCACCTCCAGATTCCGTAGAATCAACAATTGACAATGACCGACTCGTGAGAATTTGCTTGAAGTATGGAATAATGAAGAGAGACACTTTAGTGCCCTCACGTTCTGACCGTCCCCATAACCCTCCAGAAGGATATATGACGGTCACTCGTCTGATGTGCATGGTTGGCGCCATTCCTCCATTCTCGCCTTTCATCGTCGACTTCTTAAGACAAATGCGGATTGCCCCCGTGCAGCTGCATCCCAATTCATATGCCTATCTGCATACCTTATTCATAGCATATCGTGAAATTCTAGGCGTGGAGCTTACGTTTGACGATGTTCATTTCTTCTATAATTTCAAACATCGGACTAGAGAAACCCCTTCTTTCTGTTACTTTGAGTCGGTCCCAAAGAGGAAGATAATCTCTACGCCGTTTAGCAGCAAAGCTGGAGATTCCAGACTAGAGTGGTTCTATATAAAGCAACAGTCTGGATGCGCCAGAAGATGGACAAAATCAAGTAAAGCACTGATTTTCTGACCCTGGATTCTATACACTTGAATCATCACCCTGACCTGTTTTCCTTTTTATTTGCAGTCGACAATCCCAAACAGGTATCAGACCAAGCGTTCTTTGATCAAATGCACCGTCTCCTCAATGGCGACCAAAAATTCCTTACTATTGACGAGGTTCTCAAAGATGAGTACCTTCATTTTCACGGGCTGCTATCCGTTTTCCGTAGCATTGGTCATGGGACGGTCCCTTATGCATATATTCCTCCAGTGGAAACAGTTCCAGAAATAGGAGAAGGCTCGGGAATTCCTGCAGCTTCTCTTCAAACTTCACCCTCTCCCTCTTCCACTCAAGATGATGAACTGGCTAATCTGGCCAAAAAACATCGTGAAGGGTATATTGCCCCCGAGGAAACTACCTCGGTAGACAAATCGAAATCTCCCCAAGGGTCGCCACTTCACGCTTCCGAAGGGGATGTTCCTAGCACCGACGAGCACATATTTCAGGGTTTGGGGGATCTCCCCTTACCCGAGACTATATATACTTCAGAAGATTTCAGAAAGGACCCTTTAGTCTTCACTTCTTCTGAAGAGACTACTCCTGCTAAGGCCAAAGAGCCTGCCCGCACCAGTCTAGCTTCAGACTCGGGTTGGTTGGGGGGCACACACACACACACCGCATAGGATGCACTTTGCACCGTAGCACTAGCATTCATTGCACTTCTTTTTCCATGGATCCGTCGATTCTAAACTTCGTTTGACTTATCGTGCAGGTACAATGTCTCGATCCTCTTATGATATAAGAAAGCTTCGCCGTAGCATGTCCAATCCTCCCCAGGATGCCGAATATAACCGCCGGGATGACCGCGGCAGGGAGGAAAGAAGACCCTATGATCCTTATCGATCTCGATCCTCACGCTCCCGCTCACCAGTTCGACCGGAACAAGAAAAATACAAAAGCTATCAAGGTCGTAGGGAGGAGGATAGACCACAATCTAGGGATTCCACTTCCTCCCATGAAAAGCGGGGTAGAGAGAAAACACCTCCAAAGGAAACTGGATCTAGAAGTAAGCAAAAAGTCCCTGCTACTAAGCGACCTCAGACAGACAAGGGTTCTACAGAATCTTCTTCAGGAAGGGACACTGAACTAACAATCCTCGCCCCTCCTCCACCAGATGCGGGAACCGCCGTAAGGCTGGCATATTTAAAGGAGCAATTTCCCGAGCACTACTTCGAGACTCTGACCTTTCTACCTTCCCTTGAACCTATTTCTTCTAATTGGGCAGAGGAGGCCAGAGCAAAGATTGATTTGGTGGAAAAACAATATACCGAAATGTTCAAGTATTCCCGCACTCTTTCTAGAATCATCCGCACGCTAATGACAAATGCTGACTCAATGCACAAAACTGCAGAGGAAGATGCTAAGGCCCTAAAAACCTTAGGAAAAAATTTAGAAGATACTCAAGCTCAACTAGCTATCGCTCAGAAGAACGCTTCTAACTTCAAACAACAGTTTGAGGACATGCAAAAGCGCTATCATGATTTGCTAGAATCCCACACTCAGGAACGTTCCGAGTTGAAGAAGCAAGCTGACGAAGCTAAATCAGAGGCTGCTAAGACACGTCTCGCTTATGCTGAGCTTGAGCAGAAAAACACCGAGTTAGCGAAAAGGAGTGCTGAGTTAGAAAAGAAAAACGCTGACTTGGCTTCAAAATTGTTAGAGGCGGAAAACAGGGCTGCTCTGGCTGAAGGCAACGTGGAATGCGCTATTAAATCTGCGGAAGAAACCCGCAAACAATTATCAGAGGCGGAGGCCGATATTCAGGGTTTCGGCGAGCAAATGATCGAATTCTTCGCGCACATTATTCGTCGTCGAAACATTTCCTGGATCGAGGACTATCCATCCACTTTGGTTCATGTGTGGAATCAAATCGTCGAGTGGGAAAAAGAAGAGCTTAAGGTTGATTCCCTCGATGAAGATAAGCTGATGGAGAAATATTTGAGAGACGACGAACCGGAGCGCCTAGCTGAAGGGCGCCGCCTAATTGCTGAGGCCATGGAAGAAGAGAGGCGGAAGTCTAAACAGAAAACCATTCCTGAAGCTGGTTCCTCTTCTTCTGCTCCTGTAACTCCTGAAGTAGAAGGGTATGATCCCGAAAACCCGGGAATTCCCCGATCAACTTTACTATCTCCCATTCCTGAAATAACTCCAGAGGTAGTAGTCACCCCCGCTGAAAAGTCTTCAGAAGGTATCCCTATCTTTTCTCCTCAATTTGTCAAGGCTACTACTACCTTTGGCTACATGACTGAACGTTCGATGAGAAATCCTTTGCTCTTGCCTGAGTTGACAACCGATGTTTCTCATTTTGTAGGCATTGAATCCTCCGCGAAGACAGATGTTGTTCAAGGAACTACCATTGGGACAAAGCCCGCTGATAGGGTCAAAGAAAGGGAAGACAAGGCTGCTTCAATAGACCTGGGGGAAAGAAGTGAGCCAACTAAGGTCACTACTCCCCATGATGAAGAAATGATTGCAGCTCTAAATGACGACGGAGGAGACGAGGGGCATGATGAGGAACCAGAGGTTACAATAACCGGGGAGTCAAAAAGCGCCGATGACATTACCTTGGCGGCCATGAAGGCTGATCAAGACAAGCGCTTGCAATTAAAAGCTGAAGAGTTAGATCCTGAGGTCCTCAAGCCCCTCGCAGTTGTGGATGCAGGTTCAAGGTTAGTTGTTAAGCTCTCAACTAGATCTATTACCGAAGAACTTGCTAAAAAATCTTCTCTTGATTCCAGTGCCCAGCCCTCCGGGAAGAAGTCTGCCGGCTCCAGTACTACACCTTCAGGGAAAAAGAAATCAAAGCGAATCTTGACTGAAGCCGAGAGGGAAGCAAAAGATGCGGAAAAAGCTGCCAAGAAATCAAAGGCTCATCCCAAACCCAAATAGTGGGTTCTCCTGTATCTTTTCAGCATCTTTGTAAATCAATAAGTGCTGCTACACCAGCAGCTTCCGCACTTTCTTTTTCAGTTATTTCCCTGTTCAAATTCATTCATTTGTAAATAAAAATAATTCACTTTCTGCAATGTTTATTTGTTAGCAGTTCTGCACTTATGTAAAAATGCATATCTATAGTTATGAAACAAAGTTGTGGAGAGGGGAGTTATGTGTATGTGTATGTGTCCCCAGTCAGTCTCCACAAGTTATTCAGTGCTTAACCATGCAATCTGAATGCTCCCGATTCTCTAACGGGATAGCATTTCCTGGGTCATCAACACCTGTTGTTTTTCCTGGCATTTCTTTTATACTCCCTCTCATTCTCTCGAGAGTTAGAGTTCGAGTTCAGCTATTTGTTTGTTCCCCGGTCGTTCAACGGGAAAAGATTTCTTTCTCGGCGCTCGATCGGAGACGCCTTTATACTCTCTTTCTCTCTAGAAAGTTAGAGTTCAGAATAGAATTTCCTTTTCAGCGCTCAGTTTGAGACGCTTTTATACTCTCTCTCTTTCTCTGGAGAGTTAGAGTTCAGAATAGAATTTCCTTTTCAACGCTCAGTTTGAGACGCTTTTATACTCTCTCTCTTTCTCTGGAGAGTTAGAGTTCGGAGTTGATCCTCCTTTCTCAGCGCTCAGTCGGAGACGCTTTTATACTCTCTCTCTTTCTCTGGAGAGTTAGAGTTCAGAATGTCGTTTTCTCATTCTTTTATGTCTTATTGCACAAATAATCATTGTGCTTCTTTTTATGCCCAAACTGTTTCAACCTTTTTAGGCTCTAAGTTATCCTGTATTTTATAATCACAACAGAACAACTAACGAATGTAAATGCATAAAAGTAAATAACACACAATATTTTATAGTGGTTCAGCTAAATCATAGCCTACATCCACTTTATGGTCCTTTATTCATATCTTCATATTTTCCAAAGGCAAGTCGTGCCTTATTACAGAGTTTACAGGAAGAACAGCAAAAAGTATAGCATTTCTAATCCAAATATCGCATTAAGTGTTGGGCATTCCATGCTCGAGGGACTTCTTCGCCATCTACGGTCGTTAACTTGAATGTTCCTTTATCAAGTTTCCGTTGGATGACAAAGGGTCCTTCCCATTTTGGGCCGAGGTGAGGAAGAGATGGAAAAACTCTCTTTAGCACCAAATCTCCGGGTTCAAAAGTTCTGAGGCGAACTTTTTTGTCATAATAGCGCGCCATCTGACGCCGATGTCTTGCTGCACGCAAGTCTGCTTCGTCCCTCTTCTCTTCGACTTCATCAAGAGACTCAAGTAAAAGTGCTCGATTCGTCATTGGGTCATAATACGTAACCCTGTGGGAAGGAACTTCCAGTTCAACTGGAATTACTGCTTCTGAGCCAAAGGAGAGAGAGAAAGGGGTATGACCGGTAGCCGTTTTGAACGTTGTTCGATATGCCCACAAAGCTAGGGGCAATTCATCAACCCATTTTGCCTTTGCACGCTCTAATCGCTTCTTGAGGATGGATTTTATTACCTTGTTTATTGCCTCTACTTGCCCATTAGATTGTGGATAGGCAACTGCAGTATAACGTTTGTCTATCTTATATTTCTGGCAAAAGTTTCTGAATTCAGTGCTATCAAATTGGGTCCCGTTGTCGGTAATAATCGTCCTTGGGATCCCGAATCGGCATATAATATTTCGGACCACAAAACTTATCACCTTTCTTGTGGTGATCTTAGTCAAGGGTTCAGCTTCCACCCACTTTGTGAAATAATCCACGGCTACTATGGCATACTTAGCTCCCCCTTTAGCAATCGGTAAAACTCCAATGATATCGATTCCCCATGTGGCAAATGGCCAAGGACTCACCATCGATTTGAGCTGAGTTGACGGTGCCCTGGGGATTTTGGCGAATCTCTGGCACTTATCGCAGCGTCGTGAATAATCAGCTGCATCTTTGTTAATCGTAGGCCAGAAGTATCCATACCGCAATATTTTCTTTGCTAAAGTTTGACCTCCTGTATGATCTCCACACTCACCTTCGTGCACTTCTCTCAGTACACGCTTGATGTCGTCGTGTGCGATACATCGTAACAGGGGCATAGAAAATCCCTGTCTATAGAGGGTATCGTCTTGCATAACATATCTGGCAGCTTTGCGAACCACAGCTCTTTTCTCACTTTTCTTCGATGGGAGAGTCCCATTCTTAAGAAAACTCTTGATTGGAGTCATCCATGACTTCTTCTCTGATTCCGCTTCATGAACGAATTCAATTTCCATTGACTCAAAGCTTGGCGATTCTAACGTTTCAATTGGAATTACCTCAGTCTCTTCCGGATTGTCGGAACTAGCCAACTTTGCTAATCTATCCGCTTTCTGGTTTTCTACTCTGGGAATATGTGTTATGTTGTACCGTTCTAAGCTACTTAATAGCTCTTTCACTTTCTTGAGGTAAGCGACAAGTCGAGGTCCTCGAGCCGCGAATTCCTCACGTACTTGACAAACAACAATCTTAGAGTCACAAAATATGTCCATCATTTTTACTCCGAGGTCTTTAGCGAGTTTCAGCCCGGCAATCAGGGCTTCATACTCAGAGTCATTGTTTGTTGCTGAAAATTCTAATCGCAGGGCGTAATATAACGACCGTCTCTCGGGAGTGACTAAGACAATTCCAGCTCCGGATCTTCGGTCATTTTTGGCCCCATCCGTATATAATTTCCACGGATTCATCTCTAGCTTATCCTCAGATTTGACCACTCGGTCATTGATTATTTCTTCCTCTGGAATGGTGAACTCCGCAATAAAGTCTGCTAGAGCTTGCCCCCTGATTGACTTTCGTGGTTGAAAATTCAAATCAAACTGGCTTAGTTCTATGTTCCATTTAATCAACCTTCCCGATGCTTCGGGCCTCTGCAACACCTGTCTTAACGGCTGATCGGTGTATATGGTTATTGGATGGGCTTGGAAGTAGTGACGAAGCTTTCGGGATGCAATCAGGAGGCTGTAAGCAAGCTTCTCGATCTTTGGGTAGTTGCGCTCTACCGCTGCTAATTTCTTACTCACATAGTATACTGGCCTTTGAACTTTATCTTCTTCTCGAACCAGGACTGTGCTGACAGCATGAGCCGAGACTGCTAGATAAACAAATAGTTCTTCGTGATCTACGGGCTTTGATAAGATTGGCGGTTTTTCTAACAGCTCTAACAGGTTTTGAAAGGCCTCGACACAATCGGGAGTCCACTGGAAGTTCTTCTTTCCCCTTTTTATCAAATCAAAGAACGGAACACATTTATCGGTGGCTTTGGAGATGAATCTACTTAGCGCCGCTACCTTCCCTGCCAGACTTTGGACGTCTTTAATTCTCCTTGGTTCTTTGATATTTCTAATCGCCGCTATCTGGCTAGGGTTGATCTCAATTCCTCGTGAACTCACAATGAAGCCAAGGAATTTTCCCGACGCCACTCCAAATGAACATTTTAAAGGATTCAATTTCATACGGTATTTTCGCAAGATACCAAACATTTCTGCTAAGTCTTGCGTATGACTGGAGGACTGCTTTGATTTAACAAGCATATCATCCACATAAACTTCCATAGTTTTTCCTATCTGATCATAAAACATTCTATTTACCAACCGCTGATAAGTAGCTCCAGCGTTTTTTAATCCGAACGGCATTACAACATAACAATATAATCCCAAATTCGTAATGAAACTTGTATGCTCTTGGTCTGGCACATGCATAGGAATTTGATTGTATCCAGAGTATGCATCCATGAAAGAGAGAAGTTCATGACCTGCTGTCGAGTCTACAAGCTGGTCAATCCTGGGAAGTGGGAAACTATCTTTTGGGCAAGCCTTATTTAAATCTGAAAAGTCAATACAAGTTCGCCACTTTCCGTTTGGCTTCTTTACCAAGACAGGATTCGATATCCAGTCGGGATAAGTCGAATCTCGAATAAATCCATTTTGCTTCAATTTCTCTACTTCCTCTTTGAGAGCAGCCGACCTCTCTGGGCCCAGCATGCGTCTCTTTTGCTTCACAGGCGGATGCTTCGGATTTACATTCAGTTTGTGACTGATAATGGAAGGCGATATCCCACACATGTCAGCATGGGTCCAGGCGAACACATCTAAGTTTGCCTTCAAGAAGTCCGTCAGTTCTTCAGCACGACGTGGATCCAATTGGGAACCAATCTTCAAAACTTTCGTCGGATCAGCTTTATCAACAGGAATTTCCACTGTCGCTTCATTAGGAGTTGCATTCCTAGCCTCTGGTTCCTCGTCTTTTCTAGGATCCAGGTCTTCAGGCGTTCCTTTGGGCAACTCCTTTGGGTTCAATCTCTCTAATTGCTATGCCGAGTCCCCCTTTGAGGGAGATGAGACATCCTTACTCTCAGCATTAACTCCTTTCATCAACATCTTCAGTTCGGCCACATAGCAGGCCCGTCCAGAAACCTGATCACCTCTTATTACTCCAGTTCCGGCTTCGGTTGGGAACTTTAGTAACAGGCACCAAGGGGCAATACAAACTCTAAATTCAGCGAGGGCAGGTCTCCCTAAAAATGCGTTATAGGGCGAATCTACATCCAATACTACGAATTGAAGCATTCGCACTCTTCTACGTTCTCCTTGCCCTAAAGTCACGGGCAACTCTATGTATCCCATGGGAGCTGTCGTCGCTCCGTTGAAGCCTCTAATCCATCCTTCACAAGGTTTCAGATCTTCGGGCTCAAGCTTCATCTGATCAAATGACTTCTTGAACAAAATATTAACGGAACTTCCGTTGTCTACTAATACCTTATGGACCAAGGCCGGCCCAATAGTGGTAGTAATAACCAACGGATCGTTGGTGGGAGATTGTATTCCCGTGTGGTCTCGGCTGCGAAATACCACGTCATCGAACATGGTTTTTTGTTGTTTTACAGGGGTGACATCTTCTAAATCGTCACCTTCATTCACATCTAGATGCTTGGCAGCATTCACATATTGGTCCATTGACCTAAAACTTCGGATTGCCGGGTGAGGTCCGCCTACTATGGAGTTGATGACGATCCCTTTACCTTTCTGCTGCGCGGTAGGCTTAGGAGCAGGTAGGATCTGTTTCGGAGCCTGCTCTCCTTGCCCCCTGTCCCTCGGGGCAACCTTGTACTCATCCAACTTTCCTTCACGCAGCAGCTTTTCAATTACATCCCTCAAATGCCGACATTCATTGGTCGAATGTCCATGTGTTCCGTGAAACAAGCAAAATTTTCCTGTCGCCATTTCTTTCTCGGTCGAATCACGAGGTGGCGGTCGTTTGTACTGCAACACATTGTACGTGTCCAGGTAAATATTTTCCAGGGTGTCATTCAATGGTGTGTAGTTCTCATAGTTTTGGAATCGGGGCCTTTTGTTTGGGTCGCTTCCCCTATTTCTGTTTCTCCTGTTACCGTTCGAATTACGGTTGTTGTTGTTTCCCCCATTTCCAGTATTGCTGTTTCCACCCTTGTTTCCTACATTTACTTCAACCTTGCCAGAGCTTTCCCCAGACTGCTTCACGGCAATATTGCTCTGCACATTCTCCTTTGAAGCTGTCTCAGACTTTCTTTTTCGGTTTGCCCTGGCTTCCTCTCGTCTCAGATAAATGTCAGCTTTTTCGTAGAATATTGCCCTTGTGGGGGGTGTCTTCCCAGAAAGGTAGTCTCCAAACTCAGATTCAGGATCGACTCCTTCCTTCAATGCCATCAGAATAGTGGGCTCATGTGGGTCACTGACCTCAGTTACAGCTTGGTTAAAATGATCTAAATATGCCCTTAAAGACTCTCCTGGTGCCTGTTTGATTCTCGACAATTCAATAACACTCTTGGACTTGCGGGCATGTAATCGGAACTGGTTCATGAAACGCTCGCTTAGTTCTTTGTAATTAGAAATTGAACGAGGAGGAAGTCGGGTAAACCAAAATAATGCCACATCTTCCAGGTAGATTGGGAACGCTTTGCACTTCACTTCATCAGGGGCAGCAGCGGCGTTCATGAGCCACGAATACCGCATCAAATGCTGTCCCGGATCAGTCCTTCCGTTGTATTTGTCCATCTGCGGCAAGTTAAAGCGTCGGGGAAACTGGAAGTCTAAGATATCGTCAGTGAACGGAGTATGGCTTCGCTCAATGCCATAGTCTTCATTTGTGTAATTCCGGCTCTCGGACATAATTCGGCGAACCATTGCTTGTACATCGGCACTAGTTAGGGGCTGCTCAGGTTCCCTGGCCCTAGTGTCCGAGCTCCTTCTGGGCTCATGTTCAGGAGATGCCCTTCTTCTTCGAGCTGCCTCTGCTCGATTCCTTTCCCTATGTTCCCGGTCGATCTCGGGAAGAGGGGACTGGAGTCTTTGCCCCCGAGTGGGGCTATCATTTCCTAATGCTCGTGCGATATCCTCGCGAGATCCCAAAGATCCAAACGTTAGCTGCTCCACGTTCTGAGGTCGTTCGAGTGGCCTTCGTTCACGGGGCCTCTCTTCCTCGGAAGATGAAGATTGATCTACTGGCGTGTGACGAACCGGTGATGGAGTTCTCTGCCGGCGGAGTTCGTTGATCTCCCGACTCATGAGCCTCATATTTTCCTGCATCATGAGATTAGTGCGCTCATGAACTCTCATAGCTTCCCTCGTGCTCTCAAGCATATCAAGCAAGCGCGAGAAATCTCCTTGAGTGATGGGAGCAGATGGATTGACCTGGTCTCCAACCCTGGCAGCTGGAATTGGAGCATTCGCGGGGACTCGAGTAGATGTTCCAGCTTCACCAAGCATCGGGTCGGATCGGAGGTAGGAAGTCGGGTCGGATCGGAGCTGGGGTGCCTGGTCGGATCGGTGTGCAGCGAGCAAGTCGGGTCGGTTCAGACTGGGGGAGTGCACTGCTTCGGAGTCCCCTACCCGGATCGGATCGGAGCTCTCCCCTTGCTGTCGGTTCGGATTTCCTGCATTGATTCTTCCTGCTGCTGAACTCTGCCCCCGAGACCTTGTTACAACAGCATGTTGCTGATCTTCGCCAGCTCCATTTCCTTGAACAGACTGAACTTCCTTGCCTTTTCCTTTGGCCATTAGTCTTTGACAATTGCTTCAACGAATGTAAAAAAGTGGAGAAACTTAAGGATTCACTTCTTTGAACTCAACGGTCCAAAAAGTAGAAAGAGATCCCGGAAAATAAAGGATTTAGATGAGGTTTCTCAGTGAAAGCACCAAAATGTTAGACCCAAATGTGGTTCTAACACCCAAATTGATTAGAAACAAGATAAAATAAAACAGAAATAAAAATGAACACACAAGATTTATAGTGGTTCGGCGAAGAAATGCCTACGTCCACTTAGTTCTCACTATATTCAGTAATTCAGTTACAAAGGCAATGTTAGATTCACTCACAACTCACTTTTGTTCACTCAAATGATTAAAACAAGAAATGAAAGATGGTTTGGATTTTCCGGGAGTAAAGGAATTCGAATGATGGAGGTACTTGGATTCTCAAAAGTGCTGAAAAAGATCCTTCTCTTTGTCTCTAGATGGGGTATTTATAGGTGTGAATTCGCTTGAGACTTCATCCGGGTCGGGCCACATGTCATTCATCGCGTTCCCTTCGGGTTCGGATGAGCTATCAGGTTGACAACACATCAAAGAGATGAACGTTAGGGGTAGGAATTAGTCATATCCGGTCCGGTTCTCCAGGCGATTTCATAGGAGATTTTCCTGGATCATGGGTGCGGGTCGGAGACGTGCAGGTCGGGGGCTCGGATCGGTATGCCCGATCCGAACCGGAGTAGCTTGGACGTTTCTCCTTCTCTAATCATACTCCGCTCCGCTCCGGCGTCGTGGCAAGCAGATGGCTTTCCGATCCACTTGAGATTTATTGGCCTTCCGATCCGATCAGATATGCTTTGCCAATTTATCCAGTAAGAGATATCCGATCCGAACAGAGAACTCTATCCGATCTGAACCGATATGCTGCCATCAACCTGAATTGTGGTGCTTCCTTCCGATCCGAACCGGAGTCTTATAACTTGAAATACTCTTCAATGGTTGGCTTCTTGACTTTGTGTTGCCTAGTTCACAAAGTAGGCTAACAGCCACTATCGTCAACCAACTCGGCCGCATGGTAAATTCCATTAGTCTGTAATACAAAAATTATAATCATGTCAGTTTATATACGGTTTGATGTTAAACAAAATGTACATACCAAACTTCGCTCAAGCGGCGCTCTAGGGATGTATGGTTCTGCGCCTTGAGGAACATCTAAAGGCGGGTCTACGGGAATAACAATATAACGACGCGTGCTGTCCAAAGCTCGATAGAAGCAACACATAATGGAGGTAGATGAGGAAATGCCTCGGTGTAGGGGGTCCATGAAACAGCATCGTAATCGAGTACATTGAACTCGTTACGATAGAACTTAACATTGTGTCTGGACGTCGACAACGAGATCTTCGGGCCGACAAAACTATTTAAAACATTTAAGATTTATTACCACAATTTAAAAAATAACTATCTACAATCTATAATTCTTGTAATAATACCTTGAAGCAAAAGGCAAAGAAACATCAATTTGCGGCCTCTTCATTGTTATTCTCCACACCGGGAAATACGACCAAGACCAAGTCTGCAAATAAGTATACATATAATAAAACATAAGATGTATATATGTATAATAGAACATAAGATGCATACGTCTAATAAAATATAAGATGTAATACCTGCACCAATGTAAGACAACCTCCAATGGAATCGCGCCGCCCTAAAGTCAACCGTGATAGCTCCGCATACGTGTAGCCAAGCACGGCGCTGCCCCAAGCATGCTGCCAACATACATAAAAATCCTCCAAGTAATGTAGCCATCTAAGCCACACCCGAGATTTCGAATGGGCACATACCAAATGTGACGTGATAATGTGAATTATAATCGCACGCGCACGCTGCTCCACCTATACTTGCGAAGCATCCTATGGAATGTCCGCCGCTAGTTGTGCTCTAAACCACTTCATAGTTATCATTTCGGGCCCCCATCACGCATCTCCTGGAGGAGATAATCCTAGCAGTCTCTCGCACATCTCGGCATAATCAACTGGTTCAGGTAGGGTGAATGGATGTCCATCGATTGGTATGCCAAGCAGAACCGCTACGTCCTCTAATGTGATCGTCATTTCACCGCATCTGAGGTGAAACGACGATGTCTCAGGTCTCCATCGATTAATCAAAGCCATTATGAGATGGCGTTCAATTTGGATCCAAGTCAATGTATCAAAAGAAAGCCCGCTCGTTCAAGAAGTGCTAACACATCGACATGATTTGAAGGGATCGACTTTAACGAAGACGAGTGCTCTATGGTTTCAACGGGTTCTTTGCCCTGCCACACAATAACAAAATTGATTTTTTTTAACTAGTTCAAAACATACAATAACAACGAAGGGATGAGTGCTCTATGCTTACCGACATCAATTCCACGTTGTTTGAACGATGTTGAGACTGTAAATATAAGACACTCCAGTCTACGAGTCCGACCAACATCTCCGCATATCTACATAATTCTATGCTAACAAATTTAGTATTATGTTTCTCCAAAACAAGTATATGAATACTAGTCTTCAATTCCACACAAACTCAGTACAATGAGATCATCTAGAAATCTTCAATTCTACGAAACTACCATGACATTTCAATTTCTGTGAGTACCCACAACCCTAGCACCTAAACCTAATTTCTTCGATTCTCAATAAAACTATCATGAAATCAACAATTGTATATATTAGACAACAATAGATCATCATTAACTAGCAATGAATCAATCGTGCACAAAATCCCAAGGATAATTAAAAAACCCTAAATCCAATTTCTGAAAGAACAAGACAAAATTAAAAGAGATTATTACCTAAAGCTTGTTCTTGTGTTGAAGAGCTTGCCATTTTAATTATGAACTGGAATTTAGTTGAAGAAATTTGGGTTTTGATTTAACTGAGGTATTGGGTTTTTGGGTTGTAAGTGAAAGAGTTTGAGAAATGAGGATGAAAGGATACGTCGGCTTTGTTTTTTGATTTAATCGTGCACATCTCGGCATGATCAGTCAAAGGAACTTGGGTGAAAGGATATAACTGATCAGATATAAGTTCTCCTACATGGCCAAAAAGGGGCTATATTTGCAATATTTTGCAAAAGGAGGCTAAGAGCGGGAAAAAAAAGAGAGGCCAAAAAAAAAATGCTAAAAAAAAAAGAAGAAGGTTAACATCAGCTCAATGTACCACTCGATCACCCAAGTTCCTTTGACTTTGTCGTCATCTACAATCCTTAATTTCTTCGCTCCACGTTTTCTTCGATCGATTCCCATTGTCGTTGCTTAAGGTAAGATATTATTTTTCAATAAGGTTGAAATTCCTCTACCAATGTTTTTATTTTTTATGCGATTTTCAGGTTTCTTCTACCTTTATGAAATTATTGGGAATTAATCGCTGTGTTGAACTGTAACACTGAACCGTCGTCCCTGTCTCCGTTACCTACGTCACGTTTTGGTTACTATGCGAACTGGTCATCTAACCTCTTTCCTACTATATAGCTTTCTGCCTCAATTTAACCGTTTCTAGTTTTCTTTGTTACCTACCACAACTTTTATTACACTGTCATTAACACTTTTGTCCTGCCAAAATTCATTCATGTTTACATGCATGGGTTTAATTCCTTTGAAGCATGCTATTGGTTAAGGACATGATAGCCTTCAAATGATTTTTGGTTCTGTACCAAAATTAGACAACTACAATTGTTGCCTTATCAAACTCTATATCTCATTTTGAAGCTAAATGAAATGAATAATTGTAGAGGTTCTATACCAATGAACTTTACCTAGAAGACCATCAACATCATTTTAGTGTTAGGGAATGCGGAATGGATCGTTAAGGCAAAGCAAACACTAAAAGGGGGAGGGGTGAATAGTATTTGTAAGAATTTAAACAAAATCTAAAACTAATGCGAACTACGGGATGAATCAAACACCACAAACACAATCACAAATACAGATTCAAACACAAATGCAAAATAAACAGAAATAAAGATGCAGAAAAGGAAAGAACACACTGAATTTTATACTGGTTCAGATTGCTCCTACGTCCAATCTCGCACAACGCTAGATTGCATAGAGTTTTATTACTATTTCCAATAGTTAAGTACAACCTCCTTGATTTCACGGCTCACAAGGAGACACTGATTCCTACTTCCTTGATTTCACGGCTCATAAGGACACACCGACTCCTATTTACTTGATTTCACGGCTACAAGGACACACCGATTCCTCTTTGATTCAACACAAACGATGTTTACTCAACCCAAGCAATTACAAACATCCCTATAACTCTTCAATAACACTTGATTCAGAGAGTAGAGAGTGTAGAGAGAAGAAGTTTGATCAAAACAGAGATGAATTCGGCAGATTATAAGTGTAAAAACCATAAAAATGATTAAGAATAATGGTGTAGAGAAAGAGTATGAAGTTAGAGAAGAAGAGATGATAAAAAATTCGGTTTTAACCCCTTTTTATAGAGTATGAAAGGTTGCAACGGTTTTGAATTGTTTCAAATAGTGAAAAGACACTTCCTTTCAAAATTGAAAAAAAATGACAGTTGTATGTCGACATGGTGTTTTTGGTATGTCGACATACCCTTGCATATTTTTTATTTTTAAAGCATTTTTCAAATGTTTTGATATGAAAATAATTCTGGAAATTCTTGAGTAAAAATCTAGTGTTGTAAATTAATATTATATGATAGAAAAACACATGAAAACATAAATATAACTATAAAAAATATATTTATAAAATTATAAGGTTTTAAACTATATGAAGTATAAATATAAAGTATATAAATATATAAAACTTAAGTTTGAAAAACAAAGAAGAATAGAAACAAATAGAAAAATAAAATAGAGAGGACTGAGGATAGAATTGAAAATCAGAATTTGAAAATTAGAATTTGAATTTGAACCTGGAGTGCTATTTAGAGTCTTATAAAATCTAGACTCTATAACTATATTAATGTTGAACTCTCGAACTCTTGAAATCTTGATTACCCATGAGTCTTTAAATTTCTCTGATCTTTGAATCTCTATCATCTTTAAAACTGTACAGTCTTCAGTAATATTTCCTGTATATAATTCCTGCATATATATATATATATATATATATATTATATACAAAAAGTGTTAGTATATATTTTATAATCAATGATAATTTAAATAAAGTTGTCATCATCAAAACTCCATTCTCCAACATTCTCCCCCTTTTTGATGATGACAACCTTAGTTTATAAAATATCATACCTGTATATACCTGTTTGATGATGTTCCTTCTATACTCTTCCTATCTGTAAGAATCCTATAAACTATGCCTATATTTTAAAATTTCTCCCCCTTTGGCATTATCAAAAAGAAATCCTAAAGATACTCCCCCTAAATTATATAATTCTCTAAATAGAACATATGTAACTATCCAACAATACTCCCCATTAATTAATCATTCTTTATATTTTAAAAGAGAGAAAACTAATTATAAATAACAATTTTATTAGACACAACTTTGTACAACTATATAGATTTATACACATACGATACATTGTAAAAACGTAATACAACGAGAATCGAAAAGAACCTTAATCACTAATTATTTTTAACAATGGGAGATTTGTAAATTGGACAGTTTGGAAAATGAAGAAAAAAATCTTCATTCTTTTCAATCACATTCCCATTTTCGTCAAACAGAATCTCTCTTACGAATTAAACGTTATCATCTTCGTCTGTAATCATTGGTTGTATCTCTTGTAGTTCTTCCTCCTTCATCGTTTCTTCTTCCTCTTCTAGTTCTTCTTCGTGTTCTTCCTCCTCTTCCATGGTTTGATTTTCATCATCAATGATAATCGGATTAGTCTCGTTATCCATTACAAATTTTAAGAGACTTCTCATTACTTTCCCTTGCCTATTTTGCTTTTAACTAATCCTAATCTGGAGTACTTGCATTTCAGCCACATTTGCAGTAGATACTCCATTTTTTCTTCAATTTTGATCACCCTAGATAGCGTAGATCATTGAAACGGACCCTCAGATGGTCCAGCGTATGAATCAGAGTTGATTTGAGTATTTGGATTAGTGGAGGCCATTGTAATTTTCAATTCAGAGTTTTTACAGAGAAGAAGAATGAATATGAAGAAGAAAAGTCGAAAAGGTTTAAATAGTTGAAATAACTAACTTTTGGTGGGAATTAAATTCTAAATTTTTGGCAGTTATATGTCGACATACCTAAAACTCTATGTCGACATAGTATTGTTTTAAATTTTATTATTTTGATTTCTTATTTTATATATATATAACTATATTCAATTATTCTAACTCACTTAATGAACGTATGCCTAATTATCTCCTAAATTTAGTGAATGTTGCTTCATTTAAATGTTTAGTTAATATGTCTGCATTTTGTTTATCTGTTTCTATAAATTCTAGTGAAATCTTTTCTTTACTCACGTTATCTCTTAGAAAATGATGTCTCACATCAATATGTTTAGTTCTCGAATGATGAGTTGAATTCTTAGAAATATTTATAGCGCTTGTATTATCGCAGTATATAGGTGATTTATTTATACTTAAACCAAAATCGTTTAAAGTTTGTTGCATATATATTACTTGTGAATAAGCCAAAGCAGCATATATATATTTTGCTTCAGTTGTTGACAAAGATACAGTATTCTACTTTTTACTGAACCATGATATAAGAGAATGTCCTAAGAAGTGACATGTTCCACTAGTACTTTTACGATCGAATTTGCATCCTGCATAATCAGCATCACAGTACGAAACTAAATTGAATGAATCATTCTTAGGATAGAATAATACAAAATCTAATGTGTGCTTTACATATCTCAGAATACGTTTTATGGCTGTTAAATGAGTTTCCTTAGGTTGCGATTGATATCTTGCACAGAGACATACACTATGCATTATATATGGTCTACTAGCGGTTGTATATAATAATGATCCTGTCACACCTCTATATAGTTTTTAATCAACATCTTTTGATGTATCATCTTTACTTAAAGCAATATTAGTTGTCATAGGTGTTGGTCTACCATTTATTGTTGTTAAATTGTATATACTAATTAAATCTCTTGCATATTTTTCTTGATTAATAAATATTCCATTCTTTAATTGTCGTATTTCTAAACCTAAAAAGAATGATAATTCTCCCATATGGCTCATTTTAAATTCTTTGGTCATAATATTTGAAAATTCTTTGTTCATTTTTTCATTTGTTGACCCAAAGATTATATCATCAACATATATTTGTACTAGTTGTATATCTTTGTTATTCTTCTTGATAAACAAAGTGTTATCTAATTTTCCTATTTCAAAGTTCGATAATTTCGTAATCTATCATACCAAGCCCTAGGAGCCTGTTTTAATCCATATAATGCTTTCTCCAACTTATATACGTGATCTGGTAATTTTTCATCTTCAAATAGGGGGTGGTTGCTCTACATATACGTCTTCCTTGACAAATCCATTTAGAAAGGCACGCTTGACATCCATTTGATATAATTTGAAATTCTTATAGTTCGCAAAAGCTAGTAAAATTTTAATAGCCTCTAGTCTTGCTACGGGGGCAAAAGTTTCATCGTAATCTATTCCTTCTTCTTGAATATAACCTTATGCTACTAGTTGTGCCTTATTTCTTACTACCTGACCATGTTCGTTCTTTTTATTTTTATAGACTCATTTTGTTCCTATTATTGTTTTATCCTATGGTCTAGGAAGAAGTTCCCATACTTCATTTATAGTAAATTGATTCAGTTCTTCTTGCATAGCAAGTATCCATGAATCATCGAAAAAAGCTTCCTTTGGATTTTTGGGTTCAATAGTTGATATAAATGCAGTATTACTCATATTATTTAATTGATTACGAGTTCTAACAATAGATTCAATATCTTCTAAGATATTTTCTACAGGATGGTCTTTAAGCAATCTCATTCTTTTATTTGGTTGATGATCTTCATAATTTATTTCATTAATTTCATTTTCATAATCGTCTTCATTGTTTTGAATTATAATTTTATAGTTTTCATCGAAAGACAAGTTTAATGTTTCTTTTATAGTGTGTGTTCGAGTATTGAAAACTCTATAAGCTTTGCTTCTTTCTGAATATCCAATAAAAATTCCTTTATCGAATTTTGAACCAAATTTGTCTAGATTATCTTTTGTGTTTAGTATAAAACATTTACTTCCAAATATTTTAAAATATGATACTTTTGGTTTCTTGTTATACAAAAGTTCATAGGGTGTTTTATGAGTTAAAGGTCTAATTGAAATTCTATTAATAATATAGCAAGCTGTTGCAACTGCCACAACCCAAAAATTCTTTGGTAAATTACTATCGGATAACATAGTTGTTACACATTCTTGTATTGTTCTATTTTTCCGTTCAACTACTCCATTTTGTTGAGGAGTTCTTGGAATTGAAAATTTGTGGGTAATTCCCTTTTTATTACAATATTTTTCGAAATTCTCATTTTCGAATTCTCCGCCATGATCACTATGTATTATTTTAATTTTTAGTGATAATAAATTTTGAATCCTTTTAGAAAAAGTTTTAAATTGATCGAAAGCATCACTTTTATTTTTAAGAAACAAAGTCCAAGTGAATCTGGAAAAATCGTTAACTATTACATACACATATCTATTATGATTTATTGATTGAAATTGGGATGGTCCAAATAAATCCATGTGTATTGACTCTAATAGTTTTGAAGTGGTAATTTCTTCTTTTGATTTAAATGAACTCTTCTTTAATTTTCTAAATTGACAAGCATCGCATAAGTCATTAACTTTAAATTACATTTTGGATAATCTTCTAACTGAATCTAATTTAGAAATCCTAGAAATATGTTTGAAATTCGTATGACCGAATCTCTTATGCCAGATCCAGGGAACACCTGTATTGGCCATAAGATATAAATTATCGCTGGATATTTTCATACTGAATATATAAATATTTTTCTTTCTATCTCCTTTGAATATGACTTTTGAATCCCTATCTTATATGAAACATTTATTCTTTTCAAAATTTATTTTATAACCTTTATCGCAAAGTTGACTTGTACTTAGCAAGTTGTGTTTTAAATTCCTAACTAGTAAAACATCAGAAATAGTAGGAGTTTCAGGATTACCGACATTGTCGATTCCAATGATGTATCCTTTAGAATTATCTCCGAAGTTCACCAATCCACCATCTTCATACTTCAGATTATTAAGTAGTTCTGGATTTCCGGTCATATGTCTCCAACAGCCACTATCCAGTATCCATTTATCCTTTTTCATTTCCACTAACTGCTTTCTAGAATTTGAATTTTCAACAGCCATGTAACACACCAGTTCAAGATTTGAATTTCCAACAACAACCTTTTCAGAATTTGAATTGCTAACAGACAATTTACTCATTATTTAAACTTTTGAATTTTCAAAAGCCATAGATCTCATCCTTTTCTGAATTGTACATTATTTCAATAGATTATATGCTTCTTTAAAATTATTATATGCAGACTCTTTCAACATTGATACAATGCATGAATTGACACTAATATTAACAGAGTTTCCAAAATTTGCCATTTTACCAAAATTTCAAAAATCAAATTATGAATTTTTTGAAAGACCTTGCTCTGATACCAATTGTTAGGGAATGCGGAATGGATCATTAAGGCAAAGAAAACACTAGAGGAGGGGGTGAATAGTATTTGCAAAAATTTAAACAAAATCTAAAACTAATGTGAACTACGGGATGAACTAAACACCACAAACACAATCACAGATACATATTCAAACACAAATGCAAAATAAGAAGAAATAAAGATGCAGAAAAGGAAAGAATACACCGAATTTTATACTGGTTCGAATTGCTTCTACGTCCAGGCCCACACAATGCTGGATTGCGTAGAGTTTTATTACTATTTCCAATAGTCAACTACAACCTCCTTGATTTCACGACTCACAAGGAGACACTGATTCCTACTTTCTTGATTTCACGGCTCATACGGACACACCGACTCCTATTTCCTTGATTTCATGGCTACAAGGACACACCGATTCCTCTTTGATTCAACACAAACAATGTTTAGTCAACCCAACCAATTACAAACAACCCTATAAATCTTCAATAACACTTGATTCAGAGAGTAGAGAGTGCAGAGAGAAAAAGTTTGATCAAAACAGAATTGAATTCGGCAGAGTATAAGTGTAAAAACCATAAAAATGATTAAGAATAATGGTGTAGAGAAAGAGGATAAAGTTAAATAAGAAGAGATGATAAAAAAATCGGTTTTAACCCCTTTTCATAGAGTATGAAAGGTTGCAATGGTTCTGAATCGTTTCAAATAGTGAAAAGACACTTCCTTTCACATGGTGTTTTTGGTATGTCGACACACCCTTGTATATTTTTGATTATTAAAGCATTTTTCAAGTGTTTTGTTATGAAAATAATTCTGGAAATTCTTGAGTAAAAATCTAGTGTTGTAAAATAATAATATCTGATAGAAAAACATTTGAAAACATAAATATATTTATATAAATATATTTATAAAATTATAAGGTTTTAAACTACATGAATTATAAATATAAAGTATATAAATATATAAAACTTAAGTTTGAAAAACAAAGAAGAATAGAAACAAATTGAAAAATAAAATAGAGAGGATTAAGGATAGAATTGAAAATCAGAATTTGAACCTGGAGTGCTATTTATAGTCTTACAAAATATAGACTCTATAACTATATTAATCTTGAAATTTTGATTACTCATGTGTCTTGAAATTTCTCTGATCTTTGAATTTCTATCATCTTTAAAACTGTATAGTCTTCAATAATATTTCCTACATATATATATATATATATTCTATACAAAAAGTGTTAGTATGTATTTTATAATCAATGATAATTGAAATAAGGTTGTTGTAATCAAAACTCCTTTCTCCAACATTTTGCACTTACTTAGCTGCTTTGAACATTTTTTGACATAGAAGCATATCTCAAATATATTGGACTTGGGAAGATAGCAATGACTATAGGGAATTCACAAGGACATTGTAATTCTCACTTTTCAACTTTGTAACTTAATGTCTTGACTTGATAAAACTTGTAACTGTAATGGTGATGATAAATATTCATGACAAAGTAGGCGTAGGCATTTGTGCCGAACCACTATAAATTCTTTATGTCCCTTTACTTACTTGCATATTCTACTTGGATTTACTACTTTACCCATCACACTCGGGTGTTGGCATGGTTGACACCCCACGTCAACATTTTGGCGTGCCAGGTAGGGGCATGTTAAAATACCTATGGATTACATTTAGAAACAGAGATTGTAACACCCCAAAAATTAATACATTATAAACCATACAGTAAAGACAATAAAATGAATATAATATAATTAAATATTCAGAATTAAGTAAAACTGACTTTACCGTTGCGTTTATCTCGGAATTCTTGTTCAGATAGACCTCGAGTTTACATAAATCGGATAACGTATGAGAAAGATATGGACCTATGAGGATTGTATATATATACATATGTATAGCGAATATATATTAATAAAAATTCAAACAAAAAAATTAGTGAGGAACCAACGGTCATGGGACGACCCTTCCCGATCTGGGTCGACCCATGTTCAAGAGGGGTCGACCCATGGGTCGACATGGTAGATAAGGGTCGACCAATCCACATGCAGGTCTAATTCTGGATGATGTATTTGGACGTTTTATTATATTAGGTTCGTTGGATGAGTTGTATGGCTAGATTTAAAACCCTAAAATCTATTGATTAAGAATTAGCTTGGTTAATCTACAAATAGGGGCTCTCTCTCCCATTTTGTCTACATACAACTATTCTTAACCTCTCTCTACCTCCATGACTATATTCTAAATTAATTAATAAAATGGGGAGATGCTGCCAGAAGTTAGATTAACAGTGAAAATTCAAGATCTGCAATCAACATGCAACCGTTTTTAAGAACTAATTATGAACTCTAATACATATCTCTGTGATTTCAAGTTACTTTCAGATCTTGTATCTAGAAATGTATTATGATAGTAAATAAAATTGGATCTAGAACATACAATACCTATAAGTTGTTTTCTTTGTTGTTCTTTTACTATTATTTATCTATGCAGTTATTACCGTAATATATGTTCTTTTACTGTCAATTGATTAAGCAGTTATTTTCACACATATCTAACTTCCTTATCCTTATTCTGCTGTTTAATTTATTTCCAGTCTTGTTTACATGCCTATTTTATACAATTTGGTTTGATTCAGTTCTTCTCTTTCTACTTTTCCCTTTTATTTACGTTGAGCCTAGGCCATCAAGAGCCTTGGCATTTTCGATTTAAGATTGTGTATAATTGAATTTGGGATAATATGAAATGATAATGAAAAAGGAGAATTTGGGCATATTATAAATTGAGGACTTTTGACGGTAAATTAGGAATATAATCAAAAGGAAGAATGTGCATATATTTATACATGTTAGATTAGACTTAATATAGAATTAAGTAAGAACATGTTAAGAAAATGTAAGTACCAGATGTAAGTTAAGTAAACTGAATTACTGTAGTGTATATATACATCTGGGCAGGTGCTTGTTTTGTGGAAGAGGGTTGTACACATAATAACATTTATAGAAAAATGCCATATTACAACTATGCTTATTAATGAACTAAAAGCTGCTAAGTTAGACCTGATTATTAATAAACAAAGAGATCCCTTATTCTGTTGTTGTATCGGTTTTCGGGACTCTTAAATCCTAGTTACTTGGGGGCATAAGCTTAGGAGGTTTGGCTTGTGATAATCTTATAGTGTGGAACCCATATCAATATGTATCCCTATTGGTGTCTTGTTAAAGGACCTCCGACTAGGTTGGATCCATGACACACTTTACTGATTTAGATAGTAAGAGGTTCAAAAAGAGGAAGGTGGGTACGAGCGCGTTTCGACAGAGTCATGATTGTGCATTGGCCCGATTAGGGAAACTAAGACGTTATAACACCAGTTAATAGGTCTGTGTTCTATAAGTGTTGGGTTAGTGAGTGATACACCCTACCGTCGAGGCTGACACATGGTAATTACGTAGTGGGGAGCTGATCGCATGGGAAGTTATTAGGGTAACACCTAATCCTGTTATGTAATTTGGGTAACACCTAATCATGTTATATAATTAGGATAACACCTAATCCTGATATGTAATTAAGGTAATGCCTAATCCTGTTATACTAGTATTAGTGCAGAGAAAACTAATTCTTGGGATATAAATTAGAAGCTTTACTCGATCCTTGTTTTATCTTGTTGTTTTGTACTTATATTCTAATGCACTTTCTCATTCAGTCTTATTTATCTGACTTGATACCTTTATTTTATGCATATACTAAAAATAACTTGAACTTTCCAGGCTTTATGTCTGACCTATTTTGTTTCGCTTATTTATCTTCCTTTCCCCTCTCAGGTCCTCGGAGTGGTAGCACCCTGCAGTGATTAGGATTTTCTTTCAGCTTGGATCTAGACTTCTTCCAATTTGATGCATCGCTTTGATTATCTTTCTACTTTGCTATGGCTTATAAAAAGGGATATGGTTTTCCATTATTGTACCCTGATGTTTGGCATTATAAGACATATGGTTTTATTTGAAGTAATTGATATTTGATGATGTAACTAGTTTGGAATAAAGTTTTACTTTCATTAATAAAATTTACTTTTCTGCTGCCTATTTGTATCTGACTTGTGTTGTTACTGTTTACATATTGCGCTTCATGAAACTTAATGCATTCTCTTGTGAGTGACATTAACGGACGTGGGGTGCCACATTTGGTACCAGTGCTGAAGGTTACAAGATCAGAGAAAAGTTTGAAAAATGGTTTTCAAAAAGCAAAGTTTTTTCAGATAAAAACCTATTTTAAGAAAACATATCCCCTCAAGCCATATTCAGTACTTTTTCAATCTCTTTTTGAATCTTTGTTTCTTCTCTTTTCAGCATGTCTGGGGCACCCAATCTTCCTGAGGGCATTCCACTATCGACATTGTTCCATAGGTATTTAGAGGCTACAACACATGTCGGAGTTCAAGGAGATGCCCCACCACCAGCTGCAGCCGCAGTAGCCCCACCTCCTCTTGTAGTCAACTTTTCTAAGCTTTGTAGGGATTTCCTCACAATGGGAGGCAAGCTGTTTCATGGTACCAAGAGTTTTGTTGAGGCACGCAGTTGGCTTAGAGAAACAAAGATGTGTATGGTCCTTTTGAGCTCGATGATAGGAGGAAGATGCAGTTGGCCACTTGCCAACTGAAGGAATAGCTTCATACTGGTGGGTGATGACACAGGCGGGACAACCGGTAGTTACTTGGGAAGATTTCAGATAGAGATTTGAGATGAAGTTCTTATCTCAGGCAGAAGAAGGAATGCAGATGGAGAAATTTTTGGTTCTAAAGCAAGGAAGTATGTCTATTAAGGAATATGTTAACAAGTTTAATCAGTTAGCAAGATTCCGGTTGGACTTGGTGAATATTCCCCACAAGAAGGCTCTTAGGTTTGCCAGAGGGTTGAATCAACCTCTCAAAGGACTGGAACTATCACATATACTGATGGGGGCGACTTTTGAGAGGCGTGTTGATGTTACTTTGATGCTTGGATGAGAAGAAAGAAGTCAAGACTGAGGAGACATAGCCCAAGGCTGAGAAAAAAATGGTGGCCCAAGAAGGGAATGCAAAAGAAAGGAGGAAAACATGATAAGGCTCAGATCAAGACAGAGGTTAAGTGCCATGTTTGCGGAGCTTTGGGTCATTTTGTGAAAGACTGTAGAAAGACAAATAAAGATTGTTTCAATTGTGGTCAAGTTGGACATTTCACTAAGCAATGCCCTAGCAAGTAAGGACAATGGGCAAGATCTTTTGGAGGACAAGTGCATGCTCTTGAGGCTAGTGGACCTGATCGAGGTGGGAAAGTCATAGTTGAAGGTTTAATTTTCCTTTTTGACTACCCTATTAGGACTCTCTTTGATTCTGGTGATTCTCATTCATTTATATCCAATTCTTTGGTAGATAATTTGCACCTAAATAGTAGTATTGTTTCTGATTCTATTGTAGTCTCAAACCCCATAGGAGGTACAACTCACTTATCCATGATATGTTGGGGTTTGAGAATTTATATCTTGGGGATCGAGTTCGAATATGACACGCATATTCTTGGCTTTATGGGTTATGGATTGATTCTAGGAATGGATTGGCTAGTCATGTATGGTGCCATTCTGGACTGTGAAAAGAGGATTGTTAGGCTTATGACGTGCCAAGGGAAAACTCTTGAGATTTTGTGTGACCCACTTGGGTCAGTTATGCTCAGTTTCCCACATTCGCTCAATGTTTCTATTGACAATTTGCAATCAGTACCAATAGTCAGAGATTATCCGGACGTGTTGGATGAGGTTAGGGGATTACCTCCGAGGCGTGAGATAGACTTCCGGATTTACTAGGTAGAAAATGCAAAGCCAGACGCTTTATCGATGCGCCACATGGCTCCTAAGGAGAGGAGGGAGCTCAGGAAGCAAGTATGGGAGCTATTCGAGATCCATTAGATGGGGCATATCAGATTGGGGAGCTCCAGTCATCTTTGCGACTAAGGCAGATGACTCACTTCGCCTATGCGTGGACTATAGAGAACTGAATAAGCTCACCAAGAAGAATTGGCACCCACTTCCGATGATTGACGACTTGTTTGATCAGCTAGTAGGCGCATCAGTTTTCTTGAAAATGGATTTTGCTATGGGATTTCATCAGTTGAGGGTGGCAGAGGACAGTATTGATAAGACTGCTTTCAGAACTCCAAATGGTTTCTTTGAGTGGTTGGTCATGCATTTTGGGCTGACCAATGCACCCACACATTTTTTGGACTTGATAAGTAGGGTGTTTAAGAAGGTTCTAAACAAGTTTGTGGTGGTCTTTATGGATGATATTCCGATCTTCTCAAAGAATGAGGGGGAGCATGCCCTACACTTAGGAGAGGTTCTACGCATTCTTGGATCATACCAGCTTAAGGCAAAAATTTCTAAGTGTCACTTTTGGAGAAAGGAAGTAAGGTTCTTAGGACACGTAGTATCCAAGGACGAGATAGAAGTATTCCCCACTAAGGTCATCACAGTTCAAGATTGGAAGGTTCCGAAGAATGCAAGGGAGGTGAGGAATCTCCTAGGTTTGGCGGGATGTTATAGGAAGTTCATCAAAGACTTTGCAAGGGTATCTGCCCTGCTCACCTGACTGACGAAGAAAAACTTGGCTTTTTCTTAGAGCATTGATTGTGATGATGCTATTTAGAGATTGAAGAGGGTTCTGACATCAACCCTGGTTTTGACTCTCCCCGATGGAAGCAAGGTGTTTACAGTCTACACATATGCTTGTGGAAAAGGACTTGGTGTCGTGTTGATGCAAGAAGGTGGGGTATTATTCTACGTTAGTAGATAGTTGAGAGTTTACGAGAAGAAATACCGTACCCATGACCTAGAATTGGCTGCTATAGTGTTCGCATTGAAGTCTTGGCAATGTTATCTACTTGGAGAGAGATTTGAGCTATACACGGATCATAAGTCGCTCAAATATTTATTCTCACAGAAGGATCTCAACCTAAGGCAGCAACGATGGATGGAATTCCTAGCATCCTATGACTTTGAGATATCTTATACCCCAGGAAAGAGGAATGTAGTGGTGGACGCGTTGAGTATGCAGAGGATGACCTTGAGTCCTATATTCGTATAGATACGCAGCTTGGAGTTTATATTGACTTTCGATTTTATGCCATCTATGGATTTTACACCTGGTTTGTTAGCGTCATTGAAAGTACAACTTACTTTTATGGAGCGCACTGGATCCACCCAACGAGAGGACCCACAGATAGCAGACATCATGGACAGGCATAGTAAAGAAGAGACCTCTAGTCACCTAAGTAGATACTCCATAGATGATAAAGGGTGGCTACGAGGAGATGGAAGGCTCTGTGTTCCCCGAGATAGAGATTTGTTGAGGACAGTCCTTTAGGAGGCTCATCATTATCGGATGACTATCCATCCGGGCGAAGACAAGATGTACCAAGACATGAAGAGAGTTTTCTTTTGGACTGGTATGAAGATGAATGTGGTAGAATTTGTGGCCCGGTGTTTAACATGGCAGCGAGTAAAGGTTGAACAAAGGAAACCAGACGGATTGCTTCAGCCCTTGGATTTCCCACATTGAAAGTGGGAGAGCGTCTCTATGGACTTTATTGATGGACTTCCCAGATCGAGGAAGGGCATCACCATTTGGTGATAGTAGACAGACTTACGAAGAGCGCTCACTTTGTTCCAGTCAAAAGCAAGAGGATGGCAGCTTAGCTAGCATCGTGTACCTTCGAGAGATAGTCCAACTTCATGGGGGTACCTTCCAGTATAGTAAGCGACCGTGACCCCATCTTCACTAGTGAGTTTTGGAAAAGTGTTAACACCAAAATTTGCACTAGCCAAATATAAAGAAGTAGAAGGACAAGAAAAAGGGTTTTGGGTAGTGAAGCCGGAACCAAGTGGGAAAAGCTACGGAAGCATGCTTCGAAGGTTGCAGAATCAACACCGAGAGCAATAAAGAAGAGTTAGTACACTCACTACTATAATTAAGATGGAATCATCATGATTCGAATCTTACTTGATTGAAGCCATCTTCTGGCACATCCAGGTTGGTGCTTAATGTAGAACCACTCAGGCTTTATGCCGCCCAAATTGCTATACCCTTCATTGAGAATCTTTCTCTTGGGTAATGACTCGAAGTAGAGAAAAGTAGCTGTTTCCTTTAAATGATGCTTGAAGTGGTAGTAGAAGTTTACATCCTAAAAAGTGGGCTCTATGCCCAAAAGTACAATGTATGTTGTATATAATGTGTACAGATATCAATATGCAGTAGGCTGCAGTTGCATGAGAGGAATCCACATTCATCTCAAAAAATCGACGACGAATGGTGGAAATAGAGGAATAGCTCCCACTGTGCACATCAGTCGACTAGCAACTATATTTCCCTCCGGAGGATTATGAGGTATGTCTTTGTTAGTTGCAACTTTGATTTCTTCCCAGAGAATCCCATGCCTCAGAACTATTCGCCTAAGTCTAGCTTCATCAGTTGTCGAAGCCATGGAATCACCGAGTGCATCTAGAATGGTTGCACTCTTGAATTCATCGGGATTACGGTTGTCTCCTACTCCTCCTTTCGCTTCTTCATCTACTGAGACCTCTCCTCCATATGACTCTGCACTCTCATGAAGGTCGATCTCGAAGTCAGAGCCTTTATTGTCCTAATCTGGATCTGAATTTGACGAAAGAACGTCAATATCGGGATTGCCAGATGATTCTGGAACATTATCCTTGTCCGACTTAGAGAATATCCTTGGACACCTTCCATACATGTTGGTTGAGCTATCTAAGAAATATCAAGGATTAGAGTATAGTTTCCCACTCCCCGTGTATCTGTGCGTTTGTGTGTTAGTGTGTGTCAGTTTGTGCAATGCAAATGTAAGAAAAGCATAAAAAGTAGACAATTAATCGATATGCAATAAATTGTCAAATAGTTTTATGTTCGTCAAGTTCAGAATTTTCAATTTCCAAGGCGCTATCCTAACTTTCAATTAGTTTGGTTAGGCTATATGCAAACATGATATAAGGATTCGGGCTGTCAAAGCCATCGCTTAGTCAAGTTCAACAATATGCAGAAGGGTACAAGCGTTGGGCCAAGTATGAGAGGTACGGGTCGAAATTTTCTAGCCGAGCACCACGGGTCGGATCTCTGACTCGGGTCGGGTGGAAACCAGGTCGAAATAACTCAACTCGACCCGGTCTCAGTAACAGATCCGCCCCTTCTCCAATCTTTCCTTCTGATCTTACATACGCCTATTTGATATATGAGTCCCATTGTTTATCCTCCTATCCTTTCCAAATATCCTATCTACTCCGATGCCCTCGATCCAATGAAGCGTCAGGGTAAAGTCATAGTTCAGCCAGCGTCACCAAAGGACTGGCGCTACAGATGCCACCATCAGTGGCCAATTCGAGTTGGCGGTGGAGGCAACTACATCGAGAATTGGAAGATCAGCACAACGATGATTAATCAAAGAAATTGGGCGAGTTTGTGAATTGAAATAAGAATCAAAGCAGTGAACATAATGATTGGTGATTACCTATTTGATTGGATTCAAGATTTGATAGGAGCTCGATAATGGCAGAATTAGGGTTTCGTGTAGCTTAGAATCGGTGGCGGTAAAAGTAAAGTGGATAAGGGTAAAGTGATGTATAAACTAAATGGAAGGGGTCGTTCGTATTCTTTCGATTTGATGGCCTAATCCGATCCAGTGCGTAGCGCGAATGATGGAAGGGAAGCAAACCCTGACGGGTCAAATATGATAACGGGTCGAGATCATTCGACCCAATCCAATGCACAACCTCCGGTCCCAAAATTTTATCGTCAAGTCATGTCAAACAAGAGCAAGAAAAATTGAAGGAGATCACTAAAGATCGTGCATACATATGTGAAGAGAAGTTAACAAAGTAATATAGATTCGATCAGATAATTTTAATTTTTTGATTCGAAAAATGATCAAAATTTTACCTAGAAACATTCTGCTCGAAAGCTCCAACTTGCTGAGAATAGCGAAGACAATTGTGAATTAGGCCTTATATTTATACTTGATGCAGAAATAAGGAAACAGACTTTATAAAGCATCACGGCTTCACAGATAAACGCGACTATTGACAATCACCAATTCAAGAATGGACAGATTGATAGCTCCAAAGCACGTCTCATCTTCCATAAGACGTATTCAAGGGGGGAAATGTTGGCCTATTTTGCGACCAGGCCACACAAAGTCTAGATGTTATGATTATCTATGCTAAGGGTAAGAGACATAGCCATTCCATCGGTAAAGAGACCGGGCCGGATATAGAGAAGAGGTGGTATCGGGTCGGATAGGAGTTGACACCTCAAATTCCACGAAGCTTAGGAATCAGACTGAAACGCACCAGGTCGGGTGATCTCGACTCGACCAGAATACTTCCAATGCATGGTGACCGAACTCGTTCTGTTCGGATTGGAGAAGTACCGATCCGATCCCATGTCACTCTAGCTAAAGTGGATACCCGTTCAAACAATGCCCCATTCCGATACCTATAAAAGCGTATCGGTAGCCGCCTGATACCCACGATCCATAGTGTTGTCTCCATTCTCCCATGTTCAAATCTGATATCCCAACATAGCTTGCCATATGGCATTCGACCTGCTCCCCTTCCATGCCTACAAATACACCAGAACATGACAATTTGAAGGATCTTTTGACACTCTACACACTTGAGCTCCACCATTATCAATATTTCTCCTTTTTATTCAGATTTTACTCTAGATTTTTGAGTATAATTATATAAATCTTGAGAGCTAATTGATTGTATCAGTGAGATTGAGTGATTATCAACATTGTACTTGTAATTTGTTACTCAATCAAAGAACTATAAAGTGGACATAGGCTCGTTAACCCTGAACTACTATAAATCTTGTGTGTTGATTACTTTTTCTATGCTTTTAGATTATTATTCTTCATTATTCTCTACGAAATCTTGTCAATTGGGTGTTAGTGCCATTTTTTGGTCTAATGTTGACTGTTTGGTTATTTGATCTATCAGGATATGGACACATTCTTTTTATATGACCTGGTTTGTTGCAATTGTAGCATCTATCGTCATTTTTTCCCGAACTTCCTTGATTATTTTTCTAAAAGTTATTTCTCATTTTATATATAAGAAAATTTTGAAATTCCTTATTATTAAGGCAATCTCTTCATCATCCTCACTGCTAGAGAATTAAGGATTTTTCTGACTTGATCTTCTTACGAATAAGTTTTTCCCAAAGCCATTAATGAATGCACTATTTCCTAAAACCTGCAGTGCATATCAGAGGCAGATTCATTCAGATTTTCATTTAAATAACTCAAATTGATTAGTTAACATTGGTATCTTTGTCTGTTTAGCTTTTTTTGTTCCTTCATGAGTAACTTGCAAGGTTTTCCATATATTATGAGCAGATTTATAAACATACACTCTATTAAATTCGTTTCTATTTAATGAACAGAATAGCATATTCATAGTCTTAGAATTACTTTGTGCAGAGGTCTTTTGCTCATTAGTCCATTGTGCAAATTTAGTAGTGGGTTCAACATATTTAGTTTATGTGATATTCTAAGTGTCTAATCCGATATATTGCAAATATATTTTCATTCTACATGCCCAATAAGAATAATTATTGTCATTAAATAATGGTGGTCTAACGGTGTACTGACCCTTACAAAAGAACTGTTATTACTAGTAATTCCAGTGTTGGTTGCTATTTAATATTTCCAAAAATTCAAATGATGAAAATTTGAAATCTTACGCTCCAATACCAATTATTAGGGATGAGGATCAAGGATCTTAAGGCAAAACTAACACTAGAGGGGGATGAATATTGTTTTAAAGAACTTATAGAAATCTTAACCAATTAACTATTATTCAAATACCTATACGAATCACAAAATGAATATCACAACAGAAACAATCACAGATGCAAATATAAACAGAAATAAAATGCAGAAAAGGAAAGAACACTTTGGATTTTACTGGTTCAGATTACTCCTACATCTAGTCTCACGCAATGCTAGATTGTGCAGAGTTTTATTAATATAAGTATCCAATTACAATCCCCTTGATTCCACGGCTACAAGGCTAATAGTGATTCAACACTCTTGATTTCATGACTACATGGTTAACACCACTCATTTTCCTTGATATACGGGCTACAAGGAACACACCCTTCCTATCTTTGATTACAGTTGCCCTAGAACTCTTGGGAAGCACTTCCAAACTGAGAGTATTTGATAGAGATTGAGAATAGAAGAAGAATTATAAACTTTGTATTGAAATCGGCAGAGTGTAAGTGTAGAAACTTAGAAAATTAAGAAGAGGAACAGTAGTTGATAAAGGAGGAAGAAAGAGGAGATATATATTGAAAAAGTTCGAAATCAGATGCTTTATATAAGGACACAACCATTTCTGGACCGTTTTAAATATGAAGACACATCTTTTTAAATTTAAATTTTGTGACAGTTATATGTCGACATGTCAAAACATGCATGTCGATATATATATATATATATATGTGTGTGTGTGTGTGTGTGTGTGTGTGTGTGTGTGTGTGTGTGTGTGAGAATTTTAAATCATTTTTTCAAGTATTTAAACCAATGTACATATTCTAGAAATTCGTGAAACAAAACTAGTTGTTTAAATATACTTTCTAAAGTATAAAAAACACAAAAAATATTATTTAACCATACGATATAAAAACTATATAATATAATTATGAACAAATATATAATATAATTATACAACTTTGTAATAAACTATATAAGAAACTTATATAAATTTGAAATCATAAGTAAAAAAATCTTTGGATGATTTAAAAAAATCTATTGAAATTAGCTTTCTCACCAACCCACTATTGTGCATTGTCTATAAAACAGCACCACAATCATCTGAAGCGCAGCAGTATAGCACTTTCGTGGGTATCACTTTCCGATGATTCATGAAGTGGACCACATTTTACTCAAGTATAGGATGCTGTTAGCAAACTGTTCCAGATGTTTAAAAACCGCGTATTCAAATGGAAAACTTGTGAAGCTGTTTTCAATTCCAAATCATGTTCTATATCTCCTATGCCAACTCAAGGTCTACACAGTTAGAATCATGCAAATATCTTTGATAATTCGATGAACAGTTAGACTGCGTCAATTGGTTTGTAACTACCCAGTAAATAACACCCAGAGGCTATGTTTGTTTGATATGCTGAATTCTGAAGTCTGATTGCTGCACTCTGAAGTCTTATTGCTGATTGCTTAATGCTGAGTTCTGAATAATCAAATACTTGTTTGTTTTCATTCAGCATTTAGAACAAAAAAACAATATTCAGCATTCAGAACAAAGAATAAGCACAAAAAATGTTCTGAATAATTTTGTCTGAATGGATAGCTTTATTTAGAGCAAACACAAAAAACAAACAAGCTATAAAGTTCTGATTTATAAATCAGAACTTACATTCAGAACTTTTTATAAAAAACAAACGAACCCTGAGACCAAGCATATTTGAAACCAATCAGCCACAACACCTCCAAATTTTGTTTTCCAGAAACGGTAAAAAGGGTATGCGCGAATTCTGCAAACTAATTTGGAAAACGTAATGGAAATCTGGTTTTCTTCTTTAAATCCATTCAGGACGTAAGATAGGTAGTCAATCAACCCAACTATATAATTCGAACTGTTCAATCATTGAAATAATCCAAGTAAAGTGCTAGAATCACATGTGTAAAGCTTGATAATAACACCGCATTGTATCTTTCCAAATAGGATAACAGATAACAAAGAAAAATCGCCATTTACCCAAGATAATCTTACCCAAATCACCCCATTAAATCAGTGAAGTAGTAAGGCACAAATTCGCACTTTCTGGAAGGTCGATTAGATGATGTTGGAACTGAAAATGATTCAGTAACGCCAGAGCATGCCGGAACCCAAATCCTATATGGCTTGATCTTTCATACTAAAAATAGTCCTTTCATTCCATATTCGATTAGGAAGTGGGAAGGATGGTTACCTGGCGAGGCGATGACGATGTGAACATTGTTGATTTGGATTGGATTTCTGGCGATGTGAAGCTCTGGTTGAAAGCCCATTTTAGGATTTGATTAACTGTGAATCGTTAGTTCCTTAATGCATTTTCGATATATCTGAGATCTGGATATGAAGTGTAAATTAAAGATGGAACATAAGTAGGCTTATCAACGAAACAAATTTATCTCGTTGAAGGTTTGCAAATGTACTGAAACCGCAAGCCGTTTGCGCTTTTTTTGATCACCTTTCCTCTCTCCATTAGAGCAAGTCCAATAGACTTGCGGGTCCTAACATTACAATCCGTAAGATTCAGAGGGGATTGGGGAGATGGTACCAACAGGGACGAGCCGACTTAATAGGCTCACCACATGGCAAGCCGATTAAATCGGCTCATCCCCTCTCATAGTTAATCATTATTAAAGTCCCCCTTTTCCAACACTATAGATGATACAATCAACGACGACCTTGTAATAATCACACAAAAACAAGTGGTTATGATCAAAATGATTCAACTAGTATTCCGCGTAACAATAAGCATACAAATACAACCGGTCATTAAAGATAAAACAACTAATACTAGTACAAGCCAACTAAAACATCAAAGCAAACATCAAAGCAAAGTACATGTTATACGTTCAATCTCAAGGGAGTCTCATTACGTTCAGTCGCAACTGTTCAATATAATTTTGGAGATGCCTAATCTCTCGTTCGAGTTCGTTTGCATATACTATTCCCCTTGGGCACAACGGTTCGTCAATCTTAGCTTATATTTTTGAAGTTACCATGGAGTTTCTGGAGATATTGAGTAATATTCATGGAATTAGCTTATAAGTTTAGTTTCTCGTAGGCAGTAGACTAAAATCTTTTACCACTGTGTTAAACGATACAACTAACTATTGTCATATATTCTATTACAACGACTATACACCACTGCAATTAAAGATACTGCAACTGTCATGCACTGTTGTGATTACGTGATTTTTACAACTATTTATGACAGTTGTAATATACGTTATTACAATAATAATTGACAGTTGCATTTTAAATAATAATATAATTTAAATTAATATTTCAGTAATAATAACTATAATCATTTATGTTACTTGAATCAACATAACCATTCACATTCATAAAATAAAAAACAATCCAAGTTTACATAAGTTTTTGAATTTATGATCTATTACAAAACATAACTAAATCCATTACGTATATCAATAAAAGTATATACACTTACTAACAAAAAAAAATTGTTTATACAAAGCAACCTAAACCAAAATCTTTTAAGCATCTGCTCTTAATGGTAAATGATGCACTAACAGTAAGATCAGTACAGTAGATGCAATTGTTGCTTCTACTCCAATGTGTCTGCAAAAAAAACAAGCAATTAACCGCACCACAGTTAACAATTAAAATTAATATAAAATGATAATAACACATAAAAAGTTTGATTTTCAACTGCCATAAGCCAACTCATAGTAGTAGTAAATAGAGGCATAACCCTGGTTAAAAAAAATGATTTTCAACTACTATAAGCCGAGGCTAGGGTTATGGTAGTGTCATGTGCTATAAACAAAAAATGAGGTTGAAACGCTTTCTTTAGAAGTAGGTGGACAATAACATATATATGTAAGTTAGACAGTAACCAAAAGCTATAAAATCCGGTAGTAGAAATAAAGTAAAACAAGTTTGCATCATGCTATAAAATATTCTATAATTTCTTCATAAATCAAGAGAAAATGTACATAAGATGCTGTACCACATAACAAGTTTTTGGAAATTTAAATATTTTATAAAGTATTAAATTTATTTAACTTTTTATTATTTATGAACATTTCAATATTTTATAATTCTTAATTATCAAAGAATAATTATTAATCATTAGTTTTTAATTTAATTAGTAAATAGTAATTATTAAATATAGTTTTAATTATTAATTATTTATTCTTAATTATAAATAGAAATCATTATTTATTTATGATCAACATTAATTATTAATTATTATACTTTAATTATTAATTATTTAATAATAATTAATTACTATTAACAATTAATTAGTTATTATATTTTTATTAATTCTTCTTCTTAATAACTGAGGATTAATTCGTATTACTAACTGAATATTAATATGAATTATTACTTCTAATTGATTATTAATAGTAATTATCAGTTATTAATTATAAATAATCAATATTAAGTACTAATTATTAGTTGTTAATTATATTTAACAATAATAATTTAATATTAGCTATTAATACTTAGTACTAGTTATTAATTCTATTTTTATTAATAATTACTTCTTTATTACTAAATTATATTATCAATTATTACAAATGTCAGAAAACAAAGTTGGTGATAGGCACCTATTAAACTGTCAAAATAATGTTGTTGTTGCAAATAATTTATTACAATTTTCTTGAAAAAAGAGTTGCAAAAAACTTTATCACAAGTGTCATTTTATGACAATTGTAAAAGTACAGTTATAAAAAGGCGTTTTTATTGTAGTGTATGTACCAATACTGATGCTCTGATACCAATTTTCGTGGAGAATTTTGAATCAAGATCGCTCAAATCAAATTTCAAAACACAGCGTAAGACGAGATCGTTGTAAAAGTGCAAAAACGAACAAACAATTTCTCAAAACAATCTCAACCCAACCTGGTAACCAATCACATACACCAAACAAAAGATATAATAACACAATTATGAAAAGTAAATCACACAACAATTTATAATGGTTCCACTAACATCTTTTTAGTATGCGTCCACTTTGAGAAAGAACCTTTATCAATTCTAATGGAAGAGTACAAGAAAATGAAAACAATGATCAAAATTCACAATGAATTTAATTTTGTGGAGATAAAAATTGAAGAAGTTTAGAATTTTCAAAAACATAATTTGTTCAAGAATAAACACTGAATAAATCTTAGCCATCCTCTAGGTGTCATTTTATCAAAATTTGAAAAAATAGCTTACATGGAGAGAGACATTTCTTTGGCAGTTTCCGGAATTGCTCCTTGAACCTTCGCAAATCAACTTATTGAGTTCAAAACTCAAAATAGCTCCAGAAGTTGCCTTATACGTTTAACGTTTTGGCCAGACGTCTGCCTCTAGCATCATACACTACAAGAGGCAGCTGAAAATGCGACGAACATGGGCAACTACTAAAAAATGCGGTCGTCGCAAGCCATTGCACGACCTGTAGATATCAATACGCCGAGACCTTTCTTCCTCATTATATTTTTTTCCCCAAATTATTTCCCAAACCCTTAAACCCGTCACCCCCTTGTTGCTCCAATTTCAACGCTTCAAACTCGCTTCCAAGCTTCTGATTTCATTCCGGTACGTCTTCTAACTCTAGTTTGTGGTTAATTAGAGGCCATAGTTTCTTATTTATATGGGTTTGCAAAATTGAATGTTTATGGGTATGAAATTGGTTGTTTTGAGGGATGCTTATGATTATGGTAGTGTTGTAAGTTGATTTAGGAATAAATGTAACTAATTAGGAGGGTGAAAACGATAATTATCAGATATATAATTGATTTAGGAGGTTAAAAATGATGATTATCACATATTTACTTGGGCTTATGATGACTGTGTTGTAGGCTGATTTGGGAATAAATATAATTGTTTAATGGACGTTGTAAATGCGAAATAGTTAAGGCCTTAAGGCGAAAGTGTTGAAACTTGGATTTTCTATGCTCCTTCATATGAGTATGGCTTTTTTTATTTAAAAGAAACAGCACAAAAATTACTACTATAAATCAATGAATTTAGTGTTGATAAACATTTTATTTATAGTGATATAAAGTTAGTAAACTACTTTATTTACTATAATTTTGATTTTAAGTTTTATTCTTTTAACTATTTATAGTTCGTTCAACTATTTAAATATCTTATTAAACCACTCTATTAACTAAAAATTAAGTTTGATCATATTTCATATATATTTTTTAATTACTTAAATATTTTTATTAAACAACTTTATTAACTAAATATTAAATTAAATCATATTTTATCATTGATTTAACCATTTTAATTTTTTTAAACTATTCTGTGTACTAAAATTTAAATTAAGTCATATTTTATACAATATTTAACTATTCACATATTTTATTTAACACCTTCATGAAGTTAAATTAAAATATTACTATTTCGTTAAAGTTAAGAATTCAAAATACAATTTAATGCACTAAAATTCAAATGAAAATCATATTTATAACTTAACTCTTTAAATTTTAAATTAAAATCATATTTATAACTTAACTCTTAAAATTTTAAATGAAATTAAATAATTAATTTGAAAGCTTAGTTTATCTTTCAAATATAAAAACTAACTAAAATTAACTTCATAATTTATACTTCAAACTAAAATTAGCTAAAACTAACTAAAACTAATTTATACTTTATTTTAACGATATCTCTCATCAACGCCGGAGATAGGTCTACGGAAGTGGACCTAAGGGAAAAAAAGGTTTACTTATCTTTTACGAGTTTGAGTTAGTTCACCATTTCCTAGATATCAAGGTTTTGAGTTCGAAAGGATAGTCACTCTTCCCTCAATGGGGTGAGCATCATGCACAAGTGACTTAAAAACTAGCAGTTATCTTGGGATAAGGCTTTCCTAAGCACAACCCTCTTTAAGGATAAATGGCTCATTGGAAGGGGTTCAACACTAATTTTGCAGAAGGGTTTAGGCATTGGCAAGAACTTGTAAGCATGTAGAAAGCATACCACATATAACACCGACAATAACTAACAAATCACATGAGAAACTCATAAGAAATTTTCTAAGTATTGATCTTTGATTTAGAAAATACAAGTGATTACAACCAAAATCCCCAATTTGATTTAGGAATTAGGGTTTACTCTGAAGAAAAGAGTATAAGAATGAGAATGTTAAAATCGCCCCCAAAATGATACCCATGGGGTCTTATTTATAGACAAATTAGGTCCCCTTTTGTTATTGGGCCAGCAATGCCCCATGTGGTTCGCTTTTCCATTTGGTTCCAGAAATACTGTTTCTCGGCCGCCTTTTCTTTAGGTTATGAAGGCTTTGTTAACGGTTTCTTGAGGTGTCGACTGTATCTCTCGGAGGGATGGTCCCGGTCTTCAGAGCTTTTGGCTAATGTCACGTCTATCTTCTTTGTATTGCTGATGAGCCCGGCAGTGTGAATATCTTTCGAAAGCTCTCTACTTCCAGATGAGGGCTTCCGGTCATGGGTTCCCGGTCTTGCCGTTGACATTTTATGGAGCTTGCCTTCGTGATTCAGGTGAAAGGTTGTCGGGTCCACCACATCTCCTGGTATCGACACTAAGAGGATTGGTGTGGATAACATGTCTTTCTTTGGGGGTTCTGGTTTGCCTGTTGGTAGACTTCGTAGTGTACCCTTGCCTTTTCGGGAGGTTGTTAGTGGTGCTTTGCAAGTTACCTGTTAGAGTATTTTCTCAAGAATCTGCTGATGGGGGTCTCGGAAATTGGTTTCAGATAATCCTCATATGCTTTAAACTCTGTGTCTTTGGTGCTTTCATCTCCTTATGTATCAGTATTAAGCGAGTTAATACTGATAGCCCCTTCGTCCCCATGAGTCCCGGTTGGTAGGGTTCTTAGTTTCTCTCTTCGTTGGCTTCCAGTCTATGGGTGACCTTTTACCAATCGTGCCGGCACCACCCTGCCGGTACTTCCTTTTGTATAAATTTAGAGCTCTATCCTCCCATGATGGAGTCGGTTTTATATCTCTCGGAATATTCCCTTATGTTGCAGGCTCCTTTTTATGTCGGGCTATGTTGATAAGAGACTTTTTTCTTCTTGAGGTGATCTATTACCCGTTCATCGTCATCCTGTTCCAGATGCTTTATTTTGGTAGTAACACTTTGTAATTTAAACTAATCAATTAACTTGAAAGCTTAGTGGTCGATATGAAATTTTCATTCCATCCGAAGCATTTCCAACTCCTTTGGACCATCATACAGTTTGTGTCAAATCCCTTTTCATAAGACTGGGAGTCCAGTTTATTATATAATGTGCTTTATTTAATGTGAATCCCTTAGAGATTTTTGGCCACGTCCGACAAGTGTTGTATATGATCACTATATAGATATTCGTTTTTACACAAAACGGAAATCTATGTTCATCTGATACAATGTTCGTTGGATTCGTCCCAGTATTGGACAAGTTACAAATATAATAAAGTAAGCATATTTTATCAATCATTTCAGTTTAAACGGTTAACGAAAATTTGATGGCACTTCCTTTTTGTTCCCTGTGTGCACACATTTGTGTACGATACAAGGACCAAAGGGAAGTGCTGCTGAAATTTTGTTGTACCGTTTAACCTGAAATGATTTATAAAATATGCTTACGTTATTATATTTGCCATGGGCAGTAGGTTGACGACTGTCAAAGTAAAGAGAAATAAAGTAATAATCCGAAAACATAAAGTAGTTATAAATGAAATTTTACATGACTTTAAGTAATATAAAGTGTTTGATCGAATTTTCTAACATATTTGTTGCAAATTAGGAAAATCTTTGATTATTTTGTTGATTATAGTTGGATGTATGAATCCCGAACCGGTAAGAAAGGGTCGATAAAGGAACATTTTGTAATGATGCCCAAGAATTTATTAGATTTGCTAAATCTAATAATCGAAGTAACGTAGACATTCTTTGTCCGTGTAGTGAGTGCAGACATCTTAAGCATTGGAAGCCAGATGTAGTAGAAGTACGTCTGTATAAATTTGGTTTTCTACCGAGCTATTACTTATGGGATCGCCGTGGGGAACTTGTTCAACCTACGTCCGATCCTGTAGTGTTAGAGGATGATAATGCAAGGATGAACGATAATACAATGATGAATTCGATAGAAAATATGGTGCAAGATGCAGTACAATTAATGTTTCCTACCATTGATCAAGGCGACGATGAGAACGAAAATGTTGAAGAAACAATGGCGGAAGCGATTTTTTTATGATTTATTGAATTTTTTTAAGAGGCCGTTGTGGGAAGGGTGTATAAGCGAAATCGAATTATCTGTAACTGCTGAATTTATCGGTATGAAATCAAAATTCAATCTTACAGAAGCTGCATTTACAACATTTGTACAAACTGCAAAACGACACATGCCGGCCAATATTTTGATGAGTGATAGTCATTATAACGTTAAAAAACTTATGTCTACTTTTGGACTACCGTATCAGAAGATAGATACATGTGTAAAAGGTTGCATGTTGTATTAGAAAGAAGACGCTCACCTTAGAAAATGCAGATTTTGCAACGAAGATAGATGTAAACCAAGAAAAAAGAAAGGAAAAGAAGTTCAATATAAAAGAATGCATTATCTACCCATAACTCCCAGGCTTAACGGCTATATACATCATCTACTACAACGTGTCATATGCGATGGAATAGCGTGAGAACACCAGAAGAAGGAACTTTGATACATCCGTCTGCTGGTGAAGCATGGAAACACATTGATAGGACTTATCCTGAATTTGCTGTAGAGAGTCGTAATGTTAGGCTCGGTACGGATGGATTTTCGCCATTTTCTCAATTTGGTTGTAAATATTCATCATGGTATATCATTGTTACTCCTTATAGCTTGCCTTCATGGATGTGTGAAAAATCCATATATGTTTCTAACGATGGTCGTCCCCAGTCCCGATGATTTGACACAATGAATTGATGTTGATCTACAACGGCTAATTGAAGAGTTGAAAACACTATGGTATGAAGGAGTCAAAACATACGACATTTCGAGAAAAAGAAATTTTTGTATGTTTGCTTCTTTATTATGGACTATTAGTGATTTCCCCGCGTATGGCATGCTTTCAGGTTGGAGCACAGCTGGACGTCTAGTTTGTCATCACTTTATGGATGAGACACAAGCATTTTCATTAAAGTTTGAAAAAAAAACAATTTTTGATTTGACTGTCATCGGTGCTTTCTGCATATTAATCATAAATTTAGAAAGGATAAAAAGAACTTTAAAGCTAACAGAGTAGAGGCTACGCTACTGCCTAAAGTTTGGACAAGCAAAGAGATATATTAAATAGTAAAAGACTATCCACAGATACATGAAATGGGGAGCAGGTTGAAATGCCAGGTAAATCAGACATTCATAAATTGGTGCAAGCAAAGTATATTTTGGGAGTTACCTTAGCGGAAAAATCTACTACTTTGGCAAAATATTGACGTCATGCACAATGAAAAAAACATTTTTGTTAACATTGTTAATGTAGTTTTGAATGTAAAGGGAAAACCCAATGACGATGTGAATTCAAGACGTGATATAATACACTTTTGTAAACGGACGGAGCTTCACTTGTACGACGATAATAAAATACCCAAAGCATGCTATGAGCTAGACAACAGGCAAGTCAAACTCGTGCTAACGTGGGTAGAAGGATTAAGATGTCCTGATGGGATTTTCTCTACCCTCCGTTGATGTGTGGACTTTAAAAAGAGTAAATTGAGTGGGATGAAAAGTCATGACTACCATATCAAGATGGAATATTTTTACCTATGATTTTCAAGGAACCATTGCCTACAAAAATATGGAGTGTTATAACAGAATTAAATATGTTTTATTAACAACTTTGTTCAACGACGTTAAAGGTGGATCGTCTACATAAAATTAAAGTAGAAATCCTTGTACTTCTCTGCAAACTCGAGAAAATATTTCCATCAGTTTTTTTTAATGTAATCGAGCACTAACCTATTCATCTTCCGTCCAAAGCACTCCTTCGAGGTCTTGTGCAATATGGATGGATGTATCCGTTTGAGAGGTAATTTTGTATATATTCAATAATCTTGATAGGTTACAACCAACATATAAATTTAATTATTCTTTTTGTAGGTACTTGAATAATTTAAAGAAAAAAATTAGGCAAAAAGCATAAGTAGAAGGTTCGATTTGCAAATCGTACCTTGAAGAAGAAGCTTCATTTTTTTTTCTTCCATTACTTTAACCAAGATGTGAACTTATCTTTTGTAACTGTTCCCCGTAATGAAGAAGCCGTTGAACATGAGTCTTCTCAAACAGTGTTATCTATTTTTAGACAACACGGAAGACTTGCTGGAAAATTGGTGGAAATATGGTTAAACGATAAAGATTACCATGTGGCACACACATATGTTCTTTTAAATTGTGTGGAAGTTGCACCATTTGTCAGGTAATATTAAATTCATGTACAATTCAATTATATACTTATTTATTTATATTAATAAAAAAGAACATAACACATATTTGCGGCATATATGAATCACAACATCCATCCGTGATCTTAGTAAAGAATTTACTGGATGGTTTTCAGACTATGTTCATGATCCCAAAAAATGTGTTGCTAATGAAGGAATACGACATATTTCTATCGGACTAAAAAGAAATGTCAAAAACTTATCCAATATACTTCGTCAATGGATTTAAATTCAACACCAATGATTACGGAGCTGAAAAATTAACATATAACCGCAGCGTATTTGTCAAAGATAGTGATGATCCAGAGGAGCATATAAAAGATTTTTACTTCATCTTAATGCAATTTTTAGAGTTGACATATTATGTACAGCCCGCAGAGAAAAAAATTCTATTCAAACGCAACAAGTTTATCAATGTTCCTGTTTCTGAAATTAACGTGCACAAAGATTATAAATTAATTGAAATAAGGCATACGTTGCATTACTATAAGTATCATCCTTTCGTGTTAGCTAAGCATGCATTACAAGTCTATATTGCTCCGTGTCCGTCCTTAAAAAAAGATAAAGCAGATTGGTGGGCTGTTTTTAAAACAAAAGCGAGATTTACATTTGATGGAAATAATATTCCAGACGAAGCAGCGTATCAAGCTGATCTTGAGTCAAATACTGAAATAATAACAGTTGATGACATTGATGTAGGGTCGTTGAATGATGAAGCAAATGTATTAGTAGATGCATTTGTAAGTACTGAAGAAAACGATATAGAGTATGAAATCGAGTCTGGATCAGAAGAAGATGAAGACTGATGTTATGTACTTATGTTATGTACTATTATGAGCTATGTACAGTAAATGTTATGTACTATTCTGATTTATGTAATGATAATGATGACTATATATGTAATGAATTAAGAAGAGTTATGCATTGTTCTTCTTATGTACAATTTACGTAATGATAATGATGACTGATGTTAATAATTCCAGTTATTTTGTATGCATTATATGATTGTGACAGATATGTTTCTAATCGAAGGCAATCGAGGAGTACGTCTCAACCGACTCCTGCATCATTTCTTACATCAGGAGCAGGTCCGAGCAGCTCAGAGCCAGATATGCACCATGTTGCAGAGATTGTTCCGAAGAGTGCGGGGTAAATATCAAATTTATTTCGATTACACTATTTAAAATATATGAAATGTCTATGTCAACATGTACACAGGGCTTTGAGATTGAGCCATCATATTTCATTCTAGACGTATCGAGGGAGTCTTACAAGGGCAGAATGACTGGGCTTGGCCGCATTGGGATAGTATCCCGCCCCATATCAAGAACGCTATTCTAGCTAATTTATTGGCAAGTATTTTTTATATTATCATCGAAAATTAATATACTATAAATAATTCAAAATAAATTTAATATGCAGGTCGTTGTACGTATGGAGCCCCGTGACATGAAACTTTTTTTGGCTCATTGGAATATGAAGATGCGTAAAAATTACCGAGAGGCAATTTCAAGGGCGAAGACATCTAGTAAAAAACCTCCGTGGATAGCAGACGATGTTTGGGCTTCATTTCTAGCATACTGGAATACGAAAGAAGCTAAAATAAGATATAATGAAAATATTCACATTTATGTTGATTGCATTATTAATTAATTGTGTATCAAATTTAACAGAAAGTAGCATCTAGATATAAGGCAAATATAGTAAAGAATCCTGCTTTACACCATGGGGGCTCGAAATCATTCCAACATCATAGAAGAGAATTGATATAAATTTTCAATATTTTTAGCATATGTTCACGTAAAAAATTAGTGTATATCATTCATTCTTATTTTCAATAATTTCATTACTGTATAAATATACTTATGTCGCAAAATTAAGAAGGGAGCCGTCGATGGCAGATGTTTTCAGACATACACATGCGGTGGAGCATACTGACGAAGAAGAGAACGTTACGTATGATTACGCGGACGACAAGGCTGCGGGTATAATGGTAAATATGCTTATCCGTAATTAAAATATTTTATATTCGTTTATATCACAATATATAAGTAAATTATATAGCATTAGTGTTAAAATTATATTGCCATTATAGGCAAGATATGACGTAGAGTTGGATAGAGTGACACAGGCTACTAGATGAGAAGAGCTTACGATTGCAGAGTCCGATCGTATATGAAATTCTATTATTGATCAGCCTACTCGTAATAGGCGACATGGCTTCGACAACTAGAAGGTAAACCTTTTTTAGACTCATAAAATAACATCATGAATATAAATTGAATTACTTACTTTAATGTGAACTTGAATTATTTCGCAGGTTATTGCTTGTCAACGAGGTTACAAAAGGTCCATGGAGGAAGAGACTATAGCTCGGATGCAACATAAGTTGGATGAGATGAAAGATTGGCGAAGAAGTCAGCTGGCCCAGCAAATAGACGAGCACATTGCAACGTATTATCATTAGCATAGGTCGATGCCTGGGGAGGGAGATGCTGCTGCTAAAGGCGAAGATGAAGAAGACGATGACGAGGAGGAGGAAGATTAGTTTGGTTGTTCTTATGCTTAAGTATGTACATATACTTGGTTTTTTATATGCTAGATGCACGTACGATGATATGTGACAATGGTATGGTGTGTTTGGATATATATGACGATGTTATGTGATGATGGTACGACGATATGTGACGATGTTATAGTGTTTTGGATGTATGACGATGATATGTTATGATGGTGTTTTGAATTTAGTTGTTTTTTTGATATATTATGATTTAGTGAATTGGATTTTGATGAGTATTGGTGAATTGATGGAATGATAGTGGTGTGATAGTCAGTATTGATTATATTGGACTGATATTAGAATGATATTGTTGTTGTGTGGATTGAGAGAAAGGAATAGCAATGTAGGGCAGAAAATATGTTCCAGATTTGCAATACAAGTTTCAGATTTGTGAAGGCTAGCAATGGCTAGCGACAGCTTACAGGTTTTTGATTTACGACGACTAGGGGCTTCTCCCCCGAGAAACAAACTAGTTGCCACGTGAATAAGTTTCCATTGCAAGCCATTGCAAATTATGTAACGAAGTCGTCGCATTTTCTGTTGGTGATGAATTAAATTGCAACGACTAGCGACGGTCGCCGACACTTTTTTTCCATCGTAAATCACTGTGTTATTTGTAGTGACAAAAGTTTTCCTTTAAGTTCAGACGTCTAGCCCTTTTTTCAGACGTATGAAGTGTCCCGAGCTTCAGTTCAAACATTTGACAAAAAAGTTCAATGCCAAGCTCAACTCATTGGACACTAAACGTCTTAGTTTTCTACCATATGTCTGACCCCCCTTTTAGTTGAAACTTCCTTCACTCTTTCACTTGCAATTTCTGAACTTTGATTTGCGAACCGTCTTCTCAGTTATGAAGCTACTTCCCAAATATTTCAAATATTCTACCATATATCGTCGTCAAATTCAACGTATGAAATATCTAGTTTGTTTGTCAGTTTGGATAGAATTGTTTAAAGGATGAAGGCTCAAAAAAAAGATAGAGATAGAGTTTATTTTTGACCAAATTAATCAATGCACCAGTACTTATTATAGCCGCCCTCATTGTACTGATGATTCACAATTATATGCATATATGTGTATTATAATTGTCAGTGTACATTTAATATATACCTGTCATTAATATCATATACATTTCAAAATCCAAGTACATATTATATGTACCTGCCATTAATATTGTATACATATAAAAACTCAATTTGTTGAGGAAGAAGAAAGAAAGCCAGAGATCAAATATACTGAAGATGTTAATGTTGGTAATACCTTTCATATTCGTTATTTCACCATTGAGGTGGTTGGTGATAGTAGTTTCAAGAATTGAAGAAGTTTATGCAACTCTTGCTGACATTGAATACAACTGTATTGATTTATGGAGCACCCTATCTTGTATTAACTCCATGAATTAACCATGGTTCATGATGGACGATGACCATCGTTATATGATATGAACCACTACTTGTTGTGAAGTTTTCTCTGTTGTATTAAATTTCTTGGTACTTGAATTGCAATGTATGTTATGGAGGTGTATAGAAGATCACCTATAGTTGTCTCCTCTCATTTTCTTTTTCTTCAATAATACATGGCAAAAATGCATAGTATACTTTTTCTTTGTTTTTTGGTAAACCATTCATGTCCAACATAGCGCATAATAGTTTTATTACTTCAATTTAGAAGTAGAAAACAAAAGTTCTACAGCTACAACCCTTTTTTGGATATAAATGATCAGACATATTATTGTACAATATACATTGTTTCCTAGTTGTAAGTAAATCGAAAAATACAAGGGTTTGACCAGTATTTCTTAGATAACCATAAGGAAGCTAGTTATAAAGAGAATGGCTTGTAATGGTTACTATGATGCATAATCAGGTAATGAGTCTAGTTGTTGTGTTGTTTGTTGTACTATTAATGTTATATCAACTACTCAATAACCTGTTTTTTCTTGGAAAAGAAATAATGATATATTTTTCAAAGCTTCCAGAGATCAGATTTGTTACTTATATGAGATGCCTAGTATTTCTATGTTGATAACTGATTTTAAACTCATATCATATGATTAGATGTAAAAGATATTGCTAACTTATTAATATATGTTCAAACCATAAACCCCTTTCAACTAACAACACCCCCCTCCAAGCGAACCCCAATTTATCCTGTAACAAATTTAATAAAAATTCCTTAATCGTAGTGCTACAACCAGAATAATTGAATTATCTTATCAACTTTGAATGATATAAGAGTTTATTAGCACAAATTCCAATAACTACTAATTGAACCGAGCTTCTTTTATTCCAAAAAGGAAGAAAGTTACGTGTTTATGCTACAGAAAACACTACTGTCTTTTATAAAATATTTGTTATTAAATATTCAAAAACAAACTATTGTTCATATATTAATTAATAATTTGAATCCTAACTTGAAGTGAATTAGCTAGTGTTACATTTAAATTGAAAAAACAGGAATAACAATCAACAAAGTTCAAACGATCGGACCGTTAAAACTACTAGAACCTAAAACCATACACTAACAAGTTTCCATCTATTGTTTAGTCTTCAAAGTATGGTTGAACCATTTATTATGGTGTCATGGATACCTTTGATAGCTTATTTTTCATTTATTTTCTATTAATTTCTCAGTTTCATTTCTTTTTTCTCTCATTATTTTAATATTCGCATGCGCTTCTAAAGTAATATAAAACATCTTTAGCAAAATTTATTAATATCTACAGATAAAAAAGAAGATATACATCAGGTAGAGCTGGACATTTTTACCACATTACCACTTACCAGACATTACTAACCGCTACTAATGAAAGTGGTACCGAACAATCAGAAACCAATTTGATTGGTATGGTATATCAACCACATGAAAATGTGCGGTAAGGTAATGATAACTGAGCATTAACAACGGTAATTAACATACCTACCACATATCGTAAACAAAATGTATCTATATTGTTACGGTACTAAATTAAAGGAAGGAGGATTTAGAGTATTAGAGAAGAAGAAGCCATAGAAATTGAAGAAGAAAGTTAAATTTTCTAGTATGTCGTTTTCGCTCATGCACCAGCAATTATAAAGCTGCTACATCCATATAGATTTTGACACATGGCATCTAGAAGTTTCACAATTTGTTATGGCCACTACTACAAACAGAAAAAGAAGAAAAAGAAGGTGCTAGTAAAATAAATTTGTTATAACAACAGCTGTAACACCCCACGCCCGCTATGGTCACTCACTAAGGGAATGCCATAGCATCGGTGGAGTATTTTAGTGAATATAGAACAGAAAAATTACAACAAGACAGATATAATTAGTACTTGAAATTTAAAAATATCATCTCACAACAGCGGAAATAAACATGTCTGGTTACATCATAAAACCACGATAAAAGTCAAGTACAATATCCATCAAAATAAAGAAGTACATAATCCCACTCTCTCATACAATAGCCATAACAAAAGAAAAGATAACTGGATAACTGGAGCTTTACATCTACCCAAGCTCCTAAAGACTGGAACAGCAATCCGATCAAGCTCTACTACCGCTAGGATCCACCGTAGGACCTGAGGGTTGGGAAAAAGATAAAAACAACGGGGTCAGACATAAGTCTGAGTGAGTCCTATAACTTTAACAATACAATCATTAAAGTAACCAGAGAAGACATAAACTTGACCTACGGTAATATCTGGGGATGAATGGCTACACTAAGCAGCTTGGTAGACTTAGGATAAACTAAGATAACCGTCAGGACGCATCTACCCACCCAAGGTTAATTACTAACTGCACCACACCAGTCATTCCTACTTAAAGGTTGATCCCTTCCAAGGACTTAGAAAATTTCCCCAGTAGTTTCGTGTACTCCTAGCCCACTACATAGGTGTCGTCTGCCCCTATCTCCACTAGGTGTACTCAGTAATTCTTACCCAGTAGTTTCGTGTACCCCTACATAGGTGCCGTCTGCCCCTATCTTCATTAGGTGTACCCACTACTCCCCATCGATCGGCTCCCTACCGTAGATACCCGTGCTGGTCCCACAGTGGGGTGTATCACTCCCCTAAAGTGGCTACCCAATACTAACGGTGCATGGCTTTATATCTACACGATGCAACAACGGCTTATCTACCAGCCCGGGCCCACACACGCATATGAAACCCGTTGGACTTGCGTTGCCACCGCTAACCCGTTTTGGCCTCTTATAATCAAGCCCAATATGCGTGTCCCGTCACTCGACATGGGTCGAGCCCACAAAGATACGTTTGGGATATTGGTTGAAATGGGCCCCCAACAAGCTACCCACCTAAGCTTGTCACATATCTAGTGTATCCCACTTAACCCTTTAATCATGTTTAATTACATGTTTCTCTTGGTTAAGTATTCTAATCGTATTTTCTATTGCCACCCAAGGCAACCCACTAGATTCCACATGCCACCCAAGGCAACCATTAAATTTCCACATGCCACCCAAGGCACCCACTTAACCCCTCATGTCCCACTACATGCTACTATGGTTAAGTGTTTCTTAATTAATTAAGACCGTGATCTCCCATAAAGACCTCCCACATTAGACTGGCTGTTATGACCGCCTGGTTAGGCCGGTAGAATCCGGGCAGTCTTACGTCATAACAGAGTCTAACCTCGTGTCTTTACCTTAATCACGTATTTAATTTATGGCTAAGACCTCTCACATTGGGCTGACATTTGTAGCAACTGGTTAAGCCGGTCGGGTCCGGGCAGTTTTACACTACAAATGAGTCCAACCTCGTGTCTTAGTCGATTAATTACACCTAATTAATCACCCCCATATTAATTATCCCTAACTAATATCAAGTTTTCCATAACATGGGTAGACCTAACTCAATAGGTAAATTCCCATGGGGTAGACCTAACTCAATAGGTAAATTCCCACTTATGGTAATTTATTTTTATGGTATGCTTAATCATACCCAATCATTCATTTATTAACATATTTACCAACCCCATCGTTCCCCACGTAAATCGTTCTCATTTCATGACATAATAAAGGGAAAGATCCATCACAAATATCATGGGTTTAGCATATAACTTTGTCATGGGTTAAGAGGATGTCAACTTGCATATATGAACACATATTAACCCAACCACATTAAACCCAAACTTGCATATTATCATACACATGATTTGCATAACATGTTGCATATGAGCTTGCATATTATCATACACATATCTTGCATAACATGTTGAACTTGCATATAAGCATTCTCATAACTTGCATAACATGTTAAACATGCATTTAGGCATACACATAACTTGCATAAGCATTTACATACTTGCATAAGCATTCACATACTTGCATAAGCATACATAACTTGCATAAACATGCATAACTTGCATATCATGTCATTTAAGCATATACATATCTTGCATAAGCATTCATATACTCGCATAAGCATGCATAACTTGCATATCACATAAATCTTGCATTTAAACATATACATGACTTGCATAAGCATCCATATACTTGCATAAGCATGCATAACTTGCATATCACATTAAACTTGCATTTAAACATATACTTAACTTGCATAACTCACTTTGTTAAACATGCATAATTCCACTCATTAAATATGCATAAATCCACTTGTTAAGCATGCATAAACCAACTTGTTAAACATGCATAAACCAACTTGTTAAACATGCATAAATCAACTTATTAAGCATGCATAAACCAACTTATCAAATATGCATAAACATAGAACAACATAGAGTAACATATCATTATAAATGATTCAAACTCACTAATCCGCATTTAAGACCATAAGTCTCATTACACCCAATCTACTTACTTTAACAATTGATGTTAAAGTGATAGAAACTCACCAAACCCAAAATTAACCAACTTATGAAGAGGAATTAGTTGCTAAATATGAAGATGGTGATGATTAGAGAATGATTTGAGAGGGATTAGCTTGAAACTTCCTTCTTAGATTAATGGAGACTCCTTCTAGGATTTAATTTGGCGGCATGAGGCCTTCATTTCTATTTTTAGTATGGATTAAGGTAGGTTTAGGGTGTATTTATAGATTAAGAGAGTGTTTTAGGCCCTTAGATTAACCCTAGATTAATTTAGGTCCGTTAGATTTAGGAAATCTCTAGAACCAAGCCCAGCCCTAGCCAGAAAACCAGATCTGGTGCACCCAAACTTCTGGCTCGAGACGCCGTGTCGACAGGCAAGTCGACAGGCAAGTCGACACCCCTGTCGACAGGCCTGTCGACAGCCCTGTCGACATACTTAGGGCGGGAATCTTCCCGCCTGGCCCTGCTGGTTCTAATTTAAAATCTAAATTTAAATTCCTAAATCTGTTTTTAGCTCTAATTTTTCTGCAAACTTCTTTGGGCCATAACCGGGCCATACGGACTCCGATTCTCGAAAACTCGGACTCTATTTCGCGTATTTTTCCGAGACAAACGCAATAACGCAGCCCGTTACCCCCAATTCCCACGTCTGAGATTATTTATCCTGTAATTAGTGAATTTTAGTATTAACTAAAATTCGGGGTGTCACATTCTCCCCTCCTTAAAGGATTTCGTCCCCGAAATCTCTAAGCTAAGGAGAATGCATATCCTACCATCCAAACAACCATCTACTCAAATCATCAACCACGGGCATCCATTGTCCTTAAACAGTTTCTAATGATGTATGAGCATATGCAAACAGTGTGTGTATATGTTCCCTATCTAATGTATGAACATATGCAAACCATGATAGTGCCATGCATCCATTATGTATGCGAGAAAACCCTATCGACACATACAATATCTACATGAGTGCACAATCATTCACCAAAATGCATCATCCATGTGATAACACAACCATTATACATCCATAAATATATTTTCCTACACACAATTTTATGCAATATGCAATATGAAGTGACTGAGCCGATCTAGTGCCTAGAGTGTGTGTATATGCATCCACGAGCAACCACTAGCAAACACTTGCATCCACTTGCATCCATCAACCATAACATGTCTCAAACACATGTTTCAACCATAGGTTTACCCTATCTAAAGGTCAAAGGTACTAACGAGAGGACATACCAAAGATAAGATAAGTACTAGACAAGCGATAAAGGAGAAAGTAAAGACATACCCTCAAAAAGAAATGGGTACAATGAACGCATCTTCGCTTTCGTCTCCCAAGTTGCGTTGCTCTCATCTTCTCCCCATTGCACTTTGACTAGCTGAACCTCTCTGTTTCTCAACTTCCTAGTCTCTGACCCAAGGATGCGAGTAGGGGCTCGTCGAATAGTCGCATCACGCTCTACCTTACATCTCTAAGCAAGCTTGGCTCTACCACCTCTGCGGTCTCATGTAAGCACTTCCTCAAATGGGACACATGGAATACATCATGAACACCACTAAGTCTGTCGGGCAACTCCACCCTATATGCCATCCGTCCAATCCTTTCCTTGATAGGAAACGGCCCAACAAATCTCGGTGCTAACTTCCCAACGGATCCGAAGCGAACAACATTTCTCAACGGAGATACCTTAACAAAAACCATATCCCCAACCTCAAACTCAAGATCCGTCCTTCTCTTGTCCGCATAAGATTTTTGCCTATCCTGCGCTGCTTTCATCCTTCTTCGAATCAAGTCAATCTTCTCAGAAGTCTCCCTAACCATATCGGCCCAAGCAAGATCTTATCCGTAGATTCCCACCAACATGTAGGTGATCGACAAGGCCTTCCATAGAGAGCTTCGAAAGGAGCCATACCAATACTGGACTGAAAGCTGTTATTATATGCGAACTCCACCAATGGAAGATGCTCTTCCCATGTACCTCCAAAATCTAAGATACAAAGCCTCAAAAGGTCTTCTAGAACACGATTCACCCTCTCAGTCTGGCCGTCCGTCTGAGGATGATATGCAGTGCTCAGACACAATTGAGTCCCTACCGCTTCTTGCAAACTTCTCCAGAACTCGCTAGTGAAGATAGGATCTCAATCACTTACTATGCTAGAGGGTACCCCATGTAATCGATCTATCTCTCGAAGATATACTGAAGCTAGCCATGGAGCAGTCCTCTTGCTCTTCACAGGTATGAAATGGGCGCTCTTAGTAAGTCTATCTACCACCACCCAAATTCCTGTATTACCCTTCCTCGACCTGGGTAACCCGTCAATAAAATCCATCGAGACGCTATCCCACTTCCATTGCGGAACCTCCAATGGGTGAAGCAACCCACCCGGTTTCCTTTGCTCCGCCTTCACTTGCTGGCACACCAAATATCGAGCGACATACTCGGCCACATCTTTCTTCATACCGGCCCAGAAGAAAACCCTCTTCATGTCTTGGTACATCTTATCCCCACCGGGATGAATGGTCATCCTAGAACGGTGTGCGTCATCAAGAATAGCCTTCCTCAAACCCTCGTCTTGCGGTACACAAAGTCTACCGTCTCTACGCAAGTACCCCCTATCGTCTAGGGTGTACCTACTCAAATGGCTGGACGACTCCCCCCTTATGAGCTTCTCTACTAGCTCAACCAACTGTGGGTCGCCCCTCTGTGCTTCTCCAATCCGCCCCAAAAGAGTAGGTCTAACTTCCAAAGAAGCTAGCAAACCGGGTACATAGTTAACGGAAGGTCTGAAATCAAACATCGAGATAAATTCCAAGCTTTGTCGTTCCACGAACAATGGACTCAAGGACAACCTCTTCCTGCTCAAGGCGTCCGCCACCACGTTACCCTTGCCAGGGGTATACGTTATCTCGAAGTCATAGGATGCTAAGAACTCCATCCACCTTTGCTGTCTTAAGTTTAAATCCTTTTGAGAGAACAAGTACTTCAATGATTTATGGTCAGTGAACAACTCGAATCTCTCACCAAGAAGATAATGGCGCCAAATCTTAAGCGCAAAAACAATAGCGGCCAGCTCTAGATCATGGGTAGGGTAATTTTTCTCATGTGCCCTCAACTGCCTTCCACCATAGGCTATTATCCTTCCCTCTTGCATTAAGACTGCGCCAAGTCCTGTCCCACAAGCATCGGTATAGACAACAAATGGCTTGCTCCCATCTGGCAACACTAAAACTGGAGCCGTGGTTAAAGCTCTCTTTAACCGTCGGAACGCATCATCACAATCTACGTCCCATGTGAAAACAAGATTCTTCTTTGTTAAGCGGGTTAATGGGGCTGATATCTTCGCGAAGTCTTTGATAAACTTCCTATAATAACCCGCCAACCCCAAGAAACTTCTTACTTCAGTAGCATTCTTCGGAACCTTCCAATCCTGAATTGATACTACCTTCGCGGGATCCACAGCTATCCCTTCCTTGGAGACCACGTGCCCCAAGAACCGTACTTCCTTCCTCCAGAAGTGACATTTAGAGAATTTAGCCTTAAGGCTATGTGCTCGAAGAGTTTTCAACACTTCCCCAAGATGTAGGGCATGCTCTTCTTCACTCTTAGAAAATACTAAGATATCATCCACAAAAACCACCACGAATTTATTAAGGAACTCCCTGAACACCCTACTCATCAAATCAACAAAGTATGCAGGGGCGTTCGTCAACCCAAATGGCATCACCAGCCACTCATAGAAGCCATCCGGAGTCCTAAAGGCAGTCTTGTCTATGCTATCCTCAGCCACCCTCAACTGATGAAACCCCATGGCCAAGTCCAACTGAGAAAATACTGAAGCGCCAACCAACTGATCGAAAAGATCATCTATTCTCGGCAATGGGTGTCTATTCTTCTTTGTGAGCTTGTTGAGTTCTCTATAGTCTACACAAAGTCTGAGGGACCCATCCGCCTTCGTAGCAAATACTACTGGAGCACCCCACTCCGATATGCTCCGTCTTATGAACCCCTTCTCAAGCAACTCCCCTACTTGCTTATGGAGTTCCCTCCTCTCACGAGGAGCCATGTGGCGCACTGTTAAAGATACCGGTTTAGCATTATCCACCAGATATATTCGGAAGTCAATCTCCTGCTACGGAGGTAAGCCCTTCACCTCCTCAAACACATCCGGATATTCCCGGTCCACTCTAACAGATTGCAAACTCTCGACCGAAGCGTCAAGCGATTCAAGATAACTTAGCATAACAGAGTCCCTGGGATTACAAGAAATCTCGAGAGTGTTACCCAAGCGGGTCATGAGCCTAACAACTCTCCTTTCGCAATCAAGAACGGCACCATTACTGGATAACCAGTCCATGCCCAAAATCAACCCATAGCCCGTGAAGCCCAATACAAAAGCATCACATCTAAACTCAATGCTAAGTATAGAAATCTTCAAACCCAAACATATCATGGACAAATAAGTGGAGCCCCCAATTGGGTTTGAAACAACCAAGGGATCATCTACCAGACTGGTGTCTAAGTGCAGTGACTCAACTACTGATGATGAGATAAACGAATGCGATGCGCCTGAATCAAACAATGTACGGACAGGATGGTCAAATAGAAAAACCAGACTTTCAACGGAAATAGTTCTACCTCTCTCCTGAATCAGTGGAACCGCGAGAGCCTGTACTTGCCCCCTAGCCTGACTCGGTGCCATAAGAGCTTGCACCTGTCCTCCTGAGGTAGATCCCGTCCTTTGCCCTTTCTTAGGGCAATCCTTCACTAAATGCCCTGCTTCGCCACAGTGGAAGCAGCCAGTCTTCTTCTTTTTGCGACAATCCTTGCTTAGGTGGCCAGGTGTCCCACAATTGAAACACTTCTTCTTCTTGCCCTTGCCACCGTGGCCTTTCCCACCTTTGCTTTGCTGTTGTTGAGGTCTCTTTTGATCTCCCTTCTTCCCGGGTGCCTTATTAGCATTAGGACCCTTCTCTTCCTCATACATGAGTGCCATGTCAACTAGCTTCTCAAAGGTGGCCCCCATAGGGATGTGAGTCATAGCCAACCCATGCATCGGTTCATTCAAGCCTTTCACGAACCTCAAAGCCTTCTTCTCCGGTGTATTCACCATGTCTAGGCCAAACCTTGCCAATTGATTAAACTTGTTAACATATTCCTTCACCGAAAGATTTCCTTGCTTTAGAGTCAAGAATCTTTCCATATACAAGTTTTCCTCCGCCCTTGAGAGAAACTTTGCCACAAATCTTTGCCTAAAATCCGCCCAAGAGTCAACGGGGCGTTCTCCATTAGTGACCTCCCACCAGAATGAGGCCTCTCCCTTCATTAACCAAGCAGCCAACTTGACTTTCTTCCCTTCTTCCATCTCAAAGATATCTATCAACTCTTCCACCTCCTTAAGCCAATCTCTAGCCTCCACAAAAGTTTCAGATCCTTGGAAAGGTTTCCCTCCCATAGCTTTAAATTCCTTGCAAGTCTTAGCAAAAGTATCTGTGCGAGGAGGAGGGGGAGGAGGAAGATCGGGTGCTACGGTTGGTGGAGGAACATTTGCTGGACCCGTAGTGATGGCCCTTGCCTCCATCAATCTCCTATACCATACTGGTACCGTCACACCCTCCGGAAGATTAAGATTCTCGGCTATGCTGAAACGAAACGAAAGATTCAAAACGGAGAATTCGAAGGATATAGATATGGCTATTGGGGATTATGCTTTTCTTTCAAAAACTTTTTCTCTTAAAAGACATGTTTTTGAAAATATCTTTTCCAAAAATGTTTTAGAAAAATAGTTTTCTAAAAAATTTATCTGTTCCGGTAACCTTTGCTCTAATACCACGTGTAACACCCCACGCCCGCTATGGTCACTCACTAAGGGAATGCCATAGCATCGGTGGAGTATTTTAGTGAATATAGAACAGAAAAATTACAACAAGACAGATATAATTAGTACTTGAAATTTAAAAATATCATCTCACAACAGCGGAAATAAACATGTCTGGTTACATCATAAAACCACGATAAAAGTCAAGTACAATATCCATCAAAATAAAGAAGTACATAATCCCACTCTCTCATACAATAGCCATAACAAAAGAAAAGATAACTGGATAACTGGAGCTTTACATCTACCCAAGCTCCTAAAGACTGGAACAGCAATCCGATCAAGCTCTACTACCGCTAGGATCCACCGTAGGACCTGAGGGTTGGGAAAAAGATAAAAACAATGGGGTCAGACATAAGTCTGAGTGAGTCCTATAACTTTAACAATACAATCATTAAAGTAACCAGAGAAGACATAAACTTGACCTACGGTAATATCTGGGGATGAATGGCTACACTAAGCAGCTTGGTAGACTTAGGATAAACTAAGATAACCGTCAGGACGCATCTACCCACCCAAGGTTAATTACTAACTGCACCACACCAGTCATTCCTACTTAAAGGTTGATCCCTTCCAAGGACTTAGAAAATTTCCCCAGTAGTTTCGTGTACTCCTAGCCCACTACATAGGTGCCGTCTGCCCCTATCTCCACTAGGTGTACTCAGTAATTCTTACCCAGTAGTTTCGTGTACCCCTACATAGGTGCCGTCTGCCCCTATCTTCATTAGGTGTACCCACTACTCCCCATCGATCGGCTCCCTACCGTAGATACCCGTGCTGGTCCCACAGTGGGGTGTATCACTCCCCTAAAGTGGCTACCCAATACTAACGGTGCACGGCTTTATATCTACATGATGCAACAACGGCTTATCTACCAGCCCGGGCCCACACACGCATATGAAACCCGTTGGACTTGCGTTGCCACCGCTAACCCGTTTTGGCCTCTTATAATCAAGCCCAATATGCGTGTCCCGTCACTCGACATGGGTCGAGCCCACAAAGATACGTTTGGGATATTGGTTGAAATGGGCCCCCAACAAGCTACCCACCTAAGCTTGTCACATATCTAGTGTATCCCACTTAACCCTTTAATCATGTTTAATTACATGTTTCTCTTGGTTAAGTATTCTAATCGTATTTTCTATTGCCACCCAAGGCAACCCACTAGATTCCACATGCCACCCAAGGCAACCATTAAATTTCCACATGCCACCCAAGGCACCCACTTAACCCCTCATGTCCCACTTCATGCTACTATGGTTAAGTGTTTCTTAATTAATTAAGACCGTGATCTCCCATAAAGACCTCCCACATTAGACTGGCTGTTATGACCGCCTGGTTAAGCCGGTAGAATCCGGGCAGTCTTACGTCATAACAGAGTCTAACCTCGTGTCTTTACCTTAATCACGTATTTAATTTATGGCTAAGACCTCTCACATTGGGCTGACATTTGTAGCAACTGGTTAAGCCGGTCGGGTCCGGGCAGTTTTACACTACAAATGAGTCCAACCTCGTGTCTTAGTCGATTAATTACACCTAATTAATCACCCCCATATTAATTATCCCTAACTAATATCAAGTTTTCCATAACATGGGTAGACCTAACTCAATAGGTAAATTCCCATGGGGTAGACCTAACTCAATAGGTAAATTCCCACTTATGGTAATTTATTTTTATGGTATGCTTAATCATACCCAATCATTCATTTATTAACATATTTACCAACCCCATCGTTCCCCACGTAAATCATTCTCATTTCATGACATAATAAAGGGGAAGATCCATCACAAATATCATGGGTTTAGCATATAACTTTGTCATGGGTTAAGAGGATGTCAACTTGCATATATGAACACATATTAACCCAACCACATTTAACCCAAACTTGCATATTATCATACACATGATTTGCATAACATGTTGCATATGAGCTTGCATATTATCATACACATATCTTGCATAACATGTTGAACTTGCATATAAGCATTCTCATAACTTGCATAACATGTTAAACATGCATTTAGGCATACACATAACTTGCATAAGCATTTACATACTTGCATAAGCATTCACATACTTGCATAAGCATACATAACTTGCATAAACATGCATAACTTGCATATCATGTCATTTAAGCATATACATATCTTGCATAAGCATTCATATACTCGCATAAGCATGCATAACTTGCATATCACATAAATCTTGCATTTAAACATATACATGACTTGCATAAGCATCCATATACTTGCATAAGCATGCATAACTTGCATATCACATTAAACTTGCATTTAAACATATACTTAACTTGCATAACTCACTTTGTTAAACATGCATAATTCCACTCATTAAATATGCATAAATCCACTTGTTAAGCATGCATAAACCAACTTGTTAAACATGCATAAACCAACTTGTTAAACATGCATAAATCAACTTATTAAGCATGCATAAACCAACTTATCAAATATGCATAAACATAGAACAACATAGAGTAACATATCATTATAAATGATTCAAACTCACTAATCCGCATTTAAGACCATAAGTCTCATTACACCCAATCTACTTACTTTAACAATTGATGTTAAAGTGATAGAAACTCACCAAACCCAAAATTAACCAACTTATGAAGAGGAATTAGTTGCTAAATATGAAGATGGTGATGATTAGAGAATGATTTGAGAGGGATTAGCTTGAAACTTCCTTCTTAGATTAATGGAGACTCCTTCTAGGATTTAATTTGCCGGCATGAGGCCTTCATTTCTATTTTTAGTATGGATTAAGGTAGGTTTAGGGTGTATTTATAGATTAAGAGAGTGTTTTATGCCCTTAGATTAACCCTAGATTAATTTAGGTCCGTTAGATTTAGGAAATCTCTAGAACCAAGCCCAGCCCTAGCCAGAAAACCAGATCTGGTGCACCCAAACTTCTGGCTCGAGACGCCGTGTCGACAGGCAAGTCGACACCCCTGTCGACAGGCCTGTCGACAGCCCTGTTGACATGCTTAGGGCGGGAATCTTCCCGCCTGGCCCTGCTGGTTCTAATTTAAAATCTAAATTTAAATTCCTAAATCTGTTTTTAGCTCTAATTTTTCTGCAAACTTCTTTGGGCCATAACCGGGCCATACGGACTCCGATTCTCGAAAACTCGGACTCTATTTCGCGTATTTTTCCGAGACGAACGCAATAACGCAGCCCGTTACCCCCAATTCCCACGTCTGAGATTATTTATCCTGTAATTAGTGAATTTTAGTATTAACTAAAATTCGGGGTGTTACAACAGCTCTTATTTTCAGGTGCAAGTTGTAGACTATTTTATATCTTTCCCGATGATAGCTGCAGCCCATAGTGAAGGAGAGCAGCCCGTATGACAGTGCCGTATCATTACCGACCCCTCGAAAACGACCTTGTCGTCAAGGTCGAAGATGCCCTCTATGACGAATGTGCCACCAGGATCAAAGATGATAACTTTTCTTTCATTTCAACAAATACAGTGGAAGGGGCAGCCCATTTCTGCTTTAGCTTCTTCATTTCACCAAACGCGTTGTGTACATTATTCTCTTTCAGCTCAATATGCCATGAAAATTTTTGTGTGGCACACAATGCTTTAAAAAGTGCCGCTCACGAGTAACAAACCTCTGACTGGTAATGAACACCATTTTTGGGCACAAAATTAAAACAATGCGGTGGTGAAGAAGTTATATCCGAGTGGGATAAGGAGAAGATGGATGTCGTTGATGGCGGAGCAGTTTTGTTTGGTGATGTGAGAAGACAAGGAAGGGTTCCGAAACCACTTGTACCGAGAACAAATGATTTATTGGACTGGTTTGCGGTTGAGTCGATGTCAAAGCTAGCAGCACAAGGAATCATAATTGAAGTTGTAACCTGTCGATGTGAAGCGGAGGAAGTAGTGGTAATGATAGCAGCAGCGACAGGAAGCGGAGTCAGAGATGTCAGAGAAAGAGGGAGAAGTGGTGGTAACGTGATTTCGAAGCTAAGTTTTGTGGCGATCTCGGATACAGAGTGAATGATATGGTTGATGGAGGTTCAGATGTCGATGATGGCGGACTTGATGTCGGTGATGTCTTGTTGTTGAGTTTTAAGGGTTGCTTGAATGTCAATGATGGCGATTTGATGTTGGGTAGTGATGTCATGGAGCTTTTGGATGGATTTGCCGGTAGTGTGGTTGTGGGTGATGGTTTCGTCCATGATTCAATCTTTTGAAATGACGAAAGGGATGAGATATAGATGAAGGAGGTGAAAACAAGAATGAAAACATAAATGTAATGGTACTAATTCAGAGGAAGGATCATTTAGAGTATTAGAGAAGAAGAAGCCATAGAAATTGAAGGAGAAAGTTAAATTTTCTAGTCTGCAGTTTTCATTCATACACCAGCAATTATAAAGCTGCTACATCCATATAGATTTTGACACATGTCATCTAGACGTTTCACAATATGTTATGGCCACTACTAAAAATAGAAAAAGAAGATGTTAGTAAAATAAATTTGTTATAACAGCAGCTCTTATTTTTAGGTGAAAGTTGTAGACTATTTTTATATCTTTCCTGATGTTAGTTGTATCCCATGGTGAAGGAGAGCAGCCCGTATGACAGTGTCGTATCATATATTCTTATATTTCAACATATTTGTTTATTACATAACAACGGACTTCCAATATGTAATGATTTAATAAAATAACTAGGTAATAATTATTATGGTATAGGATTGAATGCAATTTTTATAATATATCTTAGAAACAGTATAATTTATATGATATTTTCGTTCATCCATAAAGTGGATTTTTTATGGTGTATTTGGTTAGAACGTAATGCAATCATCTTTGGCAGACCCTCGAAGCTCATGATGGGTACATGTTATCATATCCTGCATCTATTTGAATCATGGACAGGAACAAATAGGCATGCGCGCTTCAGGCTCTCCCTTCCAATACCCCAGTCTCCTGGCTCTCAAGAAAGCAGTACCTTTGCCCCTCGTTGATCCAGATGTAGCTGCTCGATATTTCATATGTAGTATTTTGGCTGCGTACTCTTACCTTATGCTCAGTTCTCTATGATGTATATAATCAGATCAGTACTAGTATTATCTTTTTGACCGCCTGGATCTAGACTACTTGCTACTGGTTGGGTCTGTCAACCAGTTTATATTATTGCGTATTATGTTTTATGCGTAACGGGCTGTGTAGTTTCACGCTACACACTCGTCTTCCTAAAAAATAATATAATAACAAAAAAAAAATCAATTTTAATATTTAATATTTTATCGTGAAATATTGTAAACAAAAAGATCTCATACTAGTGAATGGCAGAAATTTATTACCGACCTTTACACCCCATTACCACCCACAAATCGAACTGTTGTAACCGATTTCTTTGGCTGGTAATGGCATGATTTTTCTATTACCATATAAAATCAGTATGGTAATGGTTTTGAATACAAAGTTTCGGTACCGAACCGATTACACCCCTAATATCAGGGTCTATGGCCAAAAAAGCACAACAATAGTTGCATGGACTTGACTTACCAAACCCAATATTTGATGGGCTACTCTCTATGCCAACCTGGCCATAATAATATCAATATTCATCGACACTGCGTAATAATTATAAAATAACTAGTCTGACTGAATAAACAGGGGTCCTCTGCTTACTTTAATTAAATATACCTACTAACTGAGCAAAAATAAATAAATAAACAAAGAATTGAAAAAAAATACATATGCATGTATTGTAGTTGTTGGTGTATGTCCTACATCAATTAATTGTGTAAAATAACAGTTGGGAGACAAAATATCTGCCATTAATATTAGACATATCAGACCACAATCAAAAGGAGGAAGGAAGTGAAAATAAAAGGTTCAAACAAATTGCTGAAGATGTTACTGCTAAAATTGGCTGTATGGGTCATACCTTTCACGTTTGTTCTTGCACCGGTAAGGCGGTTGGTGATTCTAGTGTCCAAAGTTCAAGAATTTTATGCAAGGGCTATTGGCGGTGGGTACCATAGATACTTATGGAGCTACATTGCAAGTCTTCACTCCATGAATTATTCTAGTTTCAGTATGGCATGACTATATCTTGAATGAAGAACTGCTTCTTGTAAAGTTTCTCTTATGGCTTTCTTGATGGTATGTAAACTTCAATGGATCCACCGCTGATGGTTAGGAAGACCGAAACCGAAGACTTCTGGTAGTCTTTCCTTTTTTTTCATACTGCAATATAAAGAAAAAATGTATAGCAATCGTTTTCAGATTTTATTGAAATGTTTTTTCTTTTCTTTAAGAAAGAAAAGAAAATTGTAATTATGACAAGTAAATACGATGTAGGGATGAAAAGGTACTAGTGACTTTTTATTCTCCTATTTTATTTTTGATTGTTACTGGTTTGAGGCCCATGCTTCGCACACGGGGAATGTTGAAACAATGTGATGTGATGATATTTTTGTGGCAATATATGAGCATTTATTTCATTATATGTTTAGTTTGTGTACGGTAAGATATATGATTTGTGAAGGGCCTTAGAATGTCATAAGATTGCAAGTAGTGTAAGTTTTATACATGTTTGGAAATTTTGACACAATTAATAGGTTTGTTAGACATAGACATGGTAGGAGACAGTTGCAATGAATGACTTCTTATGGACTACCAAACCTAAATCATTTCTGATGAGCATTTGAGTACCAGAAATGCTATTCAAACTGAACGTGGTTTGGTCAAAAAATGCGAAGAGAAATGTAAACTTAGGAGTTACCCACAGGAAGTAGAAGTAAATTACAATCATACCCCCCTGAATTCAATTTTTCCTTCCTTTTTGTTGCAAGTAGAAGTAATTATACAACCACATTTGGAAATATCTAAACCAATGTATTTAGATCTTTACATTTCTTCGCCAATTTGATCTAGTTTATGGTGTGACACAAATCCTCGTATATTATTGAAAAATATTGTATGATGGTCATGCAAACTAGTACTTGGTGATTTACGAAGAGAAGCTTTGATGACCACATGTTGTGTTATTATTAACCTGTCGATCATAATCAAATTTTGGATCAAATTTCCTTGAGATGAAGCCAAATATCTCATCAATGTTGAATGTTGAGATTCCACTCTATTAGTTGTACGATTTCCAATATGCCTCATATTGTTTGTCCATGCAGCCAATTTTTTTCCTGAAATGGTACAATCCAATTATCCTTGATATAACATATGAGGCCTTTTTGTTTAGCATTTTTACTTTTAAAATATATCCATGCTTCACTGATTGACTTCTTGGTAGGCTAATCAATCAACGTATGAAATTGTTGAATGAAATCAACCCACCCTTTTGTTGATTTAGAGTATTTTCCCCCTTTGCTTCAATGTTCTTTGATATATGAAATGTACATAATAAATGGGAGGCAGCAGGAAATATGACTTGAATGATATTCATTAAGGATATTTCTCGGTCGGTGATAATTACAGAAGGAGTACAATTGGTTGGACAAATATTTTAATTAAACATTACAAAGCCCATGTGTAGTTTTCAACCATTTCATGGTTAATAAATGCATGTGCAACTATGCATGTGCAACTATGAATGTTTTCCATATGGATATGACTCCTACTATCTCTAATAAAGGTCTACACTGACGGTTAGTTTTATAGGTACAATCCATAATCAAAACATGCGGGAAACATCTAATAAGTGTTATGGAATAAGGACATGCCAAAAATAAATCTAATACCTCTTCTGCATTTTTATCTCTCTGGTGAAATTCAATATACTAGTTTTCATCTAACATATACAACATCGTTACATATATTTCCTTTCTTCCAACTCAATAACTCGATGTTTAGCCTTAAAATTGTAAATAGTTTGCATTATAAAGGCATTATTTGGGTTCTTTTCTTTGAGAATACAGAGCACTTCCCTTGGTTTTACACCACATGCACTTAATTTTATTACTTCGTTCTCTTCATTTGTGGTAAGTCATCTAACATATGAATGTCCTTCAAAATTTGTATTTTTTTCCACTAGATGATTCTGAAGTCCACATAAAACTTCTACTCTCCATTAATCAAGCATTTGCAATTTAACTCCTTTCAAAAAGAAAGGGCATCCACATTTTTTTGTTCTCGTCTTTTTACCATTCACTTGTTTGTCAATAGATGTCTTTTTTTTAACCCCAACATAAAATCCACTTCTCTCACACCAATAAGATATTCAACCTCTACGGCAGTTTTTGGTATTTTCACATTGCTTAATAGTGACAACTACTCCACACGATTTTCCAACATTTTTGCACCATTCAATGAGTCCATCACATGAGTTAAAGATCTGAGACATATATGAAAAATTAATTAATTATATATCCATTTTGTAATGTTAAAATAAAAAAAATTAACATACCTTATTATTTCGAAATGCAAAAGTGCAATCCCATTCTAATACTTGATCTTTGGAGCAAAGTGGTGGACTATGATAGATGACATAATATCAAAGTAAATATAAGAAAGCAAAATAAAACTTTATGTACAATAGCAAAAAAAAATCAATTTACCGTACTAAAAAATGATTTTTCTAGATTCAATGTACACTGCTCCATAACATCATTGTTGTGTGTACCCTTGTTTTCTACTACAATTGCATTTACCCGCTCCTCATCTATCTCAATACTTAAATCATGAATACTCCAGCTACCGTTCACTTTCATTTGTACTAAAAAAGTTGATGTTCTCATTTGTATTAGACGAACTACTCTTTTTAGACATATTCCTGCTGAACATACATCAAATGTCATATAAAAATAAAGTAAAAAAAAAGCATTTTTTTTTTGCTTTTTTACTACATTTTCAGCGGTAAACATTGTAATTTTGTATATATGTTTCATAGTACTTTGAATTGTTAATATATTAACAATTGATCTTATTTGGTGATATAACTTTAACAAATAACTACACTTATAATCAAAACACAAAGCAAAAAAAAAACAAATTTTCTACTTTCTATTTTGATTAAATTTTTAGAAGTAAACACTGTAGGTTTCACGATGCTTAGAATTGTCAATATATCAACAATTGTCTTGCATCGTCATATTACTTTGACAACTAACTACACATCAAAAGACAAAAAAAATTCTAACTTCCTTTTCGATTAAATTTTTAGAAAGAAACACTGTAGTTTGATGCAATTGTTCACATTGATTTGATATGTCAATAAATCAAAAGTTGATTTTGCATGGTGATATTTTTTTTAGAATCAATTACATCGCAATCAGAGTTTTGTTGCATATAGAATCATCTCAAGGGAAAAAATCCGTTTTGAGAAGAAGACTTCTTACCTTAATCTTCTACTTTTCTATTTTAGATTTGCATTTAGTCCACTTTTTCACAGTACATTAAAACGAGAAAAATGAGAGATCAGATTTGGTAATTTTTGGTTCAATTTTCTTATTCGTACGTAGGAAGAAAGAGAATGATAGTCGAGAAAAAGATAAATTATATGTTGGGGATTAACTAATCAAATTTTTAAAAAAACCCATAAAAGTAGGTAGCATCCCTATAAATTAGGGTGGATTAACTTAAAATTTGGTGGATGCAAATAAAATTTCCTATATATAGATAGATTGGTTTGGATAATCTCATTTATTTTGGGACATTTATTACATAAGTTATACTATATGCTGGGTCGGTCCACTGGTATTTGTTGCACCAGGCAAAACAAAATATGGTAAAGAGAAAAACATTACAATGATGAAAACGTGGCTGATGGGGATTGAAAACACGTCGCTCCCATTTATCCCGAGAATTTACACTACTGTACCACTACAAATTTCAATAATAAATTTCCCTGTCGTCTTTTATATACCAATATTTTTAAAACCACCTTGGTCACTATGTCGCCTCCTCCTCTACCACTGGTGGTGCTGCCCTAGGCGGCGACCTTGGCCCACCCCTTGGGTCGGGCAGCTTTGTGACTTCAATATTAATAGAATGGAAAATCAATTCTGCCTCTGGACTTGAGCAGCAAAATAATGATAAATGCAACTTGCATGCGATTACTAACATTAAGTTATAAAAGGTTGTTGCAAATATAACATTTATACATCATGACCCAATGGAAATATGCACATAGCTAGGTCTACAATAAATCCAGGTTCGGGTCATGTATTGTAAGCACTTCTCAGAAAAAAAACATATTAAAAAATTATAGGTGTAATGAGTTTATCAGTCCATCGAGTTCTTCTACAGTATATACAAAAAAAACATTAATACATATAAGGGTTGTTTCGCATGTTAAAAGATGGAATGGTGGTTTGAAATTGAAATAGTCCCACATCGCTATTTTTTTTGGAAAAGTGGTAAAAATTTAAGTAGACACGTAACATTAGATACTTATTTTGTTACAACAAACTATGCATCAACTCATATGCACACGTATTGTTGTTGTTTCATAACATCTTTGTCCATGTTGTCCTTTTGTACCATAAAAAAATTATGGATATTTGTTTCAAGAACAAAATTGGTTTCTCCTTTATTTCTAAAGACAATCAAACTTTGTTATCTATATCAACATCAACTTTCAAGATTTAATTGATAAAATCCAAACACAAAGATTTATGCTCAAATTTTACAAATAATAAAATTTAATTACATAATAGTTTTTCTATGATTATAAGATCAAAATAAAAAATAATAAAGAAATATTTTTTGTGAGTGTGGAACCATTATCTTTGTAAAGCTTTTTCCCAAATATAAAATGAAACTGTCTTACAAATGACTTAGTTTTTGTTGATCTAATATGAAACTATTTTCAATTCTTAGAAATAATAAAGTAAAACATTATATATATTTTTAATTATTCTTGAAATCAAAGGCTTTTGGCGATTTAGCCTTTTCAGGCGATGAACTCTCCCCACGTCCACCGCTTTCTTCTACACTCCAACCCTTCAACTTCGTCCCTCCTCACCTCACATTTCCCTCTAACATCCCGCTGATGCCTCGTAAAAGAAAGAATAAAACATCACAACTCCTGATAGAGCTAAATTCAAAATTCACAATTTGGTTGATTTTTCGCACTTGTTGACCCATCTTTTTGGCAAGGTAGATACGCATCAGATTTACGGTTATCAAAGTACTCTCAAATTGAATACGAACTCATCAAAGTACGCAACAATTTGGCCAAAGTCACGAAGTGTTCAAATACATGGTAATGTGACAAACTTCTCGGGTCGGTACTTCCTTGGTTGGGGATTTCCTATCCCATGAGTTCGTGAGATTTCGTATCTCACTTAGCATTGAGATCTAATAATGTAAAGAAAATAAAACATCTAACTAATTTCAATTTAATTATTATACATAATAATTATTGATGATAAACATTTACATTACTGTTATTTTTATATTTAGCATATTTCGAATTAACATTATTTATCTTAATTTAAAATATACATTGTTTATCTTATGTCTCGCATAGATACGAAATGGCAATGGGTCGAATCGAATGAAATGCGGTGATCGGATCAATAAAAACAAAATTTTTAGCTTGAAAAAACTCTGATCCAAATTGGGTCGGATTTAGCAAATTTTGTATCCCCTGGATACGAAATTAACGCATCATAAAAAGGCTTGCCCACGTCATGCAGATCAGCAAAATGCAGGCTACGCATCAGGGATTCAAAAAAAAAAAAAGGGTATTCGATCCTTGGATTGGAATTTCTGCACATCTCTTTGCCTGGATAAGGGCAACTCAACAACACTGCCAAATACTTGCAGATCACGCAAGTTTATGGGCGTAGCAATGTTGTTTTCTACTTGGCATTTGCATTCTGAATACGAAATGATGCCTGGATTTGGAAAATTCAGCAACCATGCCAGGCACGACTGAATCACTTCGATTTTAAGGATCAACACATGTTGATTACCTATTTTTGGTGACCGACTCAGATATGAACATAAATTTCGTATATGCAAATGCGAGGATTGACATGGAATGGTTTACACTAAATATTAGTTTACGAAGTAACATTTCGAATTGGCTTTTTGTATCCGACAAGGAGAGGGTTGCTTTGTACGGTTCGGATTCGCTTCAAGTGAAGCACCAGGATTTTGGCTAACTCCAGGGATAGGTACTGATCTCGGGTGCAAAATTTAGGACGTTGGTCCACAGACCTCACCTATAAATACCCCACTCATGTGACATTTGAGAGGGCTTTTTCGAACTGTTCATTTTGCACACATGAAGCGCAGTTTTGAACCACTTTAATAGTTTCTCTCATAGTTTTCATGGCTTTTAACATCCTTTTGGACAATGAACTTTACCTAAAAGTCCATCAACTACATTTTAGCAGTTACTTGGCTACTATGAACATTTTTGGACATAGAAGCATATCTCGAGTATATTGGACTTAAGAAGATGGCAATGGCTATAGGGAATTCACTAGGACACTGTAATTCTCACTTTACAACTTTGTAACCTAAAGTCTTGTATTCGATAAAACTTGTGATTGTAATATCTACGATGAATAGTCACGACAAAGTGGATGTAGGCATTTGTACAGAACCACTATAAATTCTACTTCTCCCTTTACTTACTTGCACATTCTACTTGGATTTACTACTTTACCAATCACACTCGGGTATTGGCGTGGTTAACCAATTCCCCACGTCAACGTTTTGGTGTACCAGGTAAGGGCACATTAGAATACCTATGGATTACCTTTGGAAACAGAGACTCAGATTTCTCTCGAATTTGAAATTGTGGTTAAGAGAAAACAAATTTCATGCAGAAATAGAGGAGAGTCAAGAGGTTTCTTCTACTGTAAATCCCTCGAACTTCGTTACTCGAGAGGATGTGGAGGGGATGGCTAAGGATATGACCAAAGAGTTGACTTCGCATCTCGAATGACAAGAAGAACTCTTTAGACGACATTATGAAGCTCTGAAGGCTCAGATGGAAGGTCTGTAAGGTCGTCGGGTTTAGGTAACATCATAGGACCAAGTACCGGTATTCCTTAAAGTTTAGCTCGGGGTTTGGGGCCAATCCCTCGAAATCAGCAGAAGGTCGATATTGATCCTTGGGTTGGTACTGTTCCCGCTACATTCGAGGATAATGCTCCTAACCCCAATGTAAGGATGGCTAAGGATGCTTTGGTTGGTCAGGTCCTCGATTCGAGTACTGACATAAGATCCAGTACGTGAAGGTGTGGATGTTAGAAGTGCTCCTACAGTTCCGAGAGTTAGGTTTATGCCGGTTGTTGGTCCTCAGATTCAAACTGAGCCAGATGTTCTTATTGCAAATCAAATGGTGACTAATTTGGAATTAAATGTTGGAGGCACCAGTGTTGGTTTGAATGAATGGAGAGAGTTTCTCGGGTCAGGAAATGAAAGTCAAATAGCTGACATGATTCGACGGTATACTCGGGACAGAGCGTCCCTATCAGACTTGGACTCTATTACCCGCAACCCGTTCTCTCGAGAGATAAGGAATTCTTAGAATCTACCGGAATTCAAATTACTGGTGCTAAAGGCTTTTGATGGTAGAAGGGATCCTACCGCTCACTTAATGTGCTACATGCGCCATATGGAAGTACTTGCAGCTTCAGATAACATAATGGTGAAGTGCTACCCTCTCTATCTTACTAACATTGCTACTATGTGGTTTAGGGAATTAGAATCAGAATTTGTCAATAGTTGAAATGTCTTGGTCAAAAAATTCATTGAACAAATCAGGATTCACATTGCTTGACACAAGAACATAATGACTCTGATGACAATTAAGTAAAGAACAGGCGAGACTCTACGTAAATTTCTGGAAAGATTCAGTGTTGTGGTGGCTTCGGTAAACAGACCGAGCCCGTCCATAGTTCTAATGGCTACAGTTTCTAACATTCTTCATAAAAATGACTTCAAAGTTTGCTATAACGAGACCCGCCGAGGGACCTTGGCGAGTTTTACTATAAAGTAGAGAGATTTCTGCATGACGAAGACTCCCAGGGTGAAAAAACAGGTTCATCGGGCCAATAAGGCAAGGGGAGTAAGATCCTCCGACCCTGGAAAAGGAAAAAAGAAAACCTTAGGGCGATCAGAATGTAAGACCATGAAGGGTAGAAAATTTCCCCTTCTATAATAAACTCACTCAGGACTTTGAAAGATTTTATTTCGAGGTTCATGGAACTGCTCCTTTCTAAAAGCCCCTCAAGTGGGAACCGATTGAAAAACAAATGAACTCTGACATGTACTATGTATTCCATGAATTGGCAGGCCATGACACTGACCAGTGTAAGAAACATTGCAATCAAATCAAACAAAGTGTCAGGAAAGGCGAGTTTGCACAGTACATCAAGAATTGGGCAACATCCACAGCGCAGAATCAGCCACCTACTACCTCTGAGGACAGAAGCGGGACATGACCTAGCACCCACGATGTCATAATCAACCGAACTGGCTTCCTGTACCTTTTTGGCTTTTAAACTCTGGTCCATGACCTTTTTTTCCGTGGTGGTTAAGTTAGCCTACATCATGTGAAAGATTAAGGCTTAATCTTCGGGTAAGCTTCGTACCCAATCTTAACCATCCACCTCTTTTAGTTTAACAACTTGTAATCAAAGGTGGCCACGTCTATTTAGACACGTACAGGGTCGGGCTGTGATCCCTAGGCGTTCTCTAAACTCGACTACAAACTGGTGTGTCCCTTTGGCTTTATCAAAAATCCTAATCTTGGTCCACCAAGAACTTTGTGATGACCCATTTTCTCGATCCTCGGAAGAACAGATAGTCAATGGAATACAACACATTAACATAACAACAAATGATAAACATTGCATTACACAACATAATGTACATCAATTACATTAGAGGATAACATCAGAGTTTAATACAACATCGTAGGATCATAATTATTCATAGCAGTTTCAACAAGAAATAGGAACACAGCCGAATAAAAGATAATCAACATAATAGAGTATTGGAGAGTCAAGAAGAAACCTCCAAATCCTGCTCTGGCTCTAGATCCAAAACCAGCTTCGATACATGACTCTAAAAGAACTAATCTAATGACCTATATATTAGACTGCCCATGTCAAAATATGGGTACTAGAGTTTGCATAGGCAAAACAAACTATGAGTCAGTCATAGGACATGTATGAAAAATCCTACAGTTATTCTTAACTTAATTTAAGGTAAGGCATATCACGAGACCACGCCGTATAATACAGATGGGTTTACTCCATACGAATATCAGTCCATAAAACCATGTAATGCTTTTTGAAAAATGAAGCCATTATAAGACTCAAGTCCCATCACACACTACAATGCAAACCGAAGGATATAGTTTTACCTTATAATGGCCAAACATGCTTGATACAAGAAAATCATTTGATACTATTATTAGTGTTTAAGTGTTAAAAACAATTTCGAAAATAAATGTATCAATCTTAGATGGAATAATACCTCATCCTATAATGTCGCCATATAGATTTACAAATAAAAACGCAAAGCTCGTATTGCAAATTGGATTCCATCAATGAACCAAGGCAAAGGATCTTCCTTATCTAATTCGGAACCATCTCTAGCAAGATGTCCTGGATTCACACGCATGCGCACCTTGGGACAACAAAGTCGGCCCACCAATTCCCAGTGAGTTCGGGTTACTCCTGAACATAACGTTCCCCAGTCGTATTTGACTGTTGTCTCGGTCGTATTTGACCATCATTCGAGGTGCCTCGATTCCAACATCTACATAAGTAAATCTGCCTGGGCTCCATACCATGGAATAACTTTTAGCTAGAAGGGAATGTATGCACTTTCTCTGGCACCCATCATCCTATTTCCGCCTCTTTCCGGGGTGTAAGGCCCTAGAATCAACGTCCACAAAGCTCTATTTTTCAACAAAAGCTTTGATCTATCTGCCAACAGCACTTGGCATGCCACATTGTCAATTTGCAAAATGATCAGTTTCTATTAATAATGTAACTATTGAGTTCATATGTCTCAAAGAAGGGTGTTAAGCTAAGAGAATATATTCTCAGCCACCACAAATATATCATTAGTAGCAACTAATCATTATAATATGAAATACAACGTCAGACACACATACATTTACAAGTTCGTTCTGGGACTGAACAAAATCGAAGGCACCTTTTTCCTCGTCCAATTAAGGAGAGAGGCCCTTTCATATCTAAACAATTAACAAGTACGTCCGTAACACTGCCACTTTCAAGGGAGCTACTCATATCTAGGGCATCAGCAAGCAGTCCATTCGATGTGAAGATTTCCAGTCTTCGACTTCAGTTCGTCGTATAATTATTCAAAATGGGTTGAACCCGATATTTCGAATAGTTCGCGTCAAAACAAAAATTCTAGGTCTTCATACTACTAGGTCTTCATACTGCTCTGGAGATACCACCACATTCGAATCATGCACGAACTTCCGTAGAAACGACACATGGAAAACATCATGCACAATTGACATCCTCTCGGGTAACTCCAATATATATGTGTGCTTTTCAATTCGCTCGATTATCAGAAATGGTCCAACAAATCTTGGAGATAACTTTCCTTTTCTTCTGAACTGAACAATATGATTCAATGGCGAAATCTTTACGAATACCATATCGCCAACGTCAAATTCCAAATCTTTTCGATGCTTATCGGCATAACTCTTCTGACGGTCTTGAGCTGCTTTCATTCAACGTTGAATGATATCGATAAAATCTGATGTCTCCCTTATCATCTCTAGCCCAAGTACCAACTTGTCTCCGGTTTCTAACCAACATGCCAGAGAAGTACACGTTCTACCAAACAACACCTTGTATGGTGCCATCCCAATGCTCGACTTGTAGCTATTATTATACGCAAACTCAACTAGATGTAGATGTTCTTCCCATGATCACCCAAAATCCAACATAAAAGCTCTTAGGAGACCTTCGAAAACTCGATTAACTCTCTTGGTTTGACCATTAGTTTGGGGATGATAAGACGTACTCAAACACAACTCGGTTCCCAAAGCCTCTTGCAAACTCTTCCAAAATCCACTTGTGAAAAATGGATCACAATCACCCACTATGCTCTTTGGAATACCGTGGAATTGAACTATCCATTTTATATAAAGCTCAGCCAACTTCGGTGCCTCTCTAGTTGATTTACCAGGAATAAACCTTGCACTTTTGGTAAAGCGATCCACGATGAACCAAATTCTTTCGTTTCCTGCCCTGGTTTGGTTCTAGGTAGTCCATCGATAATATCCGTCGATATCTGCTCCCACTTCCATGTAGTAACCTTCAATGGCTAAAGCAAACCACTTGGCTTCTTCTGTTCAGCTTTCACCAATTGACAGTTCAAGCACTTGGAAATAAACTTTACAACATCTCTTTTCATCCCTTCCCAGTAGTAGACTCTCTTCATGTCCAGATACTGTTGTATATGATGTAGTTGTATACACATTTATATGATTTTTGTTTGATGATAACAACCAAATAAATATTATTTTAAATGTGTTTGCTACTGTACTGTTCTATGTATATACATCTCAGACAGAAGTATAATATTAATATTTAATGGAATACTATTGCACAAGGATTAGAAATTCAAACAGTATTTTATTTAAATATTAATATTATATTTCAATATCAAATAGTACAATTTTTTTAACTCCACTATTTGAATACATCACTGATACACATTTCATTTTATATCCTTTTTCATATACACTAAAACATTCTACATTAACTGTACATTTTCATTCAGACTCTCTCTAGTACATACACTCATTTTCTGTCTTTGTTCTTTCAGCTTTTGTCTTCACAGCATAGTCAGTCCAGTCACCATCTGCTTACATGTCACATGAAATCAACACACAGTACACTGCAAGAGAAATAATACTGAATATATGCAAATAATTTTTTTTTAAAATTTGATTTACCTCGGTTTTCTGGTGTGTTTCTAATCATTTTTCATAACTTGATTTGATTTATCTGTGTCGAGGCAGACAGTTTGTATATGTACAGGGACAGGAAATTTTCTGAATGGCTGCATATACACACGTGTATATACACGTGTGCACTGCCACGCCAATTCATTGTGCATGTAATGACCCGAAAATCCGGTCCAATTTGATCTGACCAAAAACACAAGTCCAACCCCAATTTAAACTGAAAATCAGGAAATTAATAGAAAGAATTGAGAGGGTGAGGAAAGATAAGATAGAAACTTAGAATAGAAGAAGAAGAAGAACACAACATCAGAGTAACCCGAACCTCACAGCGGAACGAATAACATATAATATATATAACATAACCTGAAATATGCATCTGTACTTGAATATACTTCATTATCAAAGTACAACACTTACAACACAACGGAAATAGCTATAGCTATATAATCCTGAAGCCTCCTGCTCCAAGCTCTTCCAGTATATCTGTAAATCCTGACTACTTGACTATCCGTACAAAATTGGGCACCCAAGAGTTTAGGGAAAACAACAAAATAAACTCCGGGTCAGTCATGGGACTGGTATGAGTAAAACAGTTTTAACAAGTAAATGATATCTCATAAGACCACGCCGTATAACGGATCTGGTTTTTCCCTTATGAGAATCCAAATAATCTTTATATCAAAAACCTTTTGATATTATAATAATGTCTATCAACCACAACTATAATAATCATCTAGCAGAAACGCTTTCATCTCACGTTCTACATATATAGTATACAATCAAAACTGCTAGCACGTATTGGGTAATGGATTTCCAACTATGACAAGGTATGGAACAACCTTTCGCTAGTGTACCTCTGGAGAGGAATACACTGGGTTCAACAAGAACATCTTGCAACCCGGCCACACATGACCGACCACTCATTTCGCTTGAGCGTATTGAATGTATATCACCAATGGTTGGGATCAGCAACCGTTTCCCGAATGGGACAGCATCAACAATAGATTTTAGAAATAAATGAAACTCTAGATCAGGTGATTTTACACCCTACTTCGGTGCGACCGACTTAGCCATGCTGCCTGCCCGAGTTCTGTCATTTACCGGATGTGAGGCTATAAGCTACGCTTTATCATCACACCAGATTCACTTTGAATGCCACATCGTCAAATCCATCAAATCACCGATTGACGTCCTCAACCATACATTATGTGTTAGCTAAAAGAAGTTTCCTTCTCCGCTTCCACTCTTGGTACGGTTGGAGAAATCAATATACGTGATCATCTGGAAATACTCTGTCAGACATCCGTCCATACAAGTCATTCAGGAACAGGATGAACCGAAGGCACTATTCAATACATCCATCTTAGACACTGTTATCTAAGACTTATACAATAGCCCATGCACTTTACTCTGTCTTCAATTATCTTTGGCATATATGATTCGCAACGCTTATGCCAATACAGAGTGGTTCTTTGGATAATAATCCAACCGGTCTCTCCATATTAACAACGTTAAAATAGTCAAAACTTCGATAGTCTGTGAGTTAACTATCAAAGAAAAACAAGTGTGCAAACAACGATATTATTTCCAGATGGAAATTATATCGAACAAACATCATTTAACATTTATCTCTTTAGTTCATTTTACATCTCCTGTTTCCCTATATTCAACATTTGCTATTTCCTATATTTAGAAAATATACATTATTAACACTGGAAACATTTCCATTCCTTGTTTTCTGTATTTAGAAAACATTTCTGATTCTTGTTTGGAAAACATTTCCAAAACTCCTACGTTTGGATTAAGCAGATGTTTAGATAAAACATCGCTATGCCAACTCAACCATTTCCTTTAATTACTAAATTCACTTTACCACCCTTTTCTGCCGAACCTTAACCATTCCTTAGTTAAAAACGAAACCAATCAAGTTGGGGTATAATTACCTCTCAGACCTTAACTGAACAACATTTCTAACCTTGAAATAGGTAAAGTTCACTTTAAATTTCTTTAACTAACTTCCTTACTTAACCTTTCTTTTGAATAACTATATTCGATTAACTCTTTTCACTTAACTCTATTGGACTGACCCTATTGGATTAACTCTATTGGACTGGCCCTATTGATTTACTCTATTCACTTAACTCCTGTCGAATAAACTAGATTCGATAACTCCTCTAACTCTATTCGAATAAACTGTATTCGATTCACTCCTCTAACTCTATTCGAATAAACTATTCGATAACTACTCTAACCCTATTCGAATAAACTATTCGATAACTACTTTCAAATAACAATATTTGTTAACTCCTCTCGAATAATAGATTTGATAACTCTGTTCGAATAACTAGATTTGATTAACTCACCTCGAATAACCAATATTCGATTATTCCTCTCTCGAATACACTACATTCGATAACTCTACTTCGAATAAGTGATATTCGATGACTCTACTTGATTAACTCCTATTTGATTAACTCTAATTAGTTAACTCTAACTCTAACTGGTCAACCCTCACTGATTAACTCTAATCGATCATTTCTAACTCTAATTGATTTCTCTTATTCGAATAACTCCTATTTGATAACGTTTATCCATTTATAAAGATTTACTTTTGGTAACGGTTCTTCACTTTATAAATGTTCTCTTTAATAACGTTACTTCACTTATACAAGTGTGTTATACCCATTCTATTTAAAACTATCGGTGTTAAAACCAATATCTCTTATCTATATAAGTTCAGACTTATATATTCCATTTATCGAATGATAAATAATTGCTAAATTTATAAATATCATTTATAAATTTATCTATTCCATTTATCTGTTTTTCTCCATATATAAGTTCTGACTTATATATGTATATATATCACAAGATAAATATTCTCTTTTAAATCCTATTTGTTAATGGTTTACAAATATCCCCTTTTTCTAATCTATTTGTTTTACAAATATTTTCCTTTATATTTGTTTGACAAATATAACTCCTTTTTATTTGATTCACAAATATTTTTCTTTAACTCTATTGATTTTATAATTACTTCCTTATATAAAAATCCTTTTTCCTTTTATATATAAAATCCAGTGATTTTATATAAATAAATGATTTTCAAAATATACTTTGAAAATCTCCTTTTTTTTCTTTCTAGTATTTCTTATGGTTTTTAACATACCATATAACAATGATAAAAATCGTAGAAACACATATAATCAACAATAGATTATATATCACATCATATATCACAATATATGAATCACAGTAAAATAAATGTTGAGGAATCCAGTTGGATTCCTGCAACCTGTTTCCCTGCATCACAGATGTTAAACAATATAGATAACATCACTTTCAGTTCCATATGATATATTCTGTTAAACAGAATCAAATATAGAAATTCAACTAACTAACTAGCAGTTCAATCAAACAGTCAACACACAGTCAATCAGCCAATATTTAACAGTTCTAAAAATACAACATGAAATTATAAACTGTTTAGAGTTAGTGAGATTTACTCACTTTGGACTATCATCGTCAATAACGATAATTGTCATTGATTCAGATTGGACAATTTATTTTGCAATAAATTGTAACGAGCTCGGATCTACCCCAGTCGGTTCCAGCGCGTAGTGTCCGTCCATACGATCCCAACGGATCTGAATTTGCGAAATTTTGATTTCGTATGACTATGTTATTCCTTTTATAAGATCTTACACCATTTAAATTAAATAAAAACCACATTCCTTACTTTAATTGGGCTCACCACTTCTATAAGGCCCAATCCCAGTCATGAATACCCAACCTGACCCTTAGTACTTATCTTCCCCAAATCGTTGCTGTGCCTTGCTCCAACCAAACACCATTACCCAATGCTCACCTCCACCGAACTACACCTCCACTTCACCGATCAACAAATGGACACTGCCATCAATCCTCACTTCATCTACCCTTCCTTCTCCACTCGGTAAGATTTGGTTCGATCTCTTCCTGTCGAGTGCGACGCCACGGAGGACTGATGCCAGGTCCGAACTTTTCTGGCACGGAAATCTCCAAGGTGTTGCCAACATCAGCTATTCGACATCCGCAACCCAAAACTAGCACTCAAACACCACCTCGATGCTCATATTTCCCGAAATCGCAAACCCTAGAATCCCTGCTTTACTTTCGACGGCCAGAACACTAGACCGAGCGATATGAATTGGGTACCAACGTGAAGAGGATTGAAACCAGATCTCAAATATAGTTATCACATGATTTATGGGTTTTGTTTTGATTTTATTTTGGTTTTAGAAGGATCGAATGAAATTCCTGTAACACAAATGTTACGGCGGAACAAAAGAGTTGACTGAGGAATGAAATTTTTAGGTTAAGGAAGGAGTTAGGTGTATTTATAGTGTAAATAAATATCCAGATATTTGTTTAGATATTTTTAGATATTTTTATTTATATCATTTTCTATTCGTATCCGTCTTCTAAAAATCCGTACGATCACGTACGATGCCTAAAAATCACGAAACTGGACATGTAGCTAGAGTTCGACATTACGGTCCCAACGAAACTGGTTTCGTCAAATTCCGACTACGTATGCTCACACGACGTATTTTTAACCGTTAGAATATCGACTGTTTTTCACTCTAAAAATCCGTATGGCCACACAGTGACTCTAAAAATCACGAAACTGGAAATCTAACAACTATTTAATATTGCAGATCCAACAAAATTAGTTTCGTCGAATTCCGACTTCGTTTGCAAAAGTGGCTATTTTTAAAGCTCTGAATGACCCATTTAAATATATAAATATATTTAAATATAATTAAATAAAATATTAATAAATTAATATTATCGTATATATTCGCAGTGGAATACCATACAGCTCTACAATATTCCTATATGAATTTCTAACTTGATATTTCAATCTGGGTCAACCCGATATTCGATTTATATTGAAATTCCTTTTTAAAATATAAATAATTCCTTTACAAATTATAAAGTAATTCCACAGCGACTTTTCTAAAATTTTATTTGGACATAAATCAAAATGTACACGACGAAATCCTGATTTTTTTCTTCCACTAGAAAGATATACTCCACCAGCTCCACACGTTTCTTGTTTCACAAAAATCCGGCTTAAAACGAATCATGTACATTCAGTTGAAGTTCAAATCGCCAAATCGCAAACTGCAGCGCCATTTCGAGCTCAATTTTAATTATATTATAACTCTACGTTCAAACTGTCATTTATATAATATATTCGTCATTCTAATTCAATTCTAAACTGAATTAAATATCACAGATGATCCAGTTCACATCATATCGCCTTTTCCACCAATTCTGATTATTTCATAATTAAATATATTATTTTTTAAATTAAATATTCATCATTATTTAATTCCACGACCATTTTATTCATTATATCACTATTTATATAATTAAATAAATTAATTATAATACCTCTTTAAATGCGGGTCATTACAGTGCAACGGAGGAGTAGCCATGCGGACCATCTCAACTCATTGCATATGAATATGGTCGAGAGTGTGCTCAATCAAAGCAACAAATACAAAGTTACCCAAATTCAAACAGCAAAGGAATTTCAGCAAGCTTATGGTGCAGCTAAAACAAGAAATGGATACATGGTCAATGTAGCATGGTTTTTTTTAATTTTCAATGTATACAATGAAGCATGGAGGGTGAAACATCATGGCAGCTTAAATACAAATATATATGCATGGAGCTAGAATTTTTTTTTAATATGCATGAACTCAAGAGTGCTCAGCATACAAGAATGCAATGTGGTCAGCACAATGCAAGGCAGGTCAAACAGAGCATAGTACTGTTCAATATGGTCGAGGCATAACAGCAGCTCAAGTATGGTAATGGTACAACATATGTACACAAGCAGCAAAATGGTGAATCAGCAGTGCAGTTCAAGTGAAGCTAGGATACACAAATTCATGTATCAGTTTTGGTGTACACTGTATGATGAATGGTGCAAATTGCTTCAGCAAACATGGAAAGATCAAAAATGAAACAGTTCAAGAATGGAGCATGGCAACATAATACAAAACAACACAGTCATCAACAAGTATATGCGTGTACAAGGTTGAACTCATATTCATGGCAGCAAACATCTCAAATGGTTACAGTAAAGCCACCATGAATATTAAGACTTTACATGTAAACATGAACAAATGGTTGCAATTCAAGTTGTTCCAGTATTGCATAAACAAGTACAAGAAGTAGCAACGCAAACAACATGTGCATGTATAGAGAGCAAAATTAACGCTGCTAATATGACCGAAATGGAACATATATGGCAAGTTGTTTAAAATTGTTTCCAGTGATGACACAGCTTTCACAAACCATTCGAGGCGGCATTTCATATTCGACATGAAAGTTTTTTTTAATCAAGAAGTCCAAATTTGGTAACAACATTTTCTCCATAATTCATGCACATCTATTTTGGCAAGTTTTCGAAATCATCTAAATTTTCAAGAGAAATAAATCATGGTCATTGTCGGCAAGAATCAATTCTAGAAATTTGTTTTGGAAAACTGTGTTGAGCAAAAAGATTTCATTCTCTTTTCCAGAAATAAATTTAAGCATGAAGCAGTTTTTTTTAATTACAAACATATTTGGAAAATACTCTTTTCATATAAGGGATGAGATCATTTTTGGGACAGTTTATTTCCAGAAGTGAATGAATGATTCACAGAAATTCAATTTCAATTATTTCCTGTTTTGATTCAATCAATATATCATTTTAAGGCAAAGCAACAATCAACCAAAAGAGGAAACTGAATTTCCAAAATTTCAGGAATTAAAATTGGCAAGAATTCTTTTCAGAAAGACTTTTATCAATCAAGAATTTTCATCAAGGAATCACACGCAAGGGCTAAAGGGAAAAGGTTTATTGTTTTCCAGTCTTATCAAGAATGGATTTCCAGAATCAACACAATGCGAACAAGGCAACAAATTCAAACTCAATCAAAGCCGTGGACATCATCTCAAAGAAGGAAACAAATTCACATGCAACCAGGCCAAGTGTAACACCCCACCTCCGCTAGGGTCACTCACAAAGGGAATGCACTAGGTTTGGAGGATTATTATTGGTAAAGATGCACAGAAATATTACAAGACAGAACATATCTAAAATAGCGGAAGTAAAATCAAACTTTCATAACATGAATAAATAAGGTCTAAAGCCTTTTACATCAGAGTACATCAAAACCTGTCTTGCAATAATAAAGAAGCATAAAGACTTTTTCATAAATTATTCCCCAAGAAAAAAGCAGTAAAGTAGCCATAGCCAAGAAAAATCCAAGCCATCCATGATGACCTTCAAGCAGAAGAAGTCCGAACTAAACAACAGTATTTCCTCCCTGTAACCTGGGGGGGGGGGAACGGAAGAAAAGAGGCGAAACAAAACGGGTCAGTCAAAAAGACTGAGTAAGCCCTATCTACTATTAGTATAAAAACTAGTAAAGTTAACTGACATGAGAAACTGAGATGAACATAAGCATGATAACAAGATAGATAAGCTAAATCAAAATAACAGGATGAACTACTGAACTCAGATAAACTAGGGTGTCGTGATAAACTACGATGTCAAGATAAAACAAGGTATCACATTGTCAGGTTTCTATCAAGTATAATATCCCAAGATATCTATCGCATATAACGTCCCATGGCATCTATCCTGTATATCCGCTCTGCACCTACCGTACTAGTACCCCAACTGTATTACGTGTTATCCGTGAATGACCCTTACTCAAAAGTCGTGTAATGGTCCATGTCAACCTAATATGCCGCATATATAGGTTACTCAACTCATATGTTTCTTTCCATGTATAAGTTCAGTCCTTTGCCGTAGGCTGTACGGGCTTTCCCATGTAAATGGTTTATCCTTAAAGTTGTTTTGGACTGCAACCCTTGATCTAGTTGTGTTTCCTTACCATGAACTATCGCGCGTCCACTTAGGATTTATGCCACCTAGGACCGCTAGGGATTATGCTACCTAATGAACGTTTCCGTGTCTCGGTTTTGGGTTTTGGCCACCTAGGATCACTAGGGATTATGCCACCCGTCAACCGCGCCCTTGATCCCACGTATGTATCGTGAATCGTTTTCCATGTCTAGATGCACATGTTCCCCAATGTGCTATCCGAGTTCCGTGCCAGGGCAAATCAAGAAATACGGAACTCGGTCGGGAGCTTTAAATCGTCTATCGATGCAGATATCAAGGTCTGTTTTTGTACCCGTGGCTATGGTCCCACTGACCCCTCCCTCAACTACTGAAAGGCAATCCAAGAAAAATCATGTATAAGAACCACTCTCCAGCCCCACTATAGCCCACTTTCCTACGGGCCAACCTCACCCATGACTCGATAGCAAGCACATGGTCTGTTGGGGGTTCCCTGCCTTTCCGCACGTACACGATTGACTAAAGATGGTAGGTAGTCGGCGATGTGCTATCCAGGGCAAAAACCAAGAATCGTCGACTCCACGCTAATCCATCCCAGTCTTTAGGTCGCTCGCATAGCAACCAAGGCATACTCTTGGCTCTTCTACCGCAGACCTTAACCTCTTGTGAGCCCAGGCGGATCATCTGCAACCTCACAGAGGGATACCAAGAGTATCGTCACGTCCCCCGAAGCTTCCCCTTCGGCACCCAGTGCGCTGGAGCTTTTATCCAAGTCAGATAACTTGCTCCTCCTCGTATACTAAGCGATGACCCACCGTATCAGGTCACTCATCGCTTTGTGAATTAGTCCTATGTCCTTAGCTAAGAATTATTACTTAGTTACCCTTAACTAATGTTTACCACTTAGCTTCCTTTCCCGTTATCCTTGATTAACCATGATTTTCTACCTAGTTCCTCTAACTAGGGTTTGTCTATTGGGTTAAGTGTTATCATTCAAGTCCATGACTTAACCCGCCCACGAATCACGTCAAGATTGGCTAAGTATTTAAGCTCAAGACTTTGCCCTACAAGTTGGTTAAGTGTACCCAGAGGCTCATGACTTAACCCTATCGAGTCAAATTGGTCGAGTACCAGTTTACCCTAATCCTATCGGATTATCTTGCTAGATTGATTAAGCATAGATTATCTTAATCCCATCCAATTATCGAGTCGGATTGGTTAAGTATAGGTTGGCTTAACCCCATCCTCTAATCGTACTAGAATGGTTAAGTATACTTTAAAAAAAAAGTCTTGTAACTTAACCTTATCAGGTCCGCGTATTAGATTGGTTAAGTGTGGGTCACTTAATCCTCATCAAATCACCATGTATAATTGGTTAAGTATAAGTTGCTTAACCCCATTAGATTATCACGTTAAGTTGGTTGAGTATTGGTTACTTAACCTCATTGAATTACCAAGTCGGATTAATTAAGTTTAGGTTAACTTAACCCCATCCGATTACCATGTTTAGACTAATTGAGTCTAATCTTTACCCCATCCATTAACTGTATCTTTCGTTTAAGTGTCATTAAGGAAACTTACTTAACCTTACCAAGTTATCGTGTTGGATTGATTAAGTGTTGATTAACTTAACCCCGTCCACTAGTCGTATAAAAATGGTTAAGTGTCATTAGGCAAATCAAGTTACTTAACCTACCCAGCCTTGTCATGTTTTGTTAAGTATCATTAGCCTAATCAAATTACTTAACCCACTTGTCCATGTCATATTTGGTTAAGAGTCGTTAATCAACTTGTCTTAACCCTATTATGTGGCATTAATTACTTAATGCACCTTCACCTCTCACATTAGACTTTGTTGTGGTTACTAGTTAAGCCGGTCGGTTCCGGGTAGCTTTACACCAGAACTTGGTCTAACCTCGGGTTCGAGCACACATGACCAACTTCTCACATTGGGTCCTATTGTTTGCAACTACTAGTTAGGCCGGTCGGTTCCGGGTAGTTTTACATTGCAAACTCAACCCAACCTCGAGTTGGCCACTTTCATGTTTAGTCTAGTGTCATGTTCATATTCAAGTTTTCAAGCAATTGGGTAGACCTAACTTAATAGGTAAATTCCCAATGGGTAGACCTAACTTAATAGGTAAATTCCCAAGCTTATGTTTTTATGCATACTTACATGTCAACTTCCATGTTATATTTCAAGTCATGTTTTCAAGTATAAACACATGTCATATTTAACGTTACATGTTGTCATGTTTATACCCATTTACCCAAATCATATTCATGTCATTATGTTTCCCCATAATGTTACCCCAACGCTTTTAAACTCGCATATACGTTCGCAACAACGTAATGGACTAAAAGAAGAGACTTGGCAAAGGCATGACAAAAATGGATATTAAGCCACAAGTTAATCATGGTAGCAAATGAGGCACAAATGTGTTCATTAACTCGCGTGTTACATTCTTAAGCCTCAAAAACATGCATAAACCCAAACTTGGCACATAAACGAATCATGGTGACAAAAGACATGGAGTGATGACTAGCAACTCGCATATATCATCATATAAGGATTATGACTTCATATGCAAGTTGACATAATGATTATGAAGGTCCTCATGTTGCATAATGCAACATTTCAACATAAAGGTTGTGGCTTTTAGCTCATAGGATCAAGATAATGACTTCATAAACTTGCATAACATGATATCATGCATCATTCTCAATGATCAAACCCAAACTTTCAACATGCATTTTTAACTTCATAGTTAATATCTAAGAGTAGGGAAGGGCTTACATTGCTATGAAGGCCTAAATCGATTAAACTAAAGCTTATGATGAAGCATATGCATGCCATCACCCAAAAACCCAAAGATGGATGCTCCAAATCACTAAAAACACCATCTTTAAGAACAAAGATCAAATCTTTTGCCTTGAAATCAACTTGAGAAGCTCTCATACTAGCATAGGGACTCTCTAACACTCTCATGATCATGGAACCTCTCATAGGAATGAAGTGGAGGCTAGGATAGTTGAGTGGAGGCCATGAGAGTAGAAATTTTGCCATAGTTTAGTTACATGAGTGAATAATGAGGGTTTAGGGGAGGGTTAGGGGATTATTTATAGAAGATTAGGCTAGTTAGGACCCTTAGATTAACCCTAGGACCAACCTGAACCGTCAGATTTCAAACCAGGCCCAGAAACCTAGCCTAGATAGAAACAGGTGCACCAGGCAAGACTGCTCGTCTGAGCCAGGTCGACAGCCCAGTCGACAGGGATGTCGACTTGGTCAGACCAAGTCGACTCCCAAGTCGACAGGGCTGTCGACTTGGGTACTGTGGCGGGAACTTTTCCCGCCTGGCCCATCTGGCCCAATTTTCCAAATTCAAGTTTGAATTTGAAATCTGTTTTTACTTAGAAATTTTCTGAAAACTTCGTTGGGCCTTAATTGGGTCATACGGACTCCGATTTTCGAAAACTCGGACTCTATTTCGCGTATTTTTCCGAGACGAACGCAATGGTACAGCCCGTTTAACTTGATTCAGAATTTAAAATTAAACTCTGCCTCGATTCTTGTCTTACTCATGTTATCGAAATACGGGTTGTTACATTCTCCCCACCTTTTAGGATTTCGTCCCCGAAATCTCCAAGTTAGGAAGAACCTATCCTACCATCCATCATCCATCTACTCAAAACATCATCCACAAGCAATCATTGTCCTTAGATGATTTCTAATGCTATATGAATATATGCAGAACGTGTGTGTACATGTTCCTTAGCTAATGCTAATGATCAGGCCTGAATAATCTTTCTAATGCAAAAATATGTATAGTGCCATGAATCCAACATGTATGCAAATAGTCCTAGTCATATAGATACTATATGCGTGCACAATCATTCATTCATATGCAACAACCGCATGATAACACATTCGATTTCATCCATAAACAAGTATAAATACTCGTGCATATGCAATATGAAATGTGACCGAGTCGAGCTAGTATCTAATGTGTATTCGCGCATCCATGAGCAACCACTTGCAACCATATCAATCATAACATGTTTCAAATACATGTTTACATCCATAGGGTTCTACCTAGGATTCCATGAAACAGGGTCGAGAAGATAAACAAGACAAACTCCTTACGGGGTTTGTAACAGAAAATAGGACCGAGAGGATGCTCACAAAAGATAGCCTACAAGTAAGCTCTACAGAAAACAGGGATCAAGGATATACTCCCAAAAAGAGATATTATGCGCGCATCTAGCCTTTGGCCATCAAAGTCGTTTTTCCTTGAGCTCAATTCCATTGTGCCTTGTCAGTCCTTTAACTTCGCGATTTCGTAGCTTCTTATTTCCTGTTAACATAACATGAGCTGGAACTCATTTCTTCGTCGCCTCTCGTTCCCCTCGCCCACTTGGCGCAAACATGACTGCGTACTCATGATCTTATGCAAGCTTTCCCAAAATTAGTGAATCTCGGACCTCGTACCACAAGGTATTCCACGTAGAAGAACTTTCTCTTGAAAGTAAACGGATGTCAACCAAGCGCACTTACTAGGGTGGTCTTTATGACCCATGCATAAGTGAAATAAACCATCCGTCTTATCGGCGAACACCACTCGATCGGGCTTCAAATTTCCAATAAAGGTATCAAGGGATTCTAGGTAACTAATCATGACCGAACCCAAAAGGTTCCATGAGACTTCGAGGGTATTACCAAGGCTAGTCAAGAGTCTAACTACCCTCCTATCAAAACCGAGAGTGGCACCCCTTACTGGATAACCACTTCATCCCTAGAATCCATCCATAACCGAGGCATATCATTCTCAAATCCAAAGCAAGTCATGAATAAATGGACCGATTCTCCACAGGACTTGAGGCAAAAATGGGATTCTCTATTACGCTAGTACTTAAGGTGCAGAGACTCTACTATCGAAGCAGACTTAAATGATACGATGATCAAACCAAAGTCCTAACGGGATGATAGAGAAGAAAAGCTAAACCTTTAACAAGATCGTTACCCTCCTTCCGAGGTACTCTAGAAATGAGAGCATACTACTGCCCTCCCGATGATCTTGTCCTTGTCCCATGATACTTAACTATCCGTCCCGTTTTACCATGCCAAAGGTACTCTCTCGTCATGGGTTTCATTGTTCATCTTTCTCCCTCCTTTGAGGATTAAGTCAGGCCAACAAGTTGTTCATCCTTAAACTCGTATCCTTTATTCTCTTTCCCATTATCCTTTCTTATAACACGGCCACTGGTCTCTCGAGAACCACCTCCATCGCATGGAAAGCACTTTCGTAGATAGAAAAGACTAGTCGCAGTTAAAACCACTGTGACTACCGATGGAGGAACGAAAGGAAAAGATACTCAATCAAGGAAACAAGGATAGTGCTAATGGCCTTTGGGGAATAGTCTTTTTCTTTTAAAAGAAAATTTTCTTGAAAAATGCTTCTTTATAAACGATTTTTCAAATAGTTTTCAGAAGGTCTTTAAAAACTTTTGCCCAGTCTGGTAACCTTCTGCTCTGATACCAAATGTAACACCCCACCTCCGCTAGGGTCACTCACAAAGGGAATGCACTAGGTTTGGAGGAGTATTATTGGTAAACATGCACAGAAATATTACAAGACAGAACATATCTAAAATAGCGGAAGTAAAATCAAACTTTCATAACATGAATAAATAAGGTCTAAAGCCTTTTACATCAGTGTACATCAAAACCTGTCTTGCAATAATAAAGAAGCATAAAGACTTTTTCATAAATTATTCCCTAAGAAAAAAGCAGTAAAGTAGCCATAGCCAAGAAAAATCCAAGCCATCCATGATGACCTTCAAGCATAAGAAGTCCGAACTAAACAACAGTATTTCCTCCCTGTAACCTGGGGAGGGGGGGAAACGGAAGAAAAGAGGCGAAACAAAACGGGTCAGTCAAAAAGACTGAGTAAGCCCTATCTACTATTAGTATAAAAACTAGTAAAGTTAACTGACATGAGAAACTGAGATGAACATAAGCATGATAACAAGATAGATAAGCTAAATCAAAATAACAGGATGAACTACTGAACTCAGATAAACTAGGGTGTCGTGATAAACTACGATGTCAAGATAAAACAAGGTATCACATTGTCAGGTTTCTATCAAGTATAATATCCCAAGATATCTATCGCGTATAACGTCCCATGGCATCTATCCTGTATATCCGCTCTGCACCTACCGTACTAGTACCCCAACTGTATTACGTGTTATCCGTGAATGACCCTTACTCAAAAGTCGTGTAATGGTCCATGTCAACCTAATATGCCGCATATATAGGTTACTCAACTCATATGTTTCTTTCCATGTATAAGTTCAGTCCTTTGCCGTAGGCTGTACGGGCTTTCCCATGTAAACGGTTTATCCTTGAAGTTGTTTTGGACTGCAACCCTTGATCTAGTTGTGTTTCCTTACCATGAACTATCGCGCGTCCACTTAGGATTTATGCCACCTAGGACCGCTAGGGATTATGCTACCTAATGAACGTTTCCGTGTCTCGGTTTTGGGTTTTGGCCACCTAGGATCACTAGGGATTACGCCACCCGTCAACCACGCCCTTGATCCCACGTATGTATCGTGAATCGTTTTCCATGTCTAGATGCACATGTTCCCCAATGTGCCATCCGAGTTCCGTGCCAGGGCAAATCAAGAAATACGGAACTCGGTCGGGAGCTTTAAATCGTCTGCCGATGCAGATATCAAGGTCTGTTTTTGTACCCGTGGCTATGGTCCCACGTGACCCCTCCCTCAACTACTGAAAGGCAATCCAAGAAAAATCATGTATAAGAACCACTCTCCGGGCCCACTATAGCCCACTTTCCTACGGGCCAACCTCACCCATGACTCGATAGCAAGCACATGGTCTGTTGGGGGTTCCCTGCCTTTCCGCACGTACACGATTGACTAAAGATGGTAGGTAGTCGGCGATGTGCTATCCAGGGCAAAAACCAAGAATCGTCGACTCCACGCTAATCCATCCTAGTCTTTAGGTCGCTCGCATAGCAACCAAGGCATACTCTTGGCTCTTCTACCGCAGACCTTAACCTCTTGTGAGCCCAGGCGGATCATCTACAACCTCACAGAGGGATACCAAGAGTATCCTCACGTCCCCCGAAGCTTCCGCTTCGGCACCCAGTGCGCTGGAGCTTTTATCCAAGTCAGATAACTTGCTCCTCCTCGTATACTAAGCGATGACCCACCGTATCAGGTTACTCATCGCTTTGTGAATTAGTCCTATGTCCTTAGCTAAGAATTATTACTTAGTTACCCTTAACTAAGGTTTACCACTTAGCTTCCTTTCCCGTTATCCTTGATTAACCACGATTTTCTACCTAGTTCCTCTAACTAGGGTTTGTCTATTGGGTTAAGTGTTATCATTCAAGTCCATGACTTAACCCGCCCACGAATCACGTCAAGATTGGCTAAGTATTTAAGCTCAAGACTTAGCCCTACAAGTTGGTTAAGTGTACCCAGAGGCTCATGACTTAACCCTATCGAGTCAAATTGGTCAAGTACCAGTTTACCCTAATCCTATCGGATTATCTTGCCAGATTGATTAAGCATAGATTATCTTAATCCCATCCAATTATCGAGTCGGATTGGTTAAGTATAGGTTGGCTTAACCCCATCTTCTAATCGTACTAGAATGGTTAAGTATACTTTAAAAAAAAAGTCTTGTAACTTAACCTTATCAGGTCCGCGTATTAGATTGGTTAAGTGTGGGTCACTTAATCCTCATCAAATCACCATGTATAATTGGTTAAGTATAAGTTGCTTAACCCCATTAGATTATCACGTTAAGTTGGTTGAGTATTGGTTACTTAACCTCATTGAATTACCAAATCGGATTAATTAAGTTTAGGTTAACTTAACCCCATCCGATTACCATGTTTAGACTAATTGAGTCTAATCTTTACCCCATCCATTAACTGTATCTTTCGGTTAAGTGTCATTAAGGAAACTTACTTAACCTTACCAAGTTATCGTGTTGGATTGATTAAGTGTTGATTAACTTAACCCCGTCCACTAGTCGTATAAAAATGGTTAAGTGTCATTAGGCAAATCAAGTTACTTAACCTACCCAGCCTTGTCATGTTTTGTTAAGTATCATTAGCCTAATCAAATTACTTAACCCACTTGTCCATGTCATATTTGGTTAAGAGTCATTAATCAACTTGTCTTAACCCTATTATGTGGCATTAATTACTTAATGCACCTTCACCTCTCACAATAGACTTTGTTGTGGTTACTAGTTAAGCCGGTCGGTTCCGGGTAGCTTTACACCACAACTTGGTCTAACCTCAGGTTCGAGCACACATGACCAACTTCTCACATTGGGTCCTATTGTTTGCAACTACTAGTTAGGCCGGTCGGTTCCGGGTAGTTTTACGTTGCAAACTCAACCCAACCTCGAGTTGGCCACTTTCATGTTTAGTCTAGTGTCATGTTCATATTCAAGTTTTCAAGCAATTGGGTAGACCTAACTTAATAGGTAAATTCCCAATGGGTAGACATAACTTAATAGGTAAATTCCCAAGCTTATGTTTTTATGCATACTTACATGTCAACTTCCATGTTATATTTCAAGTCATGTTTTCAAGTATAAACACATGTCATATTTAACGTTACATGTTGTCATGTTTATACCCATTTACCCAAATCATATTCATGTCATTATGTTTCCCCATAATGTTACCCCAACGCTTTTAAACTCGCATATACGTTCGCAACAACGTAATGGACTAAAAGAAGAGACTTGGCAAAGGCATGACAAAAATGGATATTAAGCCACAAGTTAATCATGGTGGCAAATGAGGCACAAATGTGTTCATTAACTCGCGTGTTACATTCTTAAGCCTCAAAAACATGCATAAACCCAAACTTGGCACATAAACGAATCATGGTGACAAAAGACATGGAGTGATGACTAGCAACTCGCATATATCATCATATAAGGATTATGACTTTGTATGCAAGTTGACATAATGATTATGAAGGTCCTCATGTTGCATAATGCAACATTTCAACATAAATGTTGTTGCTTTTAGCTCATAGGATCAAGATAATGACTTCATAAACTTGCATAACATGATATCATGCATCATTCTCAATGATCAAACCCAAACTTTCAACATGCATTTTTAACTTCATAGTTAATATCTAAGAGTAGGGAAGGGCTTACATTTCTATGAAGGCCTAAATCGATTAAACTAAAGCTTATGATGAAGCCTATGCATGCCATCACCCAAAAACCCAAAGATGGATGCTCCAAATCACTAAAAACACCGTCTTTAAGAACAAAGATCAAAGCTTTTGCCTTGAAATCAACTTGAGAAGCTCTCATACTAACATAGGGACTCTCTAACACTCTCATGATCATGGAACCTCTCATAGGAATGAAGTGGAGGCTAGGATAGTTGAGTGGAGGCCATGAGAGTAGAAATTTTGCCATAGTTTAGTTACATGAGTGAATAATGAGGGTTTAGGGGAGGGTTAGGGGCTTATTTATAGAAGATTAGGCTAGTTAGGACCCTTAGATTAACCCTAGGACCAACATGAACCGTCAGATTTCAAACCAGGCCCAGAAACCTAGCCAAGATAGAAACAGGTGCACCAGGCAAGACTGCTCGTCTGAGCCAGGTCGACAGCCCAGTCGACAGGGCTGTCGACTTGGTCAGACCAAGTCGACTCCCAAGTCGACAGGGCTGTCGACTTGGGTACTGTGGCGGGAACTTTTCCCGCCTGGCCCATCTGGCCCAATTTTCCAAATTCAAGTTTGAATTTGAAATCTGTTTTTACTTAGAAATTTTCTGAAAACTTCGTTGGGCCTTAATTGGGTCATACGGACTCCGATATTCGAAAACTCGGACTCTATTTCGCGTATTTTTCCGAGACGAACGCAATGGTACAGCCCATTTAACTTGATTCAGAATTTAAAATTAAACTCTGCCTCGATTCTTGTCTTACTCATGTTATCGAAATACGGGTTGTTACATTCTCCCCACCTTTTAGGATTTCGTCCCCGAAATCTCCAAGTTAGGAAGAACCTATCCTACCATCCATCATCCATCTACTCAAAACATCATCCACAAGCAATCATTGTCCTTAGATGATTTCTAATGCTATATGAATATATGCAGAACGTGTGTGTACATGTTCCTTAGCTAATGCTAATGATCAGGCCTGAATAATCTTTCTAATGCAAAAATATGTATAGTGCCATGAATCCAACATGTATGCAAATAGTCCTAGTCATATAGATACTATATGCGTGCACAATCATTCATTCATATGCAACAACCGCATGATAACACATTCGATTTCATCCATAAACAAGTATAAATACTCGTGCATATGCAATATGAAATGTGACCGAGTCGAGCTAGTATCTAATGTGTATTCGCGCATCCACGAGCAACCACTTGCAACCACTTGCAACCATATCAATCATAACATGTTTCAAATACATGTTTACATCCATAGGGTTCTACCTAGGATTCCCTGAAACAGGGTCGAGAAGATAAACAAGACAAACTCCTTACGGGGTTTGTAACAGAAAATAGGACCGAGAGGATGCTCACAAAAGATAGCCTACAAGTAAGCTCTACAGAAAACAGGGATCAAGGATATACTCCCAAAAAGAGATATTATGAGCGCATCTAGCCTTTGGCCATCAAAGTCGTTTTTCCTTGAGCTTAATTCCATTGTGCCTTGTCCGTCCTTTAACTTCGCGATTTCGTAGCTTCTTATTTCCTATTTCCATAACATGAGCTGGAACTCATTTCTTCGTCGCTTCTCATTCCCCTCGCCCACTTGGCGCAAACATGACTGCGTACTCATGATCTTATGCAAGCTTTCCCAAAATTAGTGAATCTCGGACCTCGTACCACAAGGTATTCCACGTAGAAGAACTTTCTCTTGAAAGTAAACGGATGTCAACCAAGCGCACTTACTAGGGTGGTCTTTATGACCCATGCATAAGTGAAATAAACCATCCGTCTTATCGGCGAACACCACTCGATCGGGCTTCAAATTTCCAATAAAGGTATCAAGGGATTCTAGGTAACTAATCATGACCGAACCCAAAAGGTTCCATGAGACTTCGAGGGTATTACCAAGGCTAGTCAAGAGTCTAACTACCCTCCTATCAAAACCGAGAGTGGCACCCCTTACTGGATAACCACATCATCCCTAGAATCCATCCATAACCGAGGCATATCATTCTCAAATCCAAAGCAAGTCATGAATAAATGGACCGATTCTCCACAGGACTTGAGGCAAAAATGGGATTCTCTATTACGCTAGTACTTAAGGTGCAGAGACTCTACTATCGAAGCAGACTTAAATTATACGATGATCAAACCAAAGTCCTAACGGGATGATAGAGAAGAAAAGCTAAACCTTTAACAAGATCGTTACCCTCCTTCCGAGGTACTCTAGAAATGAGAGCATACTACTGCCCTCCCGATGATCTTGTCCTTGTCCCATGATACTTAACTATCCGTCCCGTTTTACCATGCCAAAGGTACTCTCTCGTCATGGGTTTCATTGTTCATCTTTCTCCCTCCTTTGAGGATTAAGTCAGGCCAACAAGTTGTTCATCCTTAAACTCGTATCCTTTATTCTCTTTCCCATTATCCTTTCTTATAACACGGCCACTGGTCTCTCGAGAACCACCTCCATCGCATGGAAAGCACTTTCGTAGATAGAAAAGACTAGTCGCAGTTAAAACCACTGTAACTACAGATGGAGGAACGAAAGGAAAAGAGACTCAATCAAGGAAACAAGGATAGTGCTAATGGCCTTTGGGGAATAGTATTTTTCTTATAAAAGAAAATTTTCTTGAAAAATGCTTCTTTATAAACGATTTTTCAAATAGTTTTCAGAAGGTCTTTAAAAACTTTTGCCCAGTCTGGTAACCTTCTGCTCTGATACCAAATGTAACACCCCACCTCCGCTAGGGTCACTCACAAAGGGAATGCACTAGGTTTGGAGGAGTATTATTGGTAAACATGCACAGAAATATTACAAGACAGAACATATCTAAAATAGCGGAAGTAAAATCAAACTTTCATAACATGAATAAAAAAGGTCTAAAGCCTTTTACATCAGAGTACATCAAAACCTGTCTTGCAATAATAAAGAAGCATAAAGACTTTTTCATAAATTATTCCCCAAGAAAAAAGCAGTAAAGTAGCCATAGCCAAGAAAAATCCAAGCCATCCATGATGACCTTCATGCAGAAGAAGTCCGAACTAAACAACAGTATTTCCTCCCTGTAACCAGGGGGGAAACGGAAGAAAAGAGGCGAAACAAAACGGGTCAGTCAAAAAGACTGAGTAAGCCCTATCTACTATTAGTATAAAAACTAGTAAAGTTAACTGACATGAGAAACTGAGATGAACATAAGCATGATAACAAGATAGATAAGCTAAATCAAAATAACAGGATGAACTACTGAACTCAGATAAACTAGGGTGTCGTGATAAACTACGATGTCAAGATAAAACAAGGTATCACATTGTCAGGTTTCTATCAAGTATAATATCCCAAGATATCTATCGCGTATAACGTCCCATGGCATCTATCCTGTATATCCGCTCTGCACCTACCGTACTAGTACCCCAACTGTATTACGTGTTATCCGTGAATGACCCTTACTCAAAAGTCGTGTAATGGTCCATGTCAACCTAATATGCCGCATATATAGGTTACTCAACTCATATGTTTCTTTCCATGTATAAGTTCAGTCCTTTGCCGTAGGCTGTACGGGCTTTCCCATGTAAACGGTTTATCCTTGAAGTTGTTTTGGACTGCAACCCTTGTTCTAGTTGTGTTTCCTTACCATGAACTATCGCGCGTCCACTTAGGATTTATGCCACCTAGGACCGCAAGGGACTATGCTACCTAATGAACGTTTCCGTGTCTCGGTTTTGGGTTTTGGCCACCTAGGATCACTAGGGATTATGCCACCCGTCAACCGCGCCCTTGATCCCACGTATGTATCGTGAATCGTTTTCCATGTCTAGATGCACATGTTCCCCAATGTGCCATCCGAGTTCCGTGCCAGGGCAAATCAAGAAATACGGAACTCGGTCGGGAGCTTTAAATCGTCTGCCGATGCAGATATCAAGGTCTGTTTTTGTACCCGTGGCTATGGTCCCACGTGACCCCTCCCTCAACTACTGAAAGGCAATCCAAGAAAAATCATGTATAAGAACCACTCTCCGGCCCCACTATAGCCCACTTTCCTACGGGCCAACCTCACCCATGACTCGATAGCAAGCACATGGTCTGTTGGGGGTTCCCTGCCTTTCCGCACGTACACGATTGACTAAAGATGGTAGGTAGTCGGCGATGTGCTATCCAGGGCAAAAACCAAGAATCGTCGACTCCACGCTAATCCATCCTAGTCTTTAGGTCGCTCGCATAGCAACCAAGGCATACTCTTGGCTCTTCTACCGCAGACCTTAACCTCTTGTGAGCCCAGGCGGATCATCTGCAACCTCACAGAGGGATACCAAGAGTATCCTCACATCCCCCGAAGCTTCCGCTTCGGCACCCAGTGCGCTGGAGCTTTTATCCAAGTCAGATAACTTGCTCCTCCTCGTATACTAAGCGATGACCCACCGTATCAGGTTACTCATCGCTTTGTGAATTAGTCCTATGTCCTTAGCTAAGAATTATTACTTAGTTACCCTTAACTAAGGTTTACCACTTAGCTTCCTTTCCCGTTATCCTTGATTAACCACGATTTTCTACCTAGTTCCTCTAACTAGGGTTTGTCTATTGGGTTAAAAGTTATCATTCAAGTCCATGACTTAACCCGCCCACGAATCACGTCAAGATTGGCTAAGTATTTAAGCTCAAGACTTAGCCCTACAAGTAGGTTAAGTGTACCCAGAGGCTCATGACTTAACCCTATCGAGTCAAATTGGTCAAGTACCAGTTTACCCTAATCCTATCGGATTATCTTGCCAGATTGATTAAGCATAGATTATCTTAATCCCATCCAATTATCGAGTCGGATTGGTTAAGTATAGGTTGGCTTAACCCCATCCTCTAATCGTACTAGAATGGTTAAGTATACTTTAAAAAAAAGTCTTGTAACTTAACCTTATCAGGTCCGCGTATTAGATTGGTTAAGTGTGGGTCACTTAATCCTCATCAAATCACCATGTATAATTGGTTAAGTATAAGTTGCTTAACCCCATTAGATTATCACGTTAAGTTGGTTGAGTATTGGTTACTTAACCTCATTGAATTACCAAGTCGGATTAATTAAGTTTAGGTTAACTTAACCCCATCCGATTACCATGTTTAGACTAATTGAGTCTAATCTTTACCCCATCCATTAACTGTATCTTTCGGTTAAGTGTCATTAAGGAAACTTACTTAACCTTACCAAGTTATCGTGTTGGATTGATTAAGTGTTGATTAACTTAACCCCGTCCACTAGTCGTATAAAAATGGTTAAGTGTCATTAGGCAAATCAAGTTACTTAACCTACCTAGCCTTGTCATGTTTTGTTAAGTATCATTAGCCTAATCAAATTACTTAACCCACTTGTCCATGTCATATTTGGTTAAGAGTCATTAATCAACTTGTCTTAACCCTATTATGTGGCATTAATTACTTAATGCACCTTCACCTCTCACATTAGACTTTGTTGTGGTTACTAGTTAAGCCGGTCGGTTCCGGGTTGCTTTACACCACAACTTGGTCTAACCTCGGGTTCGAGCACACATGACCAACTTCTCACATTGGGTCCTATTGTTTGCAACTACTAGTTAGGTCGGTCGGTTCCGGGTAGTTTTACGTTGCAAACTCAACCCAACCTCGAGTTGGCCACTTTCATGTTTAGTCTAGTGTCATGTTCATATTCAAGTTTTCAAGAAATTGGGTAGACCTAACTTAATAGGTAAATTCCCAATGGGTAGACCTAACTTAATAGGTAAATTCCCAAGCTTATGTTTTTATGCATACTTACATGTCAACTTCCATGTTATATTTCAAGTCATGTTTTCAAGTATAAACACATGTTATATTTAACGTTACATGTTGTCATGTTTATACCCATTTACCCAAATCATATTCATGTCATTATGTTTCCCTATAATGTTACCCCAACGCTTTTAAACTCGCATATACGTTCGCAACAACGTAATGGACTAAAAGAAGAGACTTGGCAAAGGCATGAAAAAAATGGATATTAAGCCACAAGTTAATCATGGTGGCAAATGAGGCACAGATGTGTTCATTAACTCGCGTGTTACATTCTTAAGCCTCAAAAACATGCATAAACCCAAACTTGGCACATAAACGAATCATGGTGACAAAAGACATGGAGTGATGACTAGCAACTCGCATATATCATCATATAAGGATTATGACTTCGTATGCAAGTTGACATAATGATTATGAAGGTCCTCATGTTGCATAATGCAACATTTCAACATAAAGGTTGTGGCTTTTAGCTCATAGGATCAAGATAATGACTTCATAAACTTGCATAACATGATATCATGCATCATTCTCAATGATCAAACCCAAACTTTCAACATGCATTTTTAACTTCATAGTTAATATCTAAGAGTAGGGAAGGGCTTACATTGCTATGAAGGCCTAAATCGATTAAACTAAAGCTTATGATGAAGCCTATGCATGCCATCACCCAAAAACCCAAAGATGGATGCTCCAAATTACTAAAAACACCATCTTTAAGAACAAAGATCAAAGCTTTTTGCTTGAAATCAACTTGAGAAGCTCTCATACTAACATAGGGACTCTCTAACACTCTCATGATCATGGAACCTCTCATAGGAATGAAGTGGAGGCTAGGATAGTTGAGTGGAGGCCATGAGAGTAGAAATTTTGCCATAGTTTAGTTACATGAGTGAATAATGAGGGTTTAGGGGAGGGTTAGGGGCTTATTTATAGAAGATTAGGCTAGTTAGGACCCTTAGATTAACCCTAGGACCAACCTGAACCGTCAGATTTCAAACCAGGCCCAGAAACCTAGCCAAGATAGAATCAGGTGCACCAGGCAAGACTGCTCGTCTGAGCCAGGTCGACAGCCCAGTCGACAGGGCTGTCGACTTGGTCAGACCAAGTCGACTCCCAAGTCGACAGGGCTGTCGACTTGGGTACTGTGGCGGGAACTTTTCCCGCCTGGCCCATCTGGCCCAATTTTCCAAATTCAAGTTTGAATTTGAAATCTGTTTTTACTTAGAAATTTTCTGAAAACTTCGTTGGGCCTTAATTGGGTCATACGGACTCCGATTTTCGAAAACTCGGACTCTATTTCGCGTATTTTTCCGAGACGAACGCAATGGCACAACCCGTTTAACTTGATTCAGAATTTAAAATTAAATTCTGCCTCGATTCTTGTCTTACTCATGTTATCGAAATACGGGTTGTTACACCAAGCCATATAATCAAATCAGAGCAATAATAGGATTTTCAAATCCTATTTTATCACATAAATCATCACTAGCAAAAGTAGATCGAACACCAAAAATATCATAATTTCAAGCAGAGTTTTAAATCGAACAACTCACAATTTCTCAGAGTTTCGATCGCCAGACAGAGAGGATTGTCCAAACCAGATCGATATAGAGTGACATTAAATTCAAGCTTCAGAGATCAATCCATACATCAGCAATTGAATCGATTTGGAGCAACCAAGAGAAACCCTAGAGCCGCCGCCATTTTTCTAAAAGCAAAGAGATCGGGCTGAAAATAAAAGAAGGGTGCAACCTATTTGTTTTGGCCGGCCAAGTCAAGTGTTAAAGGGAGAATTAGTTTTCTCTTTTATATACTAGGGTTTTAGTTTGGTCTAATTTTTGTTGTATTTTCGTTTTGTTTTGAAATTCGTTCAATCAGTTCTAGAGTTGTTAAAATCTAGGGGAGATTCAGTTAGGGATTAATTGACAGTTTACTAGTGTCTGTAAAACTAGGGGGAAATCTGGTCTAGTGGATATAGACCAGTCTAGGGTTTTAAGCGTAGGGTTAGGACAGGAGCAGGCGCTACGAGTTTACATGGGATTGTAAGTGGGACCTGTTTATAACACCTAGTAGAAACCTTAGGAATTCAGCAGTAGGCAGGATTTTGCCGAAGCTGGGTATCTCTGTGTGTTATTTCCTTTCTGCTTTTTATTTTCTGCTGTATTCTGTGATCTGTTTATTATTTAGTATCCTGTCAGATTTTTAACTCAGCGAAAAACTGTGAAAAACCCTATTCACCCCCCCCCCTCTAGGGTTATTCTAGATCCAACAATTGGTATCAGAGCTTGGTCATTTCATTAACCCTAGAATCATGGATCCTAGTTGTTAGTATAGCAAGAGTCAATCTAGTGATATTCCAATTATTTTCAATGGAACAGATTTTTTAATTTGGAAATCAAAAATCGAATTACATTTAAAATATGTTAATTTTAATTATTGGAATATTATTGAAAATCAGGGAGATATGTTGGATAAGAGGAATAAAGTTTTAAATGCTCGTGTTATGCATATTCTGTACTCTTGTCTTAGTAATAATCAACTTGATCTTATCTCTCATTGTTTGACTGCGCAGGAAATTTGGAGAACAATCAATGCAAAGTATGGACAATTTGACAACAACTGCTCAAAACCCTGGATTGTCAACTCAAGTTCTGTTATGTGCTTAACAGGTTTTACAAATGATAATTAAAATAGATCTGTCAATGGAGACTCAACAGATGATGAATCTAAAGATCCTTCATATAAAGATTCGGTTTATTGTTGTAATGAATTAACAAATGTTGTTGATTGTCTCAAATCAAAAAATAAAATTCTGAAGTATGAAAAACTTGAGTTGATCACTAAAAATAATATTTTGGAATTAAAACTTGAAAATTTCATGAAAGTTTCAAACTCTGATTGCAAGGATTGTTTCAACTCGAAAAACAATTTAGCTCATCTCAATGAAAATAACCAAAAGCTTGAAAAACAAATTATGAGATCAAAAGAAAAGGAAAATGAGCTAATATGTATAAACAATTCCTTGCGAAAAGAATTGGAAACTTTTAAGATTTCAAATTCCAAATGTGAAATTGCTGAGAAACAAAAACGTTTTGAAAATGAAATTTCTAAGTCCAAGGCCAAAATTGAAAAGCTTGAAAATGAACTCATGGTTTTGAAACACAATGATGCTGAAAAGGGTGAGATCGCTATAAATCGTTGTTCGACTTTGATAAAAGAAAAAAGTGATCTTAAATTTAAAATTCAACAGCTTGAAACAACATTGACTAAATTTTCTAATAGCGAAAAATCTTCGAATATGTTGTTGAAAAACCAATTTTCTGATGGAAGTAAACGAGGTCTTGGTTTTGGGAAAACAAATGCTTTTGAAAATTTGAATTCGAGTGATTTTAAGAATCCTTCAAATTGCTTCAGGAAGGGTCGTTCTGAAAATTTGAACTTTGAAAATTCTAAAAGGTTTTTAAATCACAACAGAAATGAGAATTTTCTTTATAATAAACCATTTAAACACTCTTGGATCCTAAAAGGAAATAAAACGGGCTTCGTTAAGTTTAAACAGATTTGGGTCCCGAAGGGTACAATGGTAGATTCGAATGGTTTGTTATATTAACAAGTCTGGACACCAAAACAAATTAATACAAATGTGAGTGGTTTTACAAATTTTGTTAGACCACTCGATCCTATAAATTCATAGGTACCAAAGGATTGCTGAGGAACTACTGTGCTGAAAAGAAATTTGAAATCAAGTTGGTTTATATTCTGCATCATTTATAGTTCCTTTAGCCAAGATCCGTTGAGTAAGAGATTCTGATTTTCATTGGATTATGGTATGATCTCTAAACTCACCTTTGTAAACATTCTTTGGTTTTATTTTCTTTGTTTATTTCTCCTTCTGTCCCTTCTGTTTATTTTTTTTGTTTCTTCTGTTTTGATTTGTCACTGTCATATCATTGTAACCTCTTGGACTTCATTAATTTCAAATTTGCAATATTCATGGTATTCTGGAAGTTCGCATTATTTGAATAGAACTCTGAAGTTTTTAATCTTTCCAAATCTTGAATTTTAACTTTGTAAATATCTGCAATTGTTTTGAAGTTTGTTTTCTGTTTTTCTGAATTCATAACAGTGTTGATGTATTCTTGTCATATCTTGAACAGTATTGATTTGAATTCTAAATTTTTTGAAGATCTGAAAGTTTAATGGAATTTCACACTCTTGTGATATCTTGAGTTTCTTCTAATTCAGTTTAGAAAAGCTTGAACTATTATAATCATTACAGCACATTACTACTTCTCAGTCGTGATAATTTCATTGATTTTTAGATTGGCTTGGATATTTTGATCTGTCTTGAATCATTGCTTACACCTTGATATTTACTGTTATTCATGGCCATGTGGTTTAGATTTTTTGAGATCATTTGAAATATCTGATATTTTGAATCTCACACACCTCTCAGATCTGAAATTATTTATCTTGTGTGATTGATTCATTATATCTCATGTTTTACATTTGTTCAAGTGATTTCGAATAAACCATTATTTTAGGATCTTGATTTATCTTTCAAACTTGTTTTAAATATTCTGGAAAATTCTTTGGGCTTGTCAGAAATAATTTGGAAAAATTATTTGAAAACCCGGTCTTGAAACTCACTGTTATTTCATGATTTTTTGATTTAAATATTTGTTTATTTAAAATCATTTGAAATTATTAATTTCTTGAATCTCACACACATCGTGAATTTAAAATTTATAATCTGGTGTGACTGATTCATTGAATCTCGATCTTTTCATATCCCTTTAAATGACTTAAAATAAACCATATATTTAATCTTGGATCATGAACCATTCTTTGACTGTTTGAAATATCTTTGAAACATCTCCTTGACAAGTCTGCTTTGAAAATGATTTTTGTGTTGCTCAGATATTGTTCTTGAAAATATTTTCTGGTGACTGCTTGTTTTGGTATCAAATATATACCATGCTCTGATAGATGAAATTAATTTGCTTGATTTGTTAACCGTGTCTGCTTAGGCTTTGTGACTAAGATTCTGTTGTCTTTAATGACCTTGTTCGTCTCCAATGTCATTTTTAAATCCTCATTAATAGAGACACCAAGTGGTATCAAAAGTGCCTTATATTTGTCTCACTAATCTGTACTTAGATTCTAATCTTCACCTTGAATAAATCCACACACCCTTTTTGCCTTGTACAAATTTATCCCTCTTGGCATGTATAGATTTTCATATCCCTCTTGTAATTGATTTTCAATTTTAAAATTATTTGTTGATTATTCATTCAGAAATCAAAATCAATATCCAAATTGAATTGTATTTATAATTCATCAAAATTATTATCAGATTTTGAAATTGTGATGAATCGTGACTGCAGTATATATCACAATAAGAGGATATTTTGTTTAGATTTTCATGATGGTTAAACATGTATTATAATATCTTTTGAACTGGCAATTATTTCACGACCATCTCCTTTATTTATCATCATTCTGCCATCCATGCTAATTTTATATTAATGTGGAGAGTTAATATGTTTTAAAATATTTTTTAAACAGTGGAAATATTTGTGATGGAAATGGGACTATGTTATTTTTTCAGAATTAGAGACAATTGAAATTTTTCTATGATCTTGGTACAGTTGATCATATTTCATAATATAATTAACTTAGAAATTTATTTCACAGTCCATTTCTGTACCTACCGCATTTCCATCATTCATACTGGTTTTATATACTGAGGAGTTTTTTCTATTTTGAAGCTGAAAATAATAAATATAATTAATTCATAAGTGTGTCTCTAACCTCATTTAAAAATCCAAGCTTTGGTCATGCATGGTTATGAGACAACTTATAATTTAAGCTGCGATTGACCTCATTTAAAAATCCAAGATCTGGTTCTGCATGGTCAGTGTGCTCTTAATAAAAATAAAAGAAAAGGAAATAATATGCTAAATTGAAATTAAACTGAAATTCCCCTCAGTGTATAAAAACCAGCCTATCAATCCATCTTTCTAATCTGTGAAATGTGTTGAAATCTTATGAAGTATTATGATTTGTTGATTGATAGCTATTAGGATTTGAGATTATACGATTTTGTCACTTAAGTTGAAATTATAATAATAGTCCAAATCCATCACTGTTTTTGTGCTTCAATTTATAAAATTCTTTTGAAAATAATTGCGAAATATTCATATTCTTTAACTCTCTCCATTTTCTATAAAATTCATCGTAAATCTGTCATTCTCTACAATGTGAAATATGCCACCAGTTCTTAGTTTATTATGATTTTTGTTTGACTGGATGAGATTTATGATGACCGTTCTTCCTCTTAATCTGAAATTATATTTTTTTAGTCATTTTCATCTATATTTTAAATTCTGTATCCTTTTGATGATAACAAAAAGGGGAGAATGGGTTAAGATTTTAAATTATGAGTGAATATTTTATAAATATTTTTAATTTTGAAAATTCATTTATTTCACTCATGCACAGTAATATGGGGAGTTTTATGTTGTAGGGGGAGCTAATAAATAGGGGGAGTTCAATATTCACTGTCAAACACATTTATTGTGCTCAAAATCTTGTATTTGTTTGTCATCATCAAAAGGGGGAGAATATTATATATGATGTGGTTGTATACACAATTATATGATTTTTGTTTGATGATAACAACCAAATAAATATTATTTTAAATGTGTTTGCTACTGTACTGTTCTATGTATATACATCTCAGACAGAAGTATAATATTAATATTTAATGGAATACTATTGCACAAGGATTAGAAATTCAAACAGTGTTTTATTTAAATATTAATATTATATTTCAATATCAAATAGTACAATTTTTTTAACTCCACTATTTGAATACATCACTGATACACATTTCATTTTATATCCTTTTTCATATACACTAAAATATTCTACATTAACTGTACATTTTCATTCAGACTCTCTCTAGTACATACACTCATTTTCTGTCTTTGTTCTTTCAGCTTTTGTCTTCACAGCATAGTCAGTCCAGTCACCATCTGCTTACTTGTCACATGAAACAAACACACAATACACTACAAGAGAAATAATACTGAATATATGCAAATATAAATTTTTAAAAAAATTTGATTTGCCTCAGTTTTCTGGTTTGTTTCGCATCATTTTTCAAGACTTGATCTTATTTATCTGTGTCTAGGCAGACAGTTTGTATATGTACAGGGACTGTAACACCCCACCCCCACTAGGATCACTCCTTAGAATGTACTAGCTTTGGAGGGGCGTTATTGTGAAGGTAAACATGCACAGAGATATCACAAGACAGAATAAATATAAGTAAATATAAGTAAAGCAGCGGTAGCAGATAAAACCCCTCATCATCATCTCAGAAAACCAACATAGTCAAGTACATACTATCAAAATGTCATAATCCAAAATACAACATAAGTCTAGATACGTGATAACAAAGTACATGGTAAAACATCAGTACTAATCCCCAGAAATAAAAGATAAGCCACAGCTAGCTCAGATCCATACATGAGCTATCCAATACGCAAGCCAAAGATCCACTAAGCAGATGTAGCCCCTCCCTGAGAACCTGTGGGGGGGGGGGGAGAACGGAAGAAAAGAAGCGAAAGAAAACAGGTCAGTCAGAAAGACTGGTAAGCCCTACTACGATCAATCTATAAACTAATAAAGTTAACAGCATGATGGAAACTGAGATGAACATACTGGCAATAGATAAGGGTGACATCACATAGACGAGATTAAACTTTGCACCACAGTGTACTAGCAAACCCACAAAATAGATCCTGATCCCTTAGCCCAAACTTTGGCCCAATAACATGAAGTGACCTTAGTATAAGGCCCAGCCCAACGGTCTAGTCGATCGGCTCCCTATAAACCTAACACGTCAAGTGTTGGTGTCCATACGGCCCACATGGATGTAGTCAGACTGTGCTGTGTCCACCTTCAGGTGTATCAAGCCCTCGGGTGTCAACCCCAGACACCTAAGCAATAATGCACAGTCTAAGCCTACTGGTACCCGTGCCTCGAGTTTGTCCAACATCGGACTACGTGCACGTCCGTAGCCTGCCGGACCCGCACCGCTGTACCACTCAGCCGTCGCTTTGGTCGCTTACATCAGTCCAGTAATCGTGCCCCGCCCTAGCCTAGCCTCTAGGGTTGTGAATGATACCAAACTGGGATTACTGCTGGAACAGACCACGTTGCTAGGGTTTCTAAGAGGGTTAAGTGTGGTTTTAACCCCTCACTAATCCTGGATTAAATTAGTTAAGTGTAACCACTTAACCCCATCTAATCCTCGCATCCCCATTATTGGTTAAGTATTAGTGGGCCATGACTTAACCCTAATCATGAGGCATTAATTACTTAATGCACCCAACCTCTCACGTTAGACATCCGTGGTTACCTGGGAAGATTTACACCACGTCTAGGTCTAACCTCGGGTCTTATGGTGCAACATGACCAACTACCCACATTAGACCCCACGTTGTGGTTACCTGGGAAGATTTACACCACAACTAGGTCTAACCTCGAGTTGGCCATATCATGTTATCTAATGTCATGTCCACTTTAGAACATATTTACAAGTTGACATATACTTGGGTAGACCTAACTTAATAGGTAAATTCCCAAGGGATAGACCTAACTTAATAGGTAAATTCCCAATCTTTTAGTTTCATGTATTTTTAAGTTTACCCAAACCCTCCCAACGTCATTATCTCGCTTACATGTTCGTCATAACGCTTAAGGGTATAAAAGGTAACTTGGCATAACATACATGATGAACTTCACACATTTTGATAAACATGCATACATGTTAAACTTGCAAATCATGTCATAGTAAACTCGCATAAACATGCATAGCTTATTAAATATGCATAACATGGTAAGGTGAACATGCATAATCCATTTAAACTTGCACAACATGGTAAGATGATCTTGCATAAGCATGCATAATCCATTAAACTTGCATAACATGGTAAGGTGATCTTGCATAAACTTGCATAACCCATGAAACATGTAGAACATGACATAATAAGCTTGCATAAGCATGCATAACTTGTGAAACATGTAAAACATGGCATAGAAATCTCGCATATGCATGCATAACTTATGAAACACGTAAAACATGGTATAGTGAGTTCGCATAAGCATGCATAACTTATGAATCATATAAAACATGGCCTAGTGAGTTCGCATAAGCATGCATAATCAACTAAACTCACATAAATCTCAACTTTCACCAAACATTAACTTTAGAGTTTGTAAAGTGAAGGTAAGAGGGCTTACAAATATAAACAAGTCACAAATCCACCAAATAAGATGAAGAAGCCCGTTTAAAACCCAAAACAAAGCCTCAAATAAGAAAACCCTTTTGCAAAATCCCAAAACACAAACTTAGCAAATCAAACTTGCTACTTAATGAAGTATGCAAGTTATTAAGCACTCATACAACATAGAAAAGGTTGTATGATCATCATATCTTCATAGGATTAAACTTTGAGGAAGGTGGAGGCTAGGGGTTTTAGGTGGAGGCCATTTGAGGTTTCAAATTGACATAGTTTAGTTGCTAGATTGATTAATGAGGCTTTAGGGTAGGATTAGGGGTATATTTATAGAAGATTAGAGTGTTTTTAGCCCTAGGATTAACCCTAGATTAGGTTTGGCTCGTCAGATCTCAGAATTCTCCAGAACCAAGCCACAAGACCCAACCCAAATCAGAAATGGTGCACCAGGCTAAGCTGCCTGGGCACCCCCTGTCGACAGGGCTGTCGACAGGGCTGTCGACACCCTGGGGGCCCTGTCGACATGCCTGTCGACATGGGGCCCCTGGCGGGAATTTTCCCGCCTAACCCTGATTAGCCCTAATCCTTGTTTCTAATTTGAAATTTAAATCTGTTTTTAGCATAGAAATTTCTGAAAACTTCAATGGGCCTTAACCGGGTCATACGGACTCCGATTTTCGAAAACTCGGACTCTATTTCGCGTATTTTTCCGAGACGAACGCAATGGCATAGCCCGTTTCCCCTGATTCTGATTTTTGAATTAAATTCTGCCTCGATTTATGTTATAACAGTTTATTGAAAATACGGGTTGTTACATTCTCCCCTCCTTAAAGGATTTCGCCCCCGAAATCTTCAAGTTAGGAAGAACATATCCTACCATCCAACATCCATCTACTCAAAACATCATCCACGAGCAACCATTGTCCTTAAAGGATTCTAAATGCTGTATGAACATATGCAAAAGTGTGTGTATATGTACCTATCTAATGCAATGATCAATGCAAAATATGTTAGTGAAATGTATCCATATGTATGCAAATCCCTATCATAATGTATAATATCTATATGCGTGCTCAACCATACACCCATATGCAACATCCATGTGATTGCATACAAAGTTCATCCAAGAATAAGCATAAACACTCATGCACATGCAATATGAGGAGTGTGTGAGCCGATCTAGTGCCTAATGTGTATCATGCATCCACGAGTAACCACTTGCAAACACTTGCAACCACTTGCAACCATCAAACATAACATGTCTCAAGCACATGTTTCATCCAAAAGGGTTTCTACCTAAGGTTCTCATGACAAGCTTAGCACGACAACTAGATAAACATGGATAGCAAAGAGAAAGTTACGCTAAATAAAGGAAAGAGATTGAGAGTGTACCCTCAAAAAGAAATGGATAAAGCCCACGCATCTTCTCCTCGGTTTCCCAAGTTGCGTCTTCTTCGGCTTCACCCCATTGAACTTTCACCAATCTGACCTCACGATTCCTTAGCTTCTTGGTCTTTGTCCCCAAGATACGAATCGGAGCTCTTCTTAAAGTTGCTTCTTTCTCTACTTCCACGTCTTCAAGCATGCTAGGTTCAACCACCTCAGCGGACTCATGCAGGCACTTTCGGAGATGCGAGACATGAAAGACATTATGCACTCCGGACAACTTCTCGGGCAATTGCACTCTATAAGCCATCTTCCCAATTCTCTCAATGATGGGGAAGGGTCCAACAAATCTCGGTGCTAGCTTCCCAACAGCTCCAAATCGGACCACATTCCGCAAAGGAGAAACCTTCACGAAAACCTTGTCCCCAACCTCAAACTCCAATTCGGACCTTCGCCTGCCAGCATAGGATTTCTGCCGGTCTTGGGCCGCTTTCATCCGTCTTCTAATCAACTCAACCTTCTCGGATGTATCCCTAATCATGTCGGGTCCAAGTATAAGCTTATCCGTGGATTCCCACCAACATGTAGGTGACTTGCACGGCCTCCCATATAAAGCCTCAAAGGGTGCCATCCCTATGCTCGCCTGATAACTGTTGTTGTATGCAAACTCGACAAGAGGAGATGGTCTTCCCATGCACCACCAAAATCCAGGATGCAAAGCCTCAACAAGTCCTCAAGTACCCTATTCACCCTTTCTGTTTGGCCGTCTGTTTGTGGGTGATAGGCTGTACTCAGGTTCAATCTCGTGCCCATAGCTTCCTGTAAACTGTTCCAGAACTGACTAGTAAAGATGGGGTCTCGGTCACTGACTATGCTGGAAGGGACTCCATGTAGCCGCACTATCTCACGAAGATATACTGATGCTAGTCCAGATGCGGTTCTTTTGCTCTTTACTGGGATAAAATGAGCACTCTTCGTGAGCCTATCCACAATGACCCATATGCTCGTGTTCCCCTTCCTGGACCTTGGAAGCCCATCAATAAAGTCCATAGAAATGCTCTCCCACTTCCATAGCGGGACCTCTAGCGGATGTAATAGCCCACCGGGCTTCTTTGACTCAGCTTTTACTCTCTGACAAATAACACATCTCGAGACAAACTCCGCTACATCCTTCTTCATCCCAGGCCAGAAGAAAACGCGCTTCATGTCCTTATACATCTTATCACCACCTGGATGTATGGTCATCTTGGAGCAATGTGCTTCCTCAAGAACTTTCCTCACCAAGTCTTCTACCATCGGAACACAAAGCCTTCCATCTCTCCTCAGCCAACCCTTATCGTCTATAGAATATCGAGCAAGGTGACTAGATGTCTCCCCTCGAACCAGCTTGTCCATGATCTCAATTATCTGAGGGTCTTCCTTCTGTGAAGCCCCGACTTGATCTAGAAGGGTAGGCCTGAGTTCTAAAGATGCCAAGGAACCGGTCTCCGACTCCATTGCCAAAGAGAAATCAAAGGTTGCCAAGAACTCTAAATTCTTCATCTCAACAAATAGAGGACTTAGTGTCAACCTTTTCCTACTCAACGCATCCGCTACCACATTCCCCTTGCCAGGGGTATAGGATATCTCAAAATCATAAAAAGCCAAAAATTCCATCCATCTCTGCTGTCTTAAGTTCAGATCTTTCTGCGAAAAGAGATACTTCAAAGACTTATGATCAGTATATAGCTCAAATCTCTCTCCCAGAAGATAATGACGCCATGCTTTGAGCGCATATACAATCGCTGCCAGCTCTAGATCATGAGTGGGATAATTCCTCTCATGCACCTTAAGTTGCCTCCCACCAAAACATATAACTCTGCCCTCTTGCATCAGAACGGCACCCAATCCCGTGCCACAAGCATCAGTGTACACGGTAAATATCTTACCACCATCGGGTAAGGCTAGAACTGGTGCGGAGGTAAGGGCTCTCTTGAGCCTCTGAAAAGCAAGCTCACAATCCATATCCCAAGCAAAGACTAAGTTCTTCTTCGTCAACTTAGTAAGAGGAGCGGATATCTTCGCGAAGTCCTTGATGAACTTCCGATAGAAACCCGCAAGACCCAGAAAGCTCCTCACCTCGGTTGCATTCCTTGGAGTCTTCCAATCCTGAACTGCAACCACCTTAGCGGGATCCACTGCCAAGCCTTGCTTGGATACGATATGCCCAAGAAATCTGACTTCCCTTCTCCAAAAGTGGCACTTGGAGAACTTGGCTTTTAACTGGTGTGCTCTGAGTGTGTCCATCACCTCTACTAGGTGCCTCGCATGCTCTTCCTCATCCTTGGAGAAGACTAGAATATCATCAACAAAGACCACGACAAACTTATTCAAGAACTCCCGAAACACCCTACTCATCAAATCCACAAAATACGCGGGTGCATTCGTCAAACCGAACGGCATAACAAGCCATTCAAAGAATCCGTCTGGAGTTCTGAATGCAGTTTTGTCTATACTGTCTTCAGCCACTCTGAGCTGATGAAAACCCGTAGCAAGATCAAGCTGAGAGAAAACAGAAGCACCAACAAGTTGATCAAAGAGATCGTCGATCCTCGGTAACGGGTGTCTGTTCTTCTTAGTCAGATTATTCAATTCTCTATAATCCACACAGAGTCGAAGAGAGCCATCTGCCTTAGTTGCAAACACCACAGGCGCTCCCCATTCGGATATACTCCTTCTGATGAAGCCCTTCTCAAGCAATTCTTTCACTTGCTTGCTCAGCTCCCGTCTCTCACGCGGAGCCATATGCCGAACGGGCAAAGAAACAGGTTTAGCATTATCTACCAGATAGATGCGAAAGTCAATCTCTCGTTTAGGGGGCAACCCCTTAACTTCTTCAAACACATCTGGATAATCCCGGACCACCCTTACAGACTGAAGGGCCTCCTCTGATGAGTCGAGAGATTCTAGATAGCATAACATGACGGGATTCTTCGGATTGCATGAAATCTCTAAGGTGTTGCCCAGGCGAGTCACAAGCCTTACAACCCTATGCTCACAATCCAGAATGGCTCCATATCTAGACAGCCAATCCATGCCCAAGATCAATCCGTATCCCCTGAAACCTAGAACATACGCACTACACAAGAACTCAACGCTGAGTATAGAGATCCTTAGATCCTCACATATCATAGATAGATGAGCAGAACCCCCAATGGGATTCGAAACACAAACGGGATCATCCACTAAGCTAGTACTGAGGTGCAAGCCATCGACAAGATCAGATGAAATAAAGCTATGTGATGCACCAGAATCAAACAAGGTACGTACTGGAAGATCAGAGATATAAACAAGGTTCTCAACAGAAACACTACCTCGCTCGGGAACTGAAGCGGCATTGAGAGCATGAACTTGCCCTCCTGAAGATCCAGCCTGTCCTTTCTTCTTTGGGCATTCTTTGCTGAAGTGCCCAGTCTCTCCACAAGAAAAGCATCCACCACTAAGCTTCCTTTTCTTCTTCCTGCAATCCTTAGCAAAGTGCCCAGCTATGCCACAGTAATTGCACTTCCCCTTGCCTTTGTTGTTGCCCTTCTTGTTCTTATTCTGATTTCCTTGACTGTTTTGACCTTGGTTGCCTTTGCCTTGAGAATCAGCCTTCTTTGCTTGAGTATCGCCCGACTTGACTTCCTTCTTTCCCTCTCCCTGAAGCAGAGCCATATTGACCAAACTCTCGAAAGTGGCTCCATGCGGAATATGTGACATCGCCAAGCCCTGTAGCGGCTCATTCAATCCTCTGGCAAATCGAAGAGCCTTCTTCTCCGGGGTGTTCACTATATCCAAACCAAAGCGGGCCAACTGATTAAACTTGTTCACATACTCCTTGATCGACATATCACCTTGCTTTAATGAAATGAACTTCTCCATTTGTAAATTCGCCTCGGCTGAAGATAGAAACTTGGTCACAAATCTAGCCCTCAAATCGGCCCAAGTCTCAACGGGCCTCGTCCCATTGGTGACCTCCCACCAATAGGCCGCTTCATCCTTCAAAAGCCATACTGTCAATAGGATTTTCCTCTCGTCATCAATCCCAAAGATAGCAAACAAGTCCTCCGTGCCCTTCAGCCAATTCCTAGCTTCAACGAAAGATTCCGTGCCTAGGAAATTCTTGCCTCCCATTGCCTTGAAGTCTTTACAAACCTTTGTAAACTCAATCTGAGGATGCTGAGGGGGAGGAGGAGGAAGAGGAGCCTCAGCAACGGGAGGGGGAGGAACATTAGCAACGGGAGGGGGAATATTAGCTGCTGGAGGAGGGGGAGCAGGAACCACCGGAGGAGGGATATAAGGGATAGGATTCTCAACTACAGGAGGAGGAGTGGGAGTAGGGTTGGCGGGACCGGCTGCCGCCCTAGCTTCTAGGAGTCTCCTATACCAGAGTGGTACGTTCACTCCATCTGGGATGTCAAGATTCTCAGCCATACTGAAACAAAAGATAAGATAAGATCAGGTCAATGGAACGAATGATAATGCTGATGGCTTTTGGGGATTAGCCTTAAAATAATCTAGACTTTATTTTGGAAAATACTTAGTAGGTTTTTGAAAATAGTTTTTCAAAAGGGTTTTTTTTTTTCAAAAGTTTTGTTCAATCTTGTTAACCTCGTGCTCTGATACCAAATGTAACACCCCACCCCCACTAGGATCACTCCTTAGAATGTACTAGCTTTGGAGGGGCGTTATTGTGAAGGTAAACATGCACAGAGATATCACAAGACAGAATAAATATAAGTAAATATAAGTAAAGCAGCGGTAGCAGATAAAACCCCTCATCATCATCTCAGAAAACCAACATAGTCAAGTACATACTATCAAAATGTCATAATCCAAAATACAACATAAGTCTAGATACGTGATAACAAAGTACATGGTAAAACATCAGTACTAATCCCCAGAAATAAAAGATAAGCCACAGCTAGCTCAGATCCATACATGAGCTATCCAATACGCAAGCCAAAGATCCACTAACCAGATGTAGCCCCTCCCTGAGAACCTGTGGGGGGGGGGGGAGAACGGAAGAAAAGAAGCGAAAGAAAACAGGTCAGTCAGAAAGACTGGTAAGCCCTACTACGATCAATCTATAAACTAATAAAGTTAACAGCATTATGGAAACTGAGATGAACATACTGGCAATAGATAAGGGTGACATCACATAGACGAGATTAAACTTTGCACCACAGTGTACTAGCAAACCCACAAAATAGATCCTGATCCCTTAGCCCAAACTTTGGCCCAATAACATGAAGTGACCTTAGTATAAGGCCCAGCCCAACGGTCTAGTCGATCGGCTCCCTATAAACCTAACACGTCAAGTGTTGGTGTCCATACGGCCCACATGGATGTAGTCAGACTGTGCTGGGTCCACCTTCGGGTGTATCAAGCCCTCGGGTGTCAACCCCAGACACCTAAGCAATAATGCACAGTCTAAGCCTACTGGTACCCGTGCCTCGAGTTTGTCCAACATCGGACTACGTGCACGTCCGTAGCCCGCCGGACCCGCACCGCTGTACCACTCAGCCGTCGCTTTGGTCGCTTACATCAGTCCAGTAATCGTGCCCCGCCCTAGCCTAGCCTCTAGGGTTGTGAATGATACCAAACTGGGATTACTGCTGGAACAGACCACGTTGCTAGGGTTTCTAAGAGGGTTAAGTGTGGTTTTAACCCCTCACTAATCCTGGATTAAATTAGTTAAGTGTAACCACTTAACCCCATCTAATCCTCGCATCCCCATTATTGGTTAAGTATTAGTGGACCATGACTTAACCCTAATCATGAGGCATTAATTACTTAATGCACCCAACCTCTCACGTTAGACATCCGTGGTTACCTGGGAAGATTTACACCACGTCTAGGTCTAACCTCGGGTCTTATGGTGCAACATGACCAACTACCCACATTAGACCCCACGTTGTGGTTACCTGGGAAGATTTACACCACAACTAGGTCTAACCTCGAGTTGGCCATATCATGTTATCTAATGTCATGTCCACTTTAGAACATATTTACAAGTTGACATATACTTGGGTAGACCTAACTTAATAGGTAAATTCCCAAGGGGTAGACCTAACTTAATAGGTAAATTCCCAATCTTTTAGTTTCATGTATTTTTAAGTTTACCCAAACCCTCCCAACGTCATTATCTCGCTTACATGTTCGTCATAACGCTTAAGGGTATAAAAGGTAACTTGGCATAACATACATGATGAACTTCACACATTTTGATAAACATGCATACATGTTAAACTTGCAAATCATGTCATAGTAAACTCGCATAAACATGCATAGCTTATTAAATATGCATAACATGGTAAGGTGAGCATGCATAATCCATTTAAACTTGCATAACATGGTAAGATGATCTTGCATAAGCATGCATACTCCATTAAACTTGCATAACATGGTAAGGTGATCTTGCATAAACTTGCATAACCCATGAAACATGTAGAACATGACATAATAAGCTCGCATAAGCATGCAGAACTTGTGAAACATGTAAAACATGGCATAGAAATCTCGCATATGCATGCATAACTTATGAAACACGTAAAACATGGTATAGTGAGTTCGCATAAGCATGCATAACTTATGAATCATATAAAACATGGCCTAGTGAGTTCGCATAAGCATGCATAATCAACTAAACTCACATAAATCTCAACTTTCACCAAACATTAACTTTAGAGTTTGTAAAGTGAAGGTAAGAGGGCTTACAAATATAAACAAGTCACAAATCCACCAAATAAGATGAAGAAGCCCTTTTAAAACCCAAAACAAAGCCTCAAATAAGAAAACCCTTTTGCAAAATCCCAAAACACAAACTTAGCAAATCAAACTTGCTACTTAATGAAGTATGCAAGTTATTAAGCACTCATACAACATAGAAAAGGTTGTATGATCATCATATCTTCATAGGATTAAACTTTGAGGAAGGTGGAGGCTAGGGGTTTTAGGTGGAGGCCATTTGAGGTTTCAAATTGACATAGTTTAGTTGCTAGATTGATTAATGAGGCTTTAGGGTAGGATTAGGGGTATATTTATAGAAGATTAGAGTGTTTTTAGCCCTAGGATTAACCCTAGATTAGGTTTGGCTCGTCAGATCTCAGAATTCTCCAGAACCAAGCCACAAGACCCAACCCAAATCAGAAATGGTGCACCAGGCTAAGCTGCCTGGGCACCCCCTGTCGACAGGGCTGTCGACACCTTGGGGGCCCTGTCGACATGCCTGTCGACATGGGGCCCCTGGCGGGAATTTTCCCGCCTAACCCTGATTAGCCCTAATCCTTGTTTCTAATTTGAAATTTAAATCTGTTTTTAGCATAGAAATTTCTGAAAACTTCAATGGGCCTTAACCGGGTCATACAGACTCCGATTTTCGAAAACTCGGACTCTATTTCGCGTATTTTTCCGAGACGAACGCAATGGCATAGCCCGTTTCCCCTGATTCTGATTTTTGAATTAAATTCTGCCTCGATTTATGTTATAACAGTTTATTGAAAATACGGGTTGTTACAGGGACAGGAAATTTTCTGAATGGCTGCATATACACACGTGTATATATGTACACCTGTGCACTGCCACGCCAATTCAGTGTGCTATTGAGGAGTAGACACGTAGACCATCTCAACTCAGTGCATATGAATATGGTCGAGAGTGTGCTCAATCAAAGCAACAAATACTAAGTCACCCAAATTCAAACAGCAAAGGAATTTCAGCAAGCTTATGGTGCAGCTAAAACAAGAAATGGATACATGGTCAATGCAGCATGTTTTTTTTTTAATTTTCAATGTATACAATAAAGCATGGAGGGTGAAACATCATGGCAGCTTAAATACAAATATATATGCATGGAGCTAGAAGTTTTTTTTAATGTGCATGAACTCAAGAGTGCTCAGCATACAAGAATGCAATGTGGTCAGCACAATGCAAGGCAGGTCAAACAGAGCATAGTACTGTTCAATATGGTCGAGGCATAACAGCAGCTCAAGTATGGTAATGATACAACATATGTACACAAGCAGTAAAATGGTGAATCAGCAGTGCAGTTCAAGTGAAGCTAGGATACACAAATTCATGTATCAGTTTTGGTGTACACTGTATGATGAATGGTGAAAATTGCTTCAGCAAACATGGACAAATCAAAAATGAAACAGTTCAAGAATGGAGCATGGCAACATAATACAAAACAACACAGTCATCAAAAAGTATATGCGTGTACAAGGTCGAACTCATATTCATGGCAGCAAACATCTCAAATGGTTACAGTCAAGCCATCATGAATATTAAGACTTTACATGTAAACATGAACAAATGGTGGCAATTCAAGTTGTTCCAATATTGCATAAACAAGTTCAAGAAGTAGCAACGCAAACAACATGTGCATGTATAGAGAGCTAAAGTAACGCTGCTAATATTACCGAGATGGAACATATATGGCAAGTTGTTCAAAATTGTTTCCAGTGATGACTTAGCTTTCACAAACCATTCAAGGCAGTTTTTATTTTTGGCAAGAAATCTGCATTTCATATTCGACATGAAAGTTTTTTTTTAATCAAGAAGTCCAAATTTGGTAATAGCATTTTCTCCAGAATTCATGCACATCTATTTTGGCAAGTTTTCGAAATCGTCTAAATTTTCAAGAGAAATAAATCATGGTCATTGTCGGTAAGAATTAATTCCAGAAATTCATTTTGGACAAATTGTGTTGAGCAAAAAGATTTCATTCTCTTTTCTAGAAATAAATTCAAGCATGAAGCAGTTTTTTTTAATTACAAACATATTTGGAAAATACTCTTTTCATATAAGGGATGAGATCATTTTTGGGACAGTTTATTTCCAGAAATGAATGAATGATTCACAGAAATTCAATTTCAATTATTTCCTGTTTCGATTCAATCAATATATCATTTTAAGGCAGAGCAATAATCAACCAAAAGAGGAAATTGAATTTCCAGAATTTCAGGAATTAAAATTGGCAAGAATTCTTTTCAAAAAGACTTTTATCAATCAGGAATTTTCATCAGGGAATCACACTCAAGGGCTAAAGGGAAAAGGTTTATTGTTTTCCAGTCTTATCAAGTATGGATTTCCAGAATCAACACAATGCGAACAAGGCAACAAATTCAAACTCAGTCAAAGCCGTGGACATCATCTCAAAGAAGGAAACAAATTCACACGCAATCAGGCCAAGTCATATAACGAAATCAGAGCAATAATAGGATTTTCAAATCCTATTTTATCACAAAAATCATCACTGGAAAAAGTAGATCGAACAATAAAAATATCATAATTTCAAGCAGAGTTTTAAAATCGAATAACTCACGATTTCTCAGAGTTTCGATCGCCAGATAGAGAGGATTGTCCAAACCAGATCGATATAGAGTAACATCAAATTCAAGCTTTAGAGATCAATCCATACATCAGCAATTGAATCAATTTGGAGCAACCAAGAGAAACCCTAGAGCCGCCGCCATTTTTCTAAAAGCAAAGAGATCGGGCTGGAAATAAAAGAAGGGTGCAACCTATTTGTTTTGGCCGGCCAAGTCAAGTGTTAAAGGGAGAATTATTTTTCTTTTTTATATACTAGGGTTTTAGTTTGGTTTAATTTTTGTTATATTTTCGTTTTGTTTTGAAATTCGTTCAATCAGTTCTAGAGTCTGTAAAATCTAGGGGAGATTCAGTTAGGGGTTAACTGACAGTTTACTAGTGTCTGTAAAACTAGGGGAAAATCTGGTCTATTGAATATAGATCAGTCTAGGGTTTTGAGCGTAGGGTTAGGACAGGAGTAGGCACTGCGAGTTTACATGGGATTGTAAGCGGGATTTGTTTATAACACCTAGTAGAAACCTTAGGAATGCAGCAGTAGGCAGAATTTTGCCGAAGTTGGGTATATCTGTGTGTTATTTCCTTTCTGCTTTTTATTTTCTACTGTATTCTGTGATCTGTTTATTATTTAGTATCCTCTCAGATTTTCAACTCGGCGAAAAACTATGAAAAACCCTAATCACCCCCCTCTAGGGTTATTCTAGATCCAACAGATACATCTTATTGCCACCGGGATGAATCGTCAACTTCGAGCGATGACATTCCCTCAGAACCCCATCTCTCAATCCATCGATATCAGGAACAACCAGTCGTCCTTACTTTCGAAGCCACCCTTCTCGATCGACCTCGAACTCTTTATCCTTTGGTTCCAGTTCTTGGATAAATTCGACAAGCTTTACATCTTTCTTTTGGCTCTTGCCAATTCTTTCGATGAGAGTAGGTCTTATCGATAAGCTTGCTAACATTTCAAGTTACAATTCACACCTTGGTCTGAAATTAAATCCTGCCAAGTACTCGAGGCTCTTCCATTCTGAAAACATCGCTCCCAAACTTGCGTGTCTTCGACTCAATGCATCTGCCACTGTGTTGTCTTTGTCAGGAGTATATTCTATACAAAAATCATACGATGCCAGAAATTTAGCCACCTTTGCTGCCGAAGATTCAAATCCTTTTGGGAGAATAGATACTTCAACGATTTATGATCTGTGAGCAACTCGAATCGACTCCCAATAGGTAATGTCTCCACATCTTCAGAGCAAACACGACCGCTTCCATCTCCAAATCATGAGTTGGATAGCTCCTTTCATGTGTCTTTAGTTGTCGACTCGCATAGGACACAACCTTGTCCTTCTTCATCGATACTGCTCCAAGCCCAGTACAACATGCATCATTGTATACCACCATCTCCTCATTCCAACTAGGAATGGTCAAAACAAGAGCACTCATCAGTCTTTTTTTCAGGATTCCAAAAGCTTGCTCGCACTTTGCATCCCATGTGAACAACTGATTCTTCTTTGTTAAGTCGGTCAATGATGCAACTATCTTGGAGAAATCCTTAATAAACCATCGGTAATAACTAGCCAACCCAAGGAAACATCTCATATCCGTCGCATTTTTAGGTCTATCCCAGTCCTGGATCGCAACTACTTTGGCGAGGTCAACCGCTATCCCACTTCCAGAAACAATATTGCCTAAGAACCTCACTTCGCTCTTCCAGAAGTGATACTTCGAAAACTTATCTCTTAACTGATGCTTTCATAAGATTTCCAAAACAACTTGCAAATGCATCTTATGTTCTTCCTCGTACGAGGAGTAAACCAGAATATCACCCACGAACACAAGCACAAACTTGTTCAACTGATCTTTGAAAACTCTGTTTGTAAGATCCACAAAATACGCTGGTGTGTTAGTTAACCCGAATGGCATCACCAACCATTCAAAGAAACCGGATGGTGTCCTAAAAGTGGTCTTTGGCACACTATCCTTTGCCACTCTCATTGGTGAAATCACATGGCCCAATCCATTTGAGAAATCACTTGACCTCGTGAAGTTGATCGAACAAGTCATCAATCCTCGGCAATGGATATTTGTTCTTCTTGGTCACCTTGATCGGCTCATGATAGTCCACACACAATCTTGACGAGCCATCTTCCTTAGTTGCAAACACTACTGGTACACCCTAGTCGGAAACACTTCTTTGAATGAATCCCTTTCCTAGATGGTCACGAACTTGCACCTCTAATTCTAGCTCTTCCATAGGCACCATCCGCCTAAGAGGCATAACGATTGGTCCAGCGCCCTCGACCAAATCGATCCCAAACTCGATCTCACGATGCGGCAGCAGACCTTTAACTTCTTCAAAGACATCCTCATACTGATTAGCGATCAGCACAGATGATAAGTCTTCTTGGGGAATCCCAAGCGAATATATATAGATATCTCACGAAGACCCCGTCTTTAGGCTAACATCTAATCAACACCTTTCACCCTTAGACATCCCCAACCCTTACCTCTAGCTTCTCGCAATTCACTCTTGCCCAAGATGATCCTAAACCCAGTGAAGTTCAAAACAAAGCAATCACACGCAAAAGAGCAATCATGACTCGACAACACTAGACCACGACACAACATGAACAAACTAGACGAACCCCCAACTGGATTAGTCACGATCAATGGTCTATCACAAATCTCAGGTTCCAAACCCAAGCGACACACTAACTCATTACAAATGAATGAATGCGATGCTCCAGTATCAAACAACACATAACTGAAACATCTCGGACAGAAAGAGTACCTTGGACGATGACACCCTTTCCCTTTTCCTCTGCAGTAGGAGCTCTTGAAGAAGATGGCATGACTTCCAATGCATATGCCTTCACAACCTGCTTTTCCTTAGTCGATTTTGGACAATCGTTCTTCTCATGCCCAGGATTTACGCACTTGAAGCACTTCTTCTTAGCTTTAGGATTCTTGCACTCTTTAGCAAAATGACCTTTCTGTTGGAAGTTAAAGAAAACCACCTCACTCTTTGCCTTCTTCTGGCGATCCTTTCTGCTGTTGATGCTTCTCCTCTTATTATTACCACCTTGCTGTGGTTTATGAACTTCCTTGGTTGCAACGACAACATTTGCTTCCTTAGGAAACAAGCTTTCATGGCGAACAACTTTTTCCACAATCTTCTCAAATGGATCGTTAAGATGATCCACAAACAGGATTCCAATATAGGTATCCAAACCCATAATGAACTTTTCGTTAATCTGATAAGGAAAATCAGTGTACGAATGAGCATACTTCGACAAGGCCTCAAAATACGAAACACAATCAAGCACTGGCCTACTATTCTGTTTCAGCTTCACAAATTTCTTGAACAGAACTACTTCTGAGCAGTTGAGATAAACTTCGTCTCGAACTTAATTTGGAATTGTTCCCAAGTTATTTCTTCCTATAGAGTTTCGAGAGTGACAGAATTCGACCATTCCATGGTCCTGCCATGTAACTGCCTTGACGCAAGCTTTCTTTTGGTTGCATCTTCTATATCCAAATCTCCAAAGATATGAATACAAGCATCTAACCACCTTTGAACCTCTTCAGTTGGCTCAGTCCCTTTGAAGTGATTTCCTCCTAGAGATGTGAATTCTTTACACAACTTTGCAAAATCCACAACCATAGATATTTGAACGCCTACATCCACCGTGGCTGCCACTGGACCGGGTACCCTTCTCATGAATGCTTCCATCATGGCTTCAAACATGGTTGGGTAATCGGGTATACCGCCACTTCTCCCTCCAGGCATAGTCTCCTTCCTACCAGTATGTCTTGAAGTACATCCACTCATTTTAAATCTGCAAATTAGAATGATTAGCCACTTGAAAGAAAAACTGCTAATAGAGATCGAAAGAACCTATATTATATACACTACATAGTATACATCCATCAAAATCTACAAATACATCTCTCATACGTATTTACGTCTTCGAACTTTGGCTAAAATCGTTAACCAGAGCTCTAATACCAAATGTGACGACCGCCCATAACCCCTGCACTAAACAAGAGGAATAATGCGCTAAAAGACGTGCCAAGCAGCTGTGGACGATCATCTAGGTATGATAACACAACGGTACCTATCGTATAACTCACAATGCAAGGATAAAATATAATAGATCATGTACAACATGCATAAAT